>JASEVX010000032.1:770032-1140032 GCA_031761405.1 Serripes groenlandicus | reverse complement strand
TAATTTAGAAGTAAATTTCCTTAAATTTCCTTAAAATTCCGAAATATACTTGATGTGCAAGTAAATTTTGGAATTTAAGGAAATTTAAGGAAATTTACTTCTAAATTAAATCCCAATTTTCGTGCAGTGTGTGGAATTTGAATTTAGAAAGATGTGGACTTTGAATAGAGAGTATATTTGATTTGTTTGATTGTATCACGGACAATATATATAATAAGTTTTCATACTACTGGTCCCTTTATCAAGAAACCAGCGCTCATCCAGAAGTCTGAATGAACGCCAAATAAATTCTAGATAAACACACACAATGACTCTGGAGACTTGTGTTGAATTAAGAAACTGTGGAAACTGAATTGAGAAAGATGAACAATTTGAACAGAGAGTATATTTAATAAGTTTGATTGTTTGTTGGGTGTTTATCACCCCTTCCAACATTTATTTTCAATTATTACACGACATTTCGCTTGAAAATGCTGTAGCGTGTGAAAAGAGACTGCAGGGGACTTGTCTTCTCTCCATCAATATATCTTGCATGACTCAACTTAGCCTATGTTGTTGGTACTCAAAACGAATCGTCTCGCTGAGACGATTCTTTTGAGTACCCACAACATAGGGTTTGAGGGTCAAATAAGGATTTCGCGATGTGAAATACTCATCAAATCTAGAGCTCTGCACAAATAAAAACAAATCTCATTTTGATGCATCTGCAGCAGACGACTTTTGAAAACAATGTGGCAAAACAAGAAATCGCCCAATAGGGATTCTCCCTTTGCCAAGGTGTTTTCAGCTCCTTTCAGTTTTGACATCTTCCTTTTAGTCGTCTGTTGTATATTTGAAGTATGCGAGAATGCGTTGAAAACGATTGCAAGTTTAAGTATTTCAATACTGTTTTAAGTGCCGTGTGTGCATCGCTGTCAGAACCGTGATATCGTTGCTTTCACACACACATGTATCTTTATTAGTCGCCGGGCAGAAGCCCGCGACTTCTATTTTTAATAGGTTTTCGGAAATGACATTGGAGGGGAGATTATTATTAGAAAGAAACACATTTAGATGTCTTGAACATATTACAATTGTGTTTGTTTAAAAACACTAAGTAATGACACATCTAAAATGAAATAAATATTGCGATGTTTTAGGTATTTTCAGTTTCTTTATTTTGACTCGCATTTATGTTTCTTTGTTTTATTTACGAAGACAACACAGTCCCTATTAGCTAGACTGGTATACTTTATTTTACACTATATACTACATGTAATCAAAAGGCGATAACTACAAACCTTTACATCGCACAGTCTAATTTGTTTACATACGCGCACCTGCTTGCAGCAGACTAATTGTTATGTGTAAATATCGAGATGAAAATGACATTGAATATTCTCCTTTTAATTGCAATGTTAACTTACTGAATGTTATTTTCATGTTCAAAGAGATGTCTTGATTTGTGAAGAAGGCATTTTATAATGTTTATCCATGTATATCTAAAATATGAACTGTTTCTAAGCTAAAACTGTTGATCGCGTGACTCGCGAATACCAACTGCGTAGATCAATCTCCCTTGCAGAGAGCCGCTCTTTACACTCACTTACAATTAGTAAATCATAGGTGATTTAAAATGTTTATTTGGTTCGAAACAAATGAAGAAAAGAACAAACCGAGATAAAACTGGTTTAAATAGAAAAAAATACTTTGAACGAACACTCTCTGCCTATAAAGAGAGTTTCAAGAACGACACCTCTGCGAATAAGAAAGAATCGGGTCTTTCGTACAAAATTATTTCGTCCTTGACAATTTTAAATGTGTCATTTAATTCCCTAAAGGCATATTGCTTCCGATCTGCATATTGTTATGCATCATTGACACAAGGGCGCTCATCATAATATAATTTTAAAACATGAGTAGTTTGTTATTTTCATTATAAAAAAGGAAGGGAAGAATTAAAATAAATTAACATGTTGTAGGGCTCAGTTTATGTTCGAAATTAAGTTTAAATTATACAACAATTTCAATGAGATTTAACTGTTTAGTTGATATTATATTTCGAATGTGGTCTAATTTATAAATATTGGACTACATTTCAACATTTGTAAAAGTATGATATAATTAGGATGCCAAGCTAATATCATTTTGAGAAAAAGAGAAATCTCATGTCTTCAGCGATTTAACCCTTATCTCATTGTTTTAAAAGTAGATTGCTGCAAAGGTGTCCACTGTTGACTTTAATAGAGAAAAGGTAAAATGACGTGCTATTGCATGCAAATCCTAAATTGTCTGTTTTGTGGTTTTATTGAAAAATAATAAAATTCAAATATTCTGACAAACATCTTGAAAAGTGTATGTGGAATTCACAAATCTTATATTTATGAAAGCACTGCATACATACTAAGACTAATGATTGGCCAGATTACTCATTTCCATTACTGTTTATGATCAATAATTAGTTGGTTGTGTGTATGGTCAACCTACTTTGGAATGGAGATTGATCATAAACAATGAAAGGCTTCAATTATCATTCACTTCGTTGACAAAACCATTCAAGTTATGATACATTTTCACTTGACCCCCACCCCTGATGTTCCAATATGCCCCTCAGTTGATAACTGTTTATTCAACTACTATAATGTTAGTGTTATGCATAACTGCACTATGGATATCCGGCGACATTGATGCGTTGCATCAACTTTCTCTTGTATATACTAATACACATAAAAAACAAACCCTTACGGCATTAAAGATCCGTGTAGACTACGCACATGCTGATCTGGCTCTACATTGATGCGCATTTCATCAGTTGAGTCGACCCGTGAGCAAAATACAACATTATTGCCTCTGCGTGCGTAATGTATCAACACAGATCAGCCTGAGCAGTGCGCGCAGACTGATCCGGATCGACACATTCCGTTTCAGGGGGAATAGAGGTTTAGAGTAATGATTCCTGAAACAGAAAATCAACAGGAGGCGAAAAGTGTCTACCGGGTAAGCCTGCGCGGCATGCTTAGACTGATCCGGGTCGATACTTTACGCAGAGGCCATAATGTTGGTTTTCTCGCGGGACGGCTCATATCAATATATCTGCGTAATGTATCGACCAGATCAGCCTGCGCTGTCCGCGCAGACTGATCCGGCCGACACATTCCGTCTTAGAGGGATAGATGTATACAGTAGTTATTCCTGAAACAGAAAATCCACAGGATACGAACAGTGTCGGTCCAGGTAAGCCTGCGTGGCATGCTTAGACTGATCCGGGTCGATACTTTACGCAGAGGCCATAATGTTGGTTTTCTCGCGGGACGGTTTACTTATACATTATCCCCTTACAGACGCACTGTGACGCATCTGCCGCAGACAACTTTTCAAAACATTGTGACAAAAGGAGGAATTGCTAGTAAATCTCATTTTGTAACAATGTTTTCAACTCTAGATAGTCAATACATATGCTTTCGTCTGTAGCAATTTTCCATTTAAGTGTCTAGAATGTTTTTAGAATTAATTTTTTTTGCTGCATATTCGTTGTATGTGGGAACTTTATCCATTTCAGTGATGCACAGCGACGGGGATTTGAAACCGGGCACGACGATCATGGTGGAGTGCCCTTGGAAGGCATATGTCCTAGCCTAGCACTGGTTTGTTTACCCAAGGATCATGAATATGTGAACTGTCGCCGTGATATAAACTGAAATAATGTTGAAAACGGCGTAAAACCCCAAAAATCCACATGGATTTGTATGTATACCGTAGTAAAACAATTTGGGAAAAGGCGAAATGGTTAGTCTTCCATTTTCTACAAAAGAACGTATGCGAATGCTACATGTTGCTATAGTCTAGGAATATGCCCTGACCAAGTGATCAGCGTTGGGGGATTTCGAAATCGGGCATCAGGGGGTTCGATCCCCACTCCCGTTGGCCATTGAGCAAGGCACATGTGTTGTGATGTGTTTAACCGGGAATCTTGAATAAGTGTGTGTCGCCGTGATATAACTAAAATGATATCAACGTGGTATAATTCCAATACTAATCTTAATTGTCTGTCGTTGTATTCAATTCGTATTTTAACCCTTTTCCGCATAAAGCAACTCTACAGCAGACGACTTTGAAAATGTCTACTCAAAAATATGGCAAAACTCTATAATTGTAGGTATAATTACTGAAAGAAGTTGAAAACACTGTGGCAAAAGGAGAAACTTGCTCATCATGACCATATATCACCTTTGGCCGCAATGTTTTCAAAAGTCGTCTGCTGCTGTTGCGTCAAAAAGCGTCTGCAGGTGGGAAAAGGGTTAAAATTTGGACGAATCTTAATACCACGATATCACGTATAGGGTTACAATTTTACGTGATTTTATATTCCACAACCCTTTCCCCCATACGACAATTCTGCAGCAGACGACTTTAAACATATTTTGTCAAAAAATAGAAAATCTCTATATTTGAATGGATAACCTATGACTAAAAGTTGAAAACATTGTGTCAAAAGGAGAAATTGCTCGTTTTGAGCAATTTCTTCTTTTGTCACTATGTTTTCAAAGAGCTGTCTGCTGCAGAGGCGTCAGAAAGCGTCTGTATGTGGGAAAGGGTTAACAGTGAAATATTACCTGGAGCTATATAGACTCATAACTTCCTAGATCAATATGGCGTTTAACCCTTCGTTCTGGCTTTATATCTTCATGGACTCATCCAAATTCAACTGATCTCAGAAATTTGACGAATCTAAAACCACCACACCAGTCACGTATAGGGTTACAATGTGATGTGATTTGATACAAGTAATATACTGTGTAAAAAACAGCTATATAGTAATTTTCCGGAACAATATTGTCGTTTAACCCTTTGTCCCTGCTTTATATCTTCATGGAGTCATCCAAATTCAACTGATCTCAGTAATTAGACGAATCCAAAACCACCATATCAGTCACGTAAAGGGTGACAATGTGATGTGATTTAATACAAGTATTCAATTACAGTGAACTATAATGTGTAACAAGCAGCTGTATAGTCTCCGAATTCCCCGGAACAATATTGTCGTTTAACCCTTTATCCCTGATTTATATATTTATAGAGTGGTCCAAATGTTATCTGATCTCAGAAAGTGTCTAAAACGGTGTAGATTCCAGCGCGAAATGCTTGGACTTTTCCAATATCTGGTTATATAGTGTTTAGAAAGAAGCAAAAATTACTCGCAATGGATACTAAAAACCCCTTTCCAAAATATAGATATAGACGCTTTTTGACGACTCTAAATCAGATGACTTTTCGAAAACATTGTGGGAAAAGGAAACAATGCTCATAAAGAGCAATTACTCCTGTTGCCACAATGTTTTCAACTTTTTTCAATAATTATACTTCCACGTATAGATATACTTTTACTAATTTTGTCAAGATAGATTCAAAGTCGTTTGCTGTAGACTCTTTAATGTGGGAAAAGGGTTAAACAAATCCTGACATTGTCGTCAAAAGGTGCAAAGAGTTTAACCAACTGTTGGTGATATTTGAGACTTTTTTTTCCAAATTAAAAACATTTGACAACATTAGGTATAGCCTACATTAATATAATAAACAAAATTACAAAACATAGTAAAAACATTCTGGGAAAAGGACTGTTATCTTCTTTGCCCGATACAATTTTAAAAACGTTTGCTCATGCTGCCGAAACGCCGCGTACATCAAGCAAAGGGTTGTTTTATGAATCCCGAGTTGTTGCTAAATGGCTAGATTCGCTAGATAATTTCCCTGTTGATGGAATACAATGGTCAGTTCGCGTTGCGTTTACAATAAAACTTGTCAATGGCGCGTTATTATAAATATATAGATCTATAAATGAGGTGCAGTGCGGCTTTTGTTCGTTGGAAATGTCATCCAACTTGTGATACGAAACGTTGTCATATTAAACACTCTTTCACCGTCGAATGTCACACAATCGACTCTTCAATGTCGGAAAAATGAACCGCCTTTTTTTTTTTTTTTTTTTCCCGTCCAATACAAAATGTTGTAAAGTATAACGTCTAAGTGGCAAACAATGCAGATTTCAGGCGAGACAGCTCGTTACGAGCTGTCTCGCCTGAATCTGCATTGTTTGCAAAAACATGTAATTGCTCTTGGCAGCGAGAGAGTTAGACACTTTCCTACATACAACAGATATGTCGCAGACATTTCTCAAATATCTAGACACGAATATGGTAAATTTATATATATATGAGAGTTAAACACTTTCCCACATACAACAGATATGTCGCAGACATTTCTCAAACATCTACGAACGAATATGGTAAATTTATATATATGAGAGTTAAACACTTTCTCACATACAACAGATCTGTCGCAGACATTTCTCAAACATCTAGACACGAATATGGTAAATTTATATATATGAGAGTTTAACACTTTCCCACATACAACAGATCTGTCGCAGACATTTCTCAAACATCTAGACACGAATATGGTAAATTTATATATATGAGAGTTAAACACTTTCCCACATACAACAGATCTGTCGCAGACATTTCTCAAACATCTAGACACAAATATGGTAAATATATATATATGAGAGTTTAACACTTTCCCACATACAACAGATCTGTCGCAGACATTTCTCAAACGTTTAGGCACAAATATGGTAAATTTATATATATATATGAGAGTTTAACACTTTCCCACATACAACAGATCTGTCGCAGACATTTCTCAAACATCTAGACACAAATATGGTAAATTTATATATATGAGAGTTTAACACTTTCCCACATACAACAGATCTGTCGCAGACATTTCTCAAACATTTAGGCACAATTATGGTAAATTTATATATATGAGAGTTTAACACTTTCCCACATACAACAGATCTGTCGCAGACATTTCTCAAACGTTTAGGCACAAATATGGTAAATTTATATATATGAGAGTTTAACACTTTCCCACATACAACAGATCTGTCGCAGACATTTCTCAAACATCTAGACACAAATATGGTAAATTTATATATATGAGAGTTTAACACTTTCCCACATACAACAGATCTGTCGCAGACATTTCTCAAACATTTAGGCACAATTATGGTAAATTTATATATATGAGAGTTTAACACTTTCCCACATACAACAGATCTGTCGCAGACATTTCTCAAACATCTAGGCTCAATTATGGATTATCTCTATGAATAAATGTGCAATATTTGGCGAAAAAAATTGTCAAACGGAGAAATTGTCAGTAAGAGCAATTTCTTTTGTTGCCACAATGCTTTCAAAATTCCAAAAGTCATCTACAGAGACCTTTAACCCTTTCCCTCATATAGACGCTTTTTGACGCCTCTGCAGCAGACGGCTTTTTGAAAACATAGTAACAAAAGAAGAAATTGCACAAAACGTGCAATTTCTCCTTTTGCCACAATGTTTTTCCCATTTTAGTCATAGGTTATCCATTCAATTATAGAGATCATTTTTTGATAAAATATGTTCAAAGTTGTCTGCTGCAGAATTGTCGTATGAGGGAAAGGGTTAATAATATAATGATATTAAGGTCTCTCGATTCGTCAAAATTCGTCTGCAAGCCGTATAACGGGAGGCTTGCATTTTGATAACATATGATACACTTTCCAAAAGTCGCCTGTGGTTAAACAATAAATCTTTAATCTAAAAAAAAAAATATCATGGTTTTGCCTGAATGTGTTTAAAGTGGTCTGCTGCAGACTTGCTGAAAGTGAGAAAGGGTTTAGACACTTGTTTATCAAACAAAGTATGTTTGATTCAGTTGGTAAGGATGTTCAGCCAGATCCCACATGTAATCCAAATGTATACATATTTTGTCATATATACGCTAACGGCTGTTGTTCTTGGAGAGAACGGATCAAAACGTTCACTAGACCCTCGTAGTTCATAAACAGACACTCACTCACACACATCATCGTTGCAAGCTTTTGTTTGTGTGCATGTCGTCTTACGCCACATTCGACATTTTTTCCCCAGCAATCCGACGGAGTTTCCGGGTTAACCCTTTCCCTCATATAGACGCTTTCTGACGCCTCTGCAGCAGACGGCGTTTTGAAAACATAGTGACAAAAGGAGAAATTGCACAAAACGTGCAATTTCTCCTTTTGCAACAATGTTTTCCAATTTAAGTCATAGGTTATCCATTTAATTATGGAGATTTTCTATGTTTTGACCAAATACGTTCAAAGTCGTCTGCTGAAAGAATTGTCGTATGAGGGAAAGGGTTAAGTTATCATAAAATAGGCTCCTTTTTTAAAACAACTGCAACGGGAGCCAAGTCGCCCATCGCGTTCTAATGGATATCGCGTTTTACCCGTTCGCGAGTTATCCGCGTTCAAGTGTAATTGACAATTTGATGATTTATTCTGTCATCCGCGAGTCAAGTCGTGCTGCTTACCCAACAATCCTGGGTCCGCGAGTCAAGTCGTGCTGCTTACCCAACAATCCTGGGGACCAAGGAGGGAAAGCCATTACTGCCATTTCTTTTAAAAGTCTTTGGTATGACCCGATTGGGGATCGAACCGTTTACCTCTTGCACAATTTAACCACGTTGAAAGCACGACCATAGGAGAACATAGGTAGCATCGGATAAATACAAAAGCTTAAGGTTATTCAATATATATTTATCATTTAATTAATAAAGAATCTGCATGAACATTATGCATTTTATTTTATAAAACATACACATAAAAGATTAGTTAAAACAAAACAAAAGCATAAAAAATGGAGAATTTATCGAGATATGTTTTCTGAGCAATCAAAGGCAACTCGGTGACAAAAAAACAGTTAAGTAACCTTTTCCGAAGTACGATAAATCTGCATAAGCTAACTTTGAAAAATTATCAGCAAAAATAGGGAAAATATATCTGAATAAAAGTATACATATTGAAATAGAGTTGAACATATTGTTTACAAAATGAGAAATCGCTCATTGTAAGCAATGTCTCTTTTTGTCGCAACATTGTTAAAATGACGTCTGTTGTAGATGCGTTGATATGCCTTTGCATGTGATAAAGAGTTATCCCTTTCCCATAAATTACAAATCTGCTGAAATGTTAAAATTACCTACACAAAAACACGGAAAATCTCAAAAAATGTCGCTATAATATATTTAAAAAAATACCCCATTGTTGCAAAAGGAGACATTGCACGGTTTAAACAATTTCTTCTTTAGTCACAGTGTTTTCAAATGTCGTCTGCTGCAGGAAAGAGATTAAGCATCAATCGGATCAGTCGGTCCAAACTTGGAATCTGAATAATATCAGCATTCCTTATTGTCAAATTTTATAATTTCATTGACAGTGGCACACATTCCTAAACATTCTTGAACAACAACATTCACAATCGTTTATCTCAAACGATATGACTTTTGGAATTAGGAGAAATTGTTACATTTCTCAGAATGATGTAAGCTTTTAATTCTGTCACCTCTGTTTCACAGGCAGTTGACTGTTAAAACCGCACATATCGGTAAGAGTTTAATAAAAACAAATGTTAGTGTTACTAAAATGTGTTCAAAGTCGTCTGCTGCAGATGTGACAATGTTGTATATGTGAAAGGGGTTAACGCCTTTTCCCCATAAGACTTGCGGTTATATCGCAGCGGCCAGTTCATCAAAACATATATTTCCTGTCTGTTTCGACCCAAAACTCCACACACCATTTCTTCCCAGACAACTGGCTGCCTTTCAAAATAAACTAGTATTGCTTGATTGAAGTTTTACCCCGTTACAGCGGAATTTTTCAATTACTACTACTAGTATATCATGGCGGTCAGTTCAATATTCGTGTTTTTACTTGCTTTCTGGCACCAGTATTTAAACCACAGGAGCCAGTCTCGTTTAAAATCTAAAAATAGCATTTAACTATATATAATATATAGTCAAATGCTATTTTTAGATTTTAAACGAGACTGGCACCTGTGGTTCAAATACTAGCCCGACCAACATTCTTTGAACATGGGTATAGGTGAGTTGGCCTTCTTGACAGAACAATTGTTGAACATTGCGTTAAACCCAAATCAATCGGAAAGCAAATATAAGGCAATTGCATTATATAATTTCAAACCATCTGCAAGTCAGTGTATGCGTGACGTGCCACCAATTAAATAATTAATTAATTAATTAATTTGTATCGATTGAAATCCTACGAACATTTTAAATACACATAATTGGAAATCAATCCTTTCTTGCGCACCGAAATATCGTGCGAGTACATTAATTAATTAATTACGTGTAATTAATAAACAAGAAATATAAAATGTACGCAGTCACGAGTCAAATAAAAACATGTAGGAACATATAACAGTTTCACATAATGAGAATAATATTCTGAATATTAAAAACCCCGCAAGATAACCAGAATACTTTGTCGAAAAGCTTGCGATTGCTGGTCATAACCAGGGACGTAGATAAGATCTTATCTACGTCCCTGTCATAACCAACAATAACTTTTTTCAACGATATTACTTTAATTTCATACTCATGCCATCTGTCGTCCTTTATCGCAACTCCTACTTGAGTATCATCAGTCTGGCTTTCTCTACTGCGTACAGTGAAGACTCAGGTGAGCCTGTGCATACACACAGTCCCATCAGCGTATTCTTCGTCCGCGTATACTAGGTTAAACAAACCCTTAATGCATTTGTGGAGGGGGGGGGGGGAAACAAAATTACGGTCGAACCTGTGTTAAGAGACCGTCCATTGGAAATGCTGAAGGTGGTATCTTGAGGCAGGTGGTCTCTTATTGGAGGTACGTGTAGAAGTGTATCCCTACTAGTTGTACGCCAATGTGTTGCCAAACCTGAGAGTCAATATTACAATCAGTCAACGCGGATCATAATCTAACCCTTTCCCACATACATTAAATATAAACCATTTCCCTCATATAGACGCTCTCTGGTGCCTCTACAGGAGACGGAATTTCTGAAAACATGGCAAACAAAAGGAGAAATTGCTCAAAACGAGCAATTTCTCATTTTGTTACCATGTTTTCAACTCTTTCAAGTTCTTTCATAAAAAGGGATTTTCTGTGTTTTTACCTAGACGTTTTTCAAACAAAGTCGTCTGCTGCAGATTTGTGATATGTGGGAAAGGGTTAATTAAATCTGCAACAGACGACTTCGAAATCATCTAGATCAAAATGTATGAACATTTATATTAATATAGTATTAAAGTATTTATGAACGTGTAACTATTGAGTCAATAAGACTCCAGGCGTGGATCATAATTTAACCCTTTCCCACATACAGTAAATATTAAATCTACAGACGACTTCGAAAACATCTAGATCAAAATGAATGAAAATTGATATTAATATAGTTTTAAGTTTTGATGAAAGTGTAATTATTGAGTCAATAAGACTCCAGACGAGGATCAGTTATAGCCTTTTCCCACATACATTCATTCTGCAGCAGACGACTTTGAAAACATCAAGATAAAACGATAGAAAATATCTATAAGTGAAAGTCTAAATATTGAAAAAAATATATAAACATTTCGGCAAAAGGAAAAATTGTTCATCGTGAGTAATTTCTTCTTTTACCACTTTGTTTTCAAGAGTCACGTATTGCAGCTGCGTTAACCATTTTCCTCATATAGACGCTTTCTGACGCCTCTGCAGCAGACGGCTTTTTTGAAAACATAGTGACAAAAGAAGAAATTGCACAAAACGTGCAATTTCTCCTTTTGCCACAATGTTTTCCACTTTTAGTCATAGGTTATCCATTCAATTATGGAGATTTTCTATTTTTTGTCCAAATATGTTCAAAGTCGTCTGCTGCAGAATTGTCGTAATGAGGGAAAGCGTTAAAGTACGTCTTCGAATGGGAAAGGGTTTTGAGGCAAGTAGTTGAAACATCCAACACGATGCAGTTCACTTAATAACTCCACATTAATTATACATGGAAATAAATTGTAATTACTAATTAATGCTTAAAACGATCTGGAATGGCATAACGAATGAGACATGTCATGTTGAGAGGCTACGTTTAAATGTACACATGCAAACAGTGATTAATCAGACCAGACGACCCCACAGTCGTGCAGACACATCAGAGCTCTTACCTCAATACATTCAATTTGTGTTCATAATCAATATTAGCGATTAGAATCAAAATCCCATACACGCATAGACTTCTTCGTAAGATGACGTTTTTAGAAAGAAAGAACATTCAACAAGTGAAAATAATTGTTATTTTTTTACTTTATATTATTATGTTAACGCATCTGTCGTCGATGACTGAATCCTTAGAACTATAACAATCAAGAATGCTACAAAAAAACAGCACCCAGCAACACGGTAAACTATAGGTAAGGTGAAACTCTGCGACCCCATCTTACTAGACTTCAAGACAAGTTGTTAAACCCTTTCCCAACTGCAGACGACAAATGTTGACTCATCAGCAGCAGACCACTTTTAAAAACATTTTGGGAAAATGAGAAATTGCTCAAAATGAGCAATTTCTCATTTTTCCCAAAATGTTTTTAGCTCTATTCCATTATGTTATTCTCATTTAGAGTGGTTTATGCCAGGATGTTTTCAAATTCGTCTGCTGCAGACGTGTTTAGGCGGTGGAGAAGGGTAAACCGTTTTTTTTTGTTATCCACAACAAACATTCAAATGCAACCTCGATTCTGGCAGAATTTCAATATTATTCTCATATCCAAGAACTAGTCTATACCTTTCCAATAGAACAAGTGAAATATATTTCGCTGCTTTTGTCAAGATGTTTATTAGTTTAAGACTACTAGTCAAGCATGTAGGCGGAAATTGAAACGACGCGTTATAACGTGAAATAATCATTAACATGAAAGTATCTCAAATTTATTCATTTATTTATTGGGGTTTTACGCCGCTTTCAACATTATTTCAGTTATATCACGGCGACAGTTAACTTATTCATGATCTCTGGGTAAATAAACCAGTACTAGGCTAGAAAATGTGCCTTACCCAAGGGCACTCCACCATGACCGAGGTGCCGCGACTGGGGATCGAACCCGGGACACCCGGTTTCGAAATCCCCAACGCTAACCACTCGACCACAGCGGATTCTTGAAAGTATCTCAAAGGACGGGTTATGGGAGAGTCGATCCATTATTTACATTTCCTAAATCTAATTTTGTGTTTCCCCTTTCCCGCATACAACAAATATACAGAAACAAATCTGCGGAAGACGACTTCGGAAAGCATCTATGCAAACATGTGGAAACTTTCTATAGAGGAAAGTATAATTATTGAACAGAGTTGAAAACATTGTTGCAAAAGGAGCCATTGCTCGTTTTGGGCAATTTCTTGTTGTTGTCACAATGTTTTTTCAAAGTCGTCTGCTTCAGAGGCGTCAGAGAGCGACTTAGATGTCGTATTCATTTATTTACGGAACCTCTAGCATCTCTCCTCTTAGCTCATTTTAGAAAATGGAAATTAAGTTTGACAGCTGACAAAAATCTGGCGACAGTTTGGAGAATTTGGCAAACATTTGTGTTGAATTTGGCGAAAAGATTATATTTTCTAGTATAGGCCCTGCTCTTGGGGGATGGGGCAGGTGTATACAAGTACATAGAAAGTGATTGATCTTCAATCTCGAGCCCGAACACATATAGGTTATTTTCACATATATATCTGAAGCAAACGACTTTTGAAAAATTCTGACACAAAGAAGAAATTGCTCAAAACGAGGTTATTTTATTTTCACATATATATCTGAAGCAAACGACTTTTGAAAAATTCTGACAAAAATAAGAAACAAGCAATGTCTCCTTTTGCCAAAATGTGTTCAACAAGTTCGAACTAATAATCCCTGGATAGACAGCCCGCATTATCAGAATTTGTCACCAATTGATACGACGGGGCTCGGCTCAGAAATATAATAGAAGAACTAAATGTATGGCGTTTACATGGAAATGCAGGAAAAGCTAACATTACATAATCATATTAACACCCTTAAGAAATGTGTGCTTACATAACATAAATCCACTATGTTTATTGACACGGAAATCAATAACAATTAACCCTTTCCCCCCATACAACAAATCTGCAGCAGACGACTTTGGAAGTATCTAGGCAAACACACAGAAAAGCTCTATAAATGTAGGATTAATAACTGAAAAGAGTTGAAAACATTATGGCTCAAGGAGAAATAGCTCCTTTTGAGCAATTTCTTCTTTTGTCGCATTGTTTTCAAAAGTCGTCTGCTGCAGAGGCGTCAGAAAGCGTCTATATGTGGGGGAAAGTGTTAAATAAACCATATTCGCTAATACAGACGACTTATGATGTAGCTGTAGCTGCCGCGGGCGGTTTTTTTGTATGACTCTTTCCCACTGCAACAAGTCTACAGCTGACCACTTTGAAAGACAGTTAACCCCATACGACAATTCTGCAGCAGACGACTTTGAACGTATTTTGTCAGATGGATAACCTATGACTAAAAGTGGAAAACATTGTGACAAAGGGAGAAATTGCACGTTCTGTGCAATTTCTTCTTTTGTCACTATGTTTTCAAAACGCCGTCTGCTTTAACCCTTTCCCTCATACGACAATTCTGCAGCAGACGACTTTGAACGTATTTTGTCAGATGGATAACCTATGACTAAAAGTGGAAAACATTGTGACAAAAGGAGAAATTGCACGTTCTGTGCAATTTCTTCTTTTGTCACTATGTTTTCAAAACGCCGTCTGCTTTAACCCTTAACCTCATACGACAATTCTGCAGCAGACGACTTTGAACGTATTTTGTCAGATGGATACCCTATGACTAAAAGTGGAAAACATTGTGACAAAAGGAGAAATTGCACGTTCTGTGCAATTTCTTCTTTTGTCACTATGTTTTCAAAACGCCGTCTGCTTTAACCCTTTCCCTCAAACGACAATTCTGCAGCAGACGACTTTGAACGTATTTTGTCAGATGGATAACCTATGACTAAAAGAGGAAAACATTGTGACAAAAGGAGAAATTGCACGTTCTGTGCAATTTCTTCTTTTGTCACTATGTTTTCGAAACGCCGTCTGCTTTAACCCTTTCCCTCATACGACAATTCTGCAGCAGACGACTTTGAACATATTTTGTCAAAAAAATGGAAAATCTCTTTAATTGAATGGATAACCTATGACTAAAAGTGGAAAACATTGTGGCAAAACGAGAAATAGCTCGTTGTGAGCAATTTCTCCTTTTGTCGCTATGTTTTCAAAAGGCCGTCTGCTGCAGAGGCGTCAGAAAGTGTCTACATGTGGGAAAGGGTTAAGCAAACATATAGAACAAAATTGGAAACATTGATATAACAGGGACATAGATAAGATCTACGTCCCTGGATATAATAAGATAGTGCTTATTATCAGCAATTCCTCCTTTAGTCAAAATGTTTTCAAAAAGACGTAATTCTTGTTTGTTTGTATGGTGCTTTACGGCGCTTTAAACGGTATTACAATTATACCGCGGTGTTTTTCCTGAGTAAATGACCAGTACTACTGTTCCATTTCTCCTAATAACAGCGAGGGAAAGACATGACTATACATTTTAAAGTATTTGGTATGACCCGACGGGGGAATCGAACCCGCGATATTCGGCACCCGAGGCGGATGATCTACAACTTCATTAACACCGAGGCGGTAAAGAACCGGTAGAACATGTCAACAATGCTGTCAATCGTGTTACGTTGTTGCTTACATCTCCGTTACTTTTGATTTCAAAGGTACCAAAACATGCTTCGATACATTGGCCGCGTGATAAGCTTCAGAAGAAACGAAAATGATTATGAAGTTCTATAAAGAAAAAAAAAAATAGACTCTTGGACGGTAAGACTTAAATTATAGGAATGTATGGATTTTATCCGCGGCATGTAACTGTGAATGTTGTACCCTTTGATAACTGAATTTTAAAATGGACATGTCCAGCCTTGCATTTGGAAGAATCCAAAGCCAATTCTAATGAAATCATTATAAAGACGATTCTTTTGAGTACCCACAACATAGGGTTTAATTGTCAAACAAGGATCGTTAGTTAAGCATCCGGCAGGACAGAGCCTGGTCAGGTGGGGCGCATGCGCCGACTGGACTCGCTCTATCATAGCTCTAGATAGCGGGTATTTGTTTATGTTGTTAAATCCTTATTTGAAATTTAAACCCTATGTTGTGGGTACTCAAAAGAATCGTATCAGTGAGACGATTCTTTTGAGTACCCACAACATAGGATTTGGTTGAGAAATTAGAGAAATATTGTGGTGGAAAGAACAGTTCACTCCCTCTTATCTAGTCCTCTGTCTATACTGGTTGCAATACTTCGCAAAATCGGTATCGGTAGTCAAAGGCCAATTGTCGTAAAATATTGATTCCTAAATAGCTGCAGAGTCAAATTTAAATCTTACTGCTTCGGCTTAACTCATAAATAAAAGCAAGATCCGGCTAAACTCGTAAAGAAAGGCAAGATCTCAAACGTCGTTCTGTCAAAAATGATAATTATAATATGTTTCCGAAATGATTCCAAAATAATTTTGAACGGTAATATCCGAAGTAGCCCGTATGATTAACATTCACTCGGAACAACTTTTGACAGATATGAAGCCCTTTTGATATAGACAAAAGTATTCATACTAAAAATTGAGTCTTTTTTTTTTCCTCCTAGGTATATATCCAGAAATAGCCGGGTAGTAAAGATAAAGTTTTATAAACGATTACTTTTTGAAAATATTTTTAGATAACGGTTTAAATTCCTGTCTTAGCTTACAACATCCGTAGCCTATTTACATGTACATCTCCAATTCTTAACAAGATGCTCGTTCAAAATTCCAGAACACAAATTAAAATGATTTACGAAGACAATGGTGTTAACTTTTTACCACCTGTAGACACATATTTTTAAAACAAATGCAGCAAAAGACTTAAAAAACATTGCGGCAAATCGATCCATCTCAAATCATGAGCAATCTTTCTTTCATTCACAATGTTTGAAAACTAAATTTCATTAATCTTTTTTTCTTTTACAGAGAATTTCAATATTTTTCATAGATATAGATGTATTAAAAGATCGTCTACTGCATATTTCACGTGTATACATGGGATAGGGTTAGAACATTCATGTACAAAGAGTGTGCTGTATTCAAAACATGCGTGACGACATCCTGTAATTTAACCATTGAATTAACCTTTTCCCAAGATACAGAGACTTTCTCACGACTTTTAAAAACATTGTTGCACAAAGAGAAATCGTCGCCTATAATCGGCAATTTCTCAAATTACCACAATGTTTTTAAATCTAATCAATGATTATACTTTCCAATTTTCTATATTAAAGGGGGTATGTTTTCAAAATCGTCTCCTGCAGATGTGTTGTATGTGGGAAACATTAAGGCGTTTCTAACAAAATACGTTCTTTTAATCTTTTTTAACCCCATTTCTCGATTGTAGTCTCATCTGCAGCAGATGAGAGTTTAACCCTTTCCCACATACAAACGCAATAGTAGCAGACTTTTGAAAACATTGTGGCCAAATGTGAAATTGCTCTATAAACATATACGCACAATGGTTATGTTCACAGTTTGTTGCATATGCACAATCTATGTTTAACACTTTACTTCCCAATAACTTTTAAAATGTCGTCTGCTTTACAATCATCCGATCAGACGAAAAAAAAATAACTATCAAGAAAAACTGAAAAGATTTATTTTGATAGAGAGTTGAAAATATTGCAAATAGAAGTTGAAATTGCTGGTTTTGAGCAATTTCAGCTTTCATTGCAATGTTTTTCAAAAGTCATGTTCAATGAAGGGCAGTTGACAAATGTTGTCGGTGTGAAGTAAAGGGATATCGATTTCCAGTGCTTAAGCAAGGTGGACTCCAAAAAAAAAAGACAGAAACTTGAACAAGTTTTGTTTATGCAATGTCTACCTTTACGATGACTTAAACCTTTCCTACATACGTCAAATCTGCAGCAGACGACTTTGAAAAAAAAATAGAGGTAAAAAGACAGAAACTCTCTATAAATAAAGGTATAATTACTGGGGAGGGAGGGGGGATGAAAACACTGTGGTAAAAGAAGAAATTGCTCCTTTCAAGCAAGTTTTCCTTTTGTCAAAATGATTTCAAATTCGTCTCCTGCAGAGGTGTTAGAAAGCGTCCATATATCATACATATTATGGGAAAGGGTTTAAGCACGTTTGACTCCTCGTTCGATTTACCCATTTCCTTATACAAAAAATCTACAGCAGACGACATTAAAAACATATTGGCAAGGAAAGTGACATTTTGAATGATCGAAGTTAAAATGTATTCTAGAGATTGAACAAAACAATGTGACAACAGTGAGGAAAAAGGGTTAACCCTTTCCCTCATATAGACGCTTTCTGACGCCTCTGCAGCAGACGGCTTTTTGAAAACATAGTGACAAAAGAAGAAATTGCTCGAAACGAGCAATTTCTCCTTTTGCCACAATGTTTTCCACTTTTAGTCATAGGTTATCCATTCAATTATAGAGATTTTCTATTTTTTGACAAAATCTGTTCAAAGTCGTCTGCTGCAGAATTGTCGTATGAGGGAATGGGTTAAAAAGGAAGCAACACAACTGACAATGATGTTATAAATATCTATCCCCCTGGTGAAAAGCTGCAAAGAAAATGTCTTCAGCAAACAATAAAATTAAAATGTTATCAGCGTGACTGTGGATTTTAACCCATTCCCTCAGTTAGACACTTTTTTACGTCTCTGCAGCAGACGTCTGCTTGAAAACACTGTGGCAATCGAAGAGATTGGTCATAATGAGCAATTTATCCTTTTGCCACAATATTTTCAACTCTATTTGGTAATTAAATTCTCATTTATAGAGATTTTGCACGTTTTCACCAATTTGTTTTCAAAGTCGTCTGCTGAAGTTTTGCTGTAAGTGGGAAAGGGTTAAAATCTTTCTCTCATAAATCGAGTCTGCAGCAGCCGACTTTGAATGCATCTTGGCGAGATTATAGATCATGTCAATAAATGTATGTATTATTATTGGATAGAGATGAAATATTTATGGGAAAAGATGAAATTGCTCAAAATAAAGAGGAATTTCTCCCATTTCCCATAATTATTTCAAACGGCGTTTACTGCAGTTGCGTCGTCATACAGACTGGAAAAATGTCAGCATTTTAGTGCACGAAAGGATACGGACAACATAATGATCGAAGACGTCTGACTTTAGTCTGCACGGTATTGTTCATTGAAACAAGGATCTTTAAGTTAAATATTCGGTTGAAAACTTAGCTCTTCTCATATGCAGGGTATGGGAATTTTGGAAGCATTATGACGAAAGGAGTCATCTCGCTGTTTTGCCTTAATGGTTTGAGATAGATTTATTGAGATTTTTACATATGTTGGCATGGCCTTGTTTTTCGAAATCGTTTGCTGCATGATGTATGCAGGAAAGGGTTAAATAAGATAGTTAGAATTATCAGATGCAAGAGCATGTAAATGGAAATTCAAGATAATGTTAATTATGTAAATGTTAAGAGGAAAACTCTGTTCCCGACATGGACGACTTCTTACACCACTGGAGCAGATCCATTTAGAACACATTGTGGATTATAGTAAAAAAAATCCCTAAAAAAGAACCGTTTCTTCCTTTCCCCAAACCTATTTTCGACCGAGCATCAAATACTTACTTTCAAATAAATTTCCAGATGTGTTTTATCATAATATGAAATTCTAAAATAAATGCAGTCGACTCATAAAAATACTTTTATCAAGTAAAGGGTTTACCCTTTCCTACCTACAACACAAAACTGTAGCAGACGACATTTGAAAACATCTTAATCATTAGTAAAATTATCATCAGTAACTGTATAAATGAAAGTTTGATTTTGAAATAGACTTGAAAACATTGTGTGAAACGGAGAAATTGCTCTATGAGTAAGTTCGTCTCTTGCAACATTGTTTTACAATGTCGTAGACCTGCAAAAAGTGTCCACATTATGCGAAAGGGTTCCCCTCCCTGTCAAGACACAACACGCCCCCTTATCTCTCACTGACAATGTTTATATTTACTGTACACAACTTTTGAACACAAACCGTATTACCAGAGCACGGTCACCAGCTTGTTCTCGTCTTGAGAGTGTGTGTGCGCACATCTGGTTGGTCCCCGAATCCTAATTTTTGGAATTATTTAACTCTATGGAAATTTGTCGTCATCTAAGGAAACCCCCAGAAAACGGCAACCTGTCCAAATCCTTCATAAGGCTCATCATGTTCGTTTCGTTGCTTATGTTGTTCGTCAGAAGTTTGTCTATATACTTCTCCGATTTCCTATACAAATCCTGCAGTCCGGGTCTCGAACCAGGGTCACTTCGTAAACACTCGCACATAACCTTTGAAAGCTCTCTGGTACAAGTCACGGCCTGATTGTAACACATCTGGGGGATTTGACTGAGCCCCGTCACCGACTGTGCCGTGGGGGTCAGGGATTTCGTCAATCTGGAATTAATCTCGTATAGTATACAACCGAGACCCCAAACGAGGGTCTTCGAGGTAGGAGCGTCCCCCTTCATTTGCTCCGGGGACAAATGTTTCGTAGGATTGGGCTGATATTTGGATCCCGGGAGGGTCGGGAGATAGAGCAAGAGGTTTTCCAGTTTCACCTCCCCCTGGTTGGTAATGATCACGTTCTGCGGGTGACACAGTTCCCACGGAATGATCCCGTTCTGCTCGAGGTAGATGAACACGGAGGAAAGTTTGAGTAACACCTGCCAGGAAATGATATCGGGAACTCGTTGTTTCGAGAGGAACATACGAAACACGAAATCCTGTAACGTTATACCGGGGAATTCGAACACTAGGCAGACCCTCTGTCTTGAAGGGTCCTGCATTGAGATGTGACAAGTCATGAGGTTACTGTGTCGTAGGTTCAACCAAACGCTGCGCTCTTTAGTAGATTCCATTTTACATTTACCTGCCGCGTCGCAGGTGCGACAGGAGTGGTAGAGATGTTGAGACTTTATTAACACCTTCGACCCGTCTATTAAGCACCTACCCGGGTGAATCTGGTGAACCTTATGGTGAACATGGTTTGGAAAATTACAATGATAATCTATGTAAAATCCGTCCAAATCGAAATCCTCGGGTATAAAAAACGAACACAGGTAATCCTTCAACAGGTTCGGTAAGCTCAAGTCACGTATTTCCTTGACGCGTTGCAAAGTAACGTTTGTTAACACCGTCGCGCGACATAAACTTTGTAAACTATCCATTTTTAGTAAATTCGAATTTTGTGTTGAATTAGAAACTAACTCCTTTTTATTGAACAATAAATCCACATAAGCCATGTTTCACTTAACACACATAGATTTGTTTACTTCCCGGGTTTTCTCGCGCTTACTAAAATATATATACGTTCACGTTCGTCTGCCTTGAGCGTCACTCTGTTTCTAATCATAACATGTCAGCCTGGGGGATTCTCCAAAGTGACGTTTCACACAATCGGATAACTCGGTCGTTTTCATTTATTATTGGGTTTTCCCATGATTCTCGCGCTCTGAAATCCGGTACCCCGCTTTGGGGGAATACCGTTGCATGTTATGAAGCTGTCAAATCAAAGCGGAGGACCATATAAATGAAATGTACATAAAATAGAAATGGCGGCTAGCATGGAAAATGAATCGACGAGGACCTGGTAGATCTTGGGGGCGGAAAAGAAACGATAACAAATCCAGAAATACACAGAGAGAACAATATCCGTTTCACAGAAGAAATTTCCGCATTGTAGCGGCGCCATTATTGTTCGTATTCTCTGTATTAAGGACAGTTGCCCTTCAATTGTGGATTGTTTTGGGAATTTTAGTTTGTAAGGGAAGTGCCATTAGCAGTGCGAATAGTCGCTCTGCGTGTCGAGGCGAAAGGGATGCGGAAGCTGGCAGCCCGATGAACAATAAAGCACACAGCACCCCGGGTCCAGGGGAACCCGTCCTTGCTTCACAAAAACATCACCACAGAAAAGCGTTTGAATACATCTCTAAAGCTCTAAAAATAGATGAAGAAGATGCAGGTATATTGCTCTTACATTGTTGTTTTTTTACCATTTAGCTCATATAATATGTTTAAGAGAGACATGGAAAGATGTTACATCTAGAACGGAAGGTCTTGACTGTTCGAAGTTAAAAACATGGGGAAAAAAGAAAATATTGCTTTTTATCAAACAATTTTCTAGTTTTCCTAAGATAGTTTTCAGAAGTGTTCTAATGCAGGAGCATACCAACTTAACCCTTTCCCACATACAACACATCTGCAGCAGACGACTTTGAAAGCATCTAGACAAAACTATGGAACATATCTATAAGGGAAAGATTAGTTATTGAACTGAGTTGAAACTATTGTGGCAAAAGGAGAAATTTCTCATTATGAGCAATTACTCCTATTGTCACACTGCTTTTTAATCAGTTGTAGAGGATTCAGAAAGTGTTTGTATGAGGGAAAGGCTTAACAGTCATCTGTATTAGGGAAAGGGTTAATTTTGTTGTTATAGATTTGTCCCTGCACAATACCAATTTGATGTTAGATGATTTTGAAAGAGAATTTATTTATTTAACATAGATTGTGAAGGGTTAAGGGTGGTGTTCAGTAGAAGAAAAGGGTGTGTAAGCTTGAGATCTGCAACACATACACATGTTTCAATGTATGCACTTAACCCTTTACTTATTAAAAATGTGAAATTTGAGGCCCATGCAGCAGAAGAATGGTAGAGACTTTTTACCATTCTACTGGAGAACTGGTACCACATTATAGTAAATCATATGGCCCATTAATTGCAATGAGGATACATTTATAATTTATTGATATTTCAACAGACAATTTCGGTAACATATTACTATTAAACCCTTTCCAACATATGGCAAATCTGCAGCAGACTACTTTGAAAACACAGTGACAAAAACCTGAAAGTCTCCATAAAAGATAGCTTATTGTTAAATAAAGTTGAAAACATTGTGGCCAAAGGAGAAATTGCCATCATGAGGCTGATAGGACTGAGCATTTTCACCTTTGGCCACAATGTTTTCAAAGGCCGTCTGCTGCTATTGCATCAAAGTGCGTCTGCTGGTGGGAAAGGATTAAGAATGAAAATGATATTTGTGAAGAATGGTACAAAATTGCAGTGCTATGTTATATGTCAAAATGGTACCCAATATCCCAGTAAAATACTTTGTAAAAACATTGTGTAAAGACATTGTGTAAAGACAGAAAATTGCTCAGTGCTCATGGTGTACAATTTCTTCGTTTCTCTTTATGTAATTTACTCTGCTTTGATTTTAAGTCATTAATCCAGGTGTCAGTATGTTTCCACATATGTTTGTAAAGCAGATGACACTTAAGATGAGAACGGGGAAATATCAGCTATGTACACTATCATGTGACTATGTCATTGGGCTAACAGATAATATTACCAATTTTTCCTGTTTCTGTACAGCTGTAAGAAAGACGTCTGATGCAAAATTGCAAAACTTGATTCTATACATGTGTTTAATTAACCCTTTCCCTCATATAATAGACACTTTCTGATGCCTCTGCAGCAGACTGAATTTTGAAAACATGGCAAAAAAGGAGAAACTGTTCAAAACAAACAATTTCTCATTTTGTCATCATGTTTTTAACTCTATTCAAATATTGTTTATTGATTTAAAGGGACTTTTTGTTCTTTTGCCTAGACATTTTCAAAGTGGTCTGCTGCATATTTGATGTATGTGGGAAAGGGTTGAATTGTTATGCCTATGCTCTCCCTTTCTGTACACTTTCCAAATCCAAACTTGACATTGTGTTTAATATTGAGATACCATAACATTGTATTTAACCCTTACCCACATTTAATGTTTGATGCTTTTGAAGCAGATGACATTTGGAAACATTGTTATACAAGGTGAAATTGTTCTTTTTTTACCATTGAATTTTATTCAATCATTATAATTTCATGTAATACTATGCAGATTTTTGCCTGAATGTTTTCTTTGTGTGGGAAAAGGTTAAGCGCTAAGCAGTTGTAAATCTTACTCTATCTATGATTTAAAATCACCAGATTTGTGAAAAGATTACAGTCATACTTAACAAAAGAAGAAGATTAGCATCTTTAACTTTTCTGAAATGCCATAATTTTTATATATTCCCTATGGTGTTCAGTTCAGGACAGAAAGAGTATTTCCTCTTTTGTCCAATATAAACTACCATTGGCATAATTATAATTTATGCAATGGCAGGTTCTCAAGGCAAACACACTGAACTATATTGGCTTTCTATGGTTTTCAAGAAACATGTTTCAGTGTATGTTCAATGCAGTACTTGTCATTTTTCTCTCTTTGTCTGGAATCAGTCCTTAAATCTAATTGATTGATTGGTGCTTTACGTCGCTATCATCATTTTTATACCCCCAGATACATGGTATATGGGGGCTATATAGGAGTCACGCTTGTCGGTCGGTCGGTTTGTTTGTCGGTCCGTTGGTCTGGACATTTCTTGTGAACAATATTTCTCAGCAACCCTTGGTCAGAATTCAATATAACTTCACAAGAATGATTTATACCAAGCCTAGTTGTGCATATTGTCGGCGTGTTGCACTGGAATTATTCTTAAATGAGTTATGGCCCCTTGAATTTCTCATACATATGTATATTTTCAGGCTCCAGCTGGGGGTATTCATCACCTTCAGTGATACTTCTAGTTTCAAGTGTATTACAAGGTTTCCTTGTTAAGTTACCAGTACTTCTGGTTCATTTATCAGTCAGTCGTAATGCTAACCATGCAACCCTGAACACCAGGGAAAGCATCCATTACTACCATTTTAAAGTCTTTGGTTCGATACCCGGTTGCGGCGACATTCTTTCGGGCGATGTTTTCCATTGCCTCTCACCTCTGATCTATGTGAGAAAGTAGTCAGTGGCTTCGAAAGAATGTTGTGTAAGTACTGGTGTGGGAAAGCCAGGAAAACATGGGTAGGTGCACTGACCGCCGTGATATGACCAAAGCTGTTGAAAGCGGCGTTAAACTCCAAACAAACAAATTTAAAGTCTTTGGTACGACCAGGCCGGGGATCGAACCGGCGACCTCCCGCACCCAAGTCTGACACTACCAATACACCACAGAGGGAGTCCTTTAAAGTTAGTGTTTAATATCTGCATTGAATAATAACTTCAATTGAAAATAGAATGGACTGTTTCCAAACTACTTCCTGCCTATGTCCACATCAATTCCCCACATATTGCCAATTGCAATATTGTAAAATTGTAGGCACAAATATCGAAAATCTTTATAAATGAAAGCATAATTATTGACAAGTGTTGAAATCACTGCAGTAACATCATAATGAGCAATTTCTCCTCATGCTTTATACTGTTTTCTTTATTCAATAAATTTACTTTGATTTACAGAGATTTTTCATACTTTTGTCAAGATGTTTCCAAAGTTATCTGCTGCCGATTTGTTGTCTGTGAGGAAGTTTTTTTTGGAATTTTACTCATTGGATTGAGTTAAGACAAGGATGGAAGAAGGAGAAATTGCTTATTATGATTTATTTTCTCATATGACTATTCCTTCATATGAAGTTACATTTGATTGAAAGAAAGATTATCTCTATTGTATTTTTAAGTTGCGTCAGACAAACTTTGGTCTTGTTGATTCTGTGAGAAGAGAAGACTCAGATGAGACTGTGCATGCACAGTCTTTACTGTTTGTCAACAATCAGATTTTAGAAGAACCATAAATTAACCCTTTCCCTCATACGACAATTCTGCAGCAGACGACTGAACATATTTTGTCAAAAAATAGAAAAATCTCTAGAATTGAATATAATTATTTTAGATAACCTATGACTAAAAGTTGAAAACATTGTGGCAAAAGGAGAAATTGCTCGTTTTAAGCAACTTCTTCTTTTGTCACTATGTTTTCAAAAAGCTGTCTGCTGCAGAGGCGTCAGAATGCATCTTTATGAGGGAAAGGGTTAATTTCCAATCAATCAATTAATCAACCAATTCTTGTAGATTTCTATCTTCTGTCAGTTTGGTTTGTAATTGAACTCGGTGTCATGATGCATGCACTGTTGATGAGTTTTAAGTTGATTTGTTATGTATATGTATCAAATGTGCAAAAATAGAGAATTAATAGCAAGTTTTTCTCAGTTTGCCATTATTGTTTTCAGTTAAACCCTTTCCCACATATAACAAATCTGCAGCAGACAGCTTTTAAAAAAAATTAAGCGATAACACAGAAAATCTTCTCTAAATAAATATATTTTTACTGGAAATACTGCAAATTTTGTCACAATGTTTTCAAAAGTTGTCTGCTTGAGAAGCGTCAGAAAGCATCTATATATAGGAAAGGGAAAGGAAAACTTGAGTATAATTGTGTGAACCCTTTACCACATAAATGAAATGTGCAGCAGACGAAATAGAAAACATTTAGACAAAAATAGTAAAAAAAATCTTAATAAATGATAGTGTAAATATTGAATACAGTTGAAAACATTGTGGCAAAAGGAAAAATTGCTCCTTGTTTTCCAAAGGCTTATAGGCTGCAGATGCAGCTGTTAATTCTAAACGGTTAAAAAAAGCTGAGCCCCAGTAGTTCAGTCAGTTGCGACCCAGTCTGTCAATCCACAGGTTGTAAGTTCGAACCCCAGCTTGGCCAACATTCATTCCGACGTTTGACAAAAGTCACTGAGACAAGCGTCATTCGTGTTTCACCAATGGGCTTACAGTCTATGTGGAAAAGCAGCCAGTTGCTTGGAAAGTATGTTGTGTGGATTACTGGTGTGAGAAAGCTAGGAAACTGTGACATGAGTAGGTGAACAGGCCGCCGCGATATGACTGAAAAAATGTTGAAAACGGCGTAAAGCCCCAATTAATCAATGTCAAAAAAAATAAATGTGTTTTGATGTATCTGTAGCAGACAAGTTTTGAAAGCATTTTGGCAAAAGGTGAAATTGCTTGTTATGAACAATTTCTCCTTTTGCGACAATATTTTTAACTCTTTTTGATAAATATATGATCACTTATTAAAATAAGTTATAGAGAGTTTCCATGTTTTTGATGTTTTCAAAGTCCTCTGCTGGAAATTTGTAGAATGCGAGAAAGGCTATAAAATGTTACCCTCAATTAATGTATTACATTATTTCATGCAGAGGATTCCCAAGGGGACATTTCTAACAATATGATATCTAGGAACGATTAAACCTTTCTCTCATGTATACAACAATTCTGCAGCAGACGACTTTGAACATATTTTGTCAAACAATGGAAAATCTCTATAATTGAATGGATAACCTATGACTAAAAGTGGAAAACATTGTGGCAAATGAGAAACTGCTCGTTTTAAGCTATTTCTTCTTTTGTTACTATGTTTTCAAAAAGCCGTCTGCTGCAGACGCGTCAGAAAGCGTCTACATGACCTATCTGCTGCAGACTACTTTTGAAAAAGTAGTACAAAATGAAGAAACTTGTCACGACAAGCAATTTCTACATTTGCCACAATGTTTTTTATCAGTATTCAATAATTATTATTAGGATTTTTCAATACTTTTGCCTAGACAGTTTTCAAAGTCATCATCTGCAAATTTGCTGTATGTGGGAAAGGGTTCTTGCAGAAAGCTAATTACAGACCAGGTTAATATTTATGGCCCCTGGGCCAGCATGATAGCTGCACAAAACACACATGTTTAAAGTTCCAGGCACAGATATCCCATGTTTCCCAGTTTAATTTTAACCCTTCCTTTTTTATCTTGAGGCAAATGAAGCAGCATCTTTTATCTACATTAATCTCTATGTTTTTAACCAACTTGAAGACCCATTTTGATGGATTTTGCAGGAGACAGCTATCAATATTCATCCCCTTTTAATAATAACAGTTTCACTTATAAAGTTTTTCCATCTTTTTGGCAAGATGCTTTCAAAGTTGCCTTCTGCAGATTTATTGTATGTCAGAAAGGGGGGTTAATCTTTCTTTATCATTCAGAGCTCTAGATAAGGGGCGAATTTCATATTTCGAAAATCCTTATTTGACACTCAAACCCTATGTTGTGGGTACTCAAAAGAATCGTCTCAGTGAGACGATTATTTTGAGTACCCACAACGTAGGGTTTGGCTGAGTCATAAGAGAGATATGGCTACCCCTGAGAAAATTTCTAGAACTGTTCGAGAAATATCCATGAACTGTTCTTGAATTGTAGTTCAAGAACAGTTCTGAATCTGTTCAATAACAATTCAGGAACTGTTCTCAAAACATTAAATGGCCGAAAGTTCAAGAACCAGTAAGTTTGGGAACTGTTCAAGAACAGTTCTAGAACTATGCCTGCAAAATGTGCTAGAACTGTTCAAGAAATATCCATGAACTGTTCTTGAATTACAGTTCAAGAACAGTTCCTATCAGTTCAAGAACAATTCAGGAACTGTTCTCGAAACGTTAAATGGCAGAAAGTTGATTGTTCAAGAACTGTTCAAGAACCAATAAGTTCAAGAACAGTTATAGAACTATTGAACATAAGAACTGTTCTTAAGAAATAAAAGTAAACTCACAGAAACTACAATCAGATGTTCGCATTTATTACATGTCTTAGGTAGATGTTGAAATGGGTTATCCGAGACATTGTAGTAAATTACAAAATTAACTGAAAATGCCAGGGCCTCGAACTGCCTTAAGGCCTTAAAAAGTGTTCAAGAAAATAATCATGTTACAAGAGTTATCACCAAAGATGATGAATGTCACTTTAAATCACTGAATAAACATTCATTAACATAACTTTTACCTGTTAAGTGTTTCCAAGCCAAGTTGAATACATTGCCATTTCTGAATAAATTCTGTGCTTGTAAATCTTCATTTTATGTTTTTTCTATCTGCTTTTATCATTAGAATAAGACAAAAAGTTATTTTCAAATCACTATGTCCATAATATTTGATGACAATCCATTATAACCAAGTGTTTTGTGAAAACATTGCCTGAATTTTAACATGTCACATTGTCATCCATTTTGTAAATTTAAAATCTCAACTTCCTGTTGTTGTTGTTGCAATTATTTAAAAAAAAAATGGTTCTAGAAGTGCCCTATAAGTGTCCTTAATAAATGTTGGCAATTTATCAAACAATTGTTAAGAGTCCAAATAAAACCATTATTATTTAATAAATATTGTTACAAAGTTCTTGCAGTGTAACAGCAGATACAGAACATATTAAGAATATTAAATGTCTTTCTGACCTCTCTTTATTCTTTGAAATGCTCTGGCACATTATTAAGAACAAAAACATTCTAGAACTGTTCTGAAAATGTTTTAAGAACTGTTCTAAAACATATTAGGAACAAAAATGTTCTGGAACTGTTCCTAAAATATTCTAGGAACTGTTCAGGGACATATTTGGAACAAAAAAGTTGGGAAAAACCGGTTTACTCCTTTTTATTCAGTCCTCTGAATCATTGTTATAAGTCACCAGCTGCAGAGTGGTCTAATGTATCATTAGAAAGATTGATTGGTGCTTAACATGTTTCCTAGCTTTCTCACACCAGTAATCCACACAACATACTTGCCAAGCAACTAGCTGCTTTTCCACATAGACTGTTAGCCCATTGGTGAAAGACGAATGACGCATGTCATAGTGACTTTTATCAAACGTCGGAAAGAATGTTGGCCGAGCTGGGATTTGAACTCACAACCCCTGGATTGCCAGCCAGTGCGCTATTGATGAGCAAACGATGGTCAGCTGAATTATTATTAATCAAAAGTTAAAATCCTAACATGTAAGCAAAACCCCAATCAATATTGAATACATTAATGTGAACCCTTTCTCAACATACAAAAGTTCTGCACAAGGCGAAAATATCTAAGCCAAAATACATAATATTCCCAATTATATTTAATTATCCCTTTACGATATACAGCAAATTTTAAGGAGACGACTTGAAAAATCTCTGTAAATGAAAACATAATTATTGAAGAGAGGTGAAAATATTTTGACAAATGGAGAAATTGCTCCTGATATGCAAGTTCTCCTTTTGCCTCAATGTTTTCAAAAGCCGCATATGCTGCAGAGGCGTCAAAATAAAAAGCATATATATATATTGGAAGGGGATTTGATACAGTAGGAAAACATTATGAGCAAACTTTTCCTTTTGCAATAATAATTTTGAAATTTGTGTGCTTTAGATGCGTCTACATGTGGGTACGTGTTTACAGGTAGAGTGTATGCCTAGGTGCATGTGATGGCGGGTTTGATTCCCAGCAGGGTCATAACAATGTCTCTAAAAGTGATAGCAATGGCTCTCGATCCTTGGCTCTAGAGAATTGTGGGGGTCAGCATTACAACTGACTCAATGGTGTCAGGATAAATGGACCAGTAGTACTGGTAACTTACCCAGGAAATGCTGTGATTATGATATTTACAACTTACAATTGCTGAAAGTGATGTAACATGCCATACAATTCAAAAGCAATTAAAAGAGAAAACTTTTTGTCTATTGCAGACATTTAAAAGAATATAACTCTTGAAAATGTATAGCATTTATTGGAAATGCCATATGAAAAAAGGAAATATATGTATACATATGTCTGCCCAACCAAACCTTGTCGATTCTGAGAATATTGGTTACAAAAGGTCAGAATTGATTATTAACCCTTTCCTACATTAAACTAATCTGCAGTTGCTGACTTAGGTCAAACATATGGATATACCTTATAAACGGAAGAACAATTATTGATTTAAATTGAAAAAAATGTGATTAAAGGTGCAAATCTTCCGTTTGCCACAATTGTTTTAAAAAGCTTACTGCTGTAGAGGTGTCTTAGAGCATGTGTATGTGGGAAAGGGTTAATCCTTTCACTCATATGGACGCCTTCTGACGCCTCTGGAGCAGACGGCTATTTGAAAACTTGGCAACAAAAGAAGAAATTGCTCAAAACGAGTAATTTCTCCTTTTGTCACCATGTTTTCAACTATATTCAATTATTATACTTTCGTGTAAAGAAAGTTTTCAAAGTCGTCTGTTGCAGTTTTGTTGTATGTGGGAAAGGGTTAAAGTATGTATTGAAAGTGGCATAAAAAAAGAAAATATATAGATGAGTACAAAACTTTGATTCTCAGATTAAATGGTTGTAAAATGTCTGAATTAATTTCACCCTTTCACACATAAAGAATTAAGATGCTTTCTGATGCCTCTGCAGCAGACCACTTTTGAAAAGATTGTGACAAAAGGTAAAATTGCGCATAATGATCAATTTCTGCTTTTTCCCCAATGTTTTCAACTCTATTAACAAATTATCCTATTTTTGCGTTAACAATTTTAAAGTCTGCTGCAGATTTGTTGTATGTCGGAAAGTGTTAAAAGCGTTTTGTCGAAAAAGTCATAAAAAGTTTTTAAATGTATATACAGATAAGCCCAAACATTGTCGATTCTGAAAATATTGGTTACAAAAGGTCAGAATTGATTATTAAGGAGAACATTTCTCTAATGTTTGCATGATGTCTGGATGGGTAACGCTCTAACAAGAACAATTTATTACCAGATATTTTCTGCCAGTTTTATGAGAATATCGGTCAATAATGTTCCTCATAACCCTGGTGGCGTCTTTTTTCCATCGCTTTTTATCAGAAAAAAAACACGTCTGAAATTAAATGAATCATTATGTCCATCCACACTGTTTAATTTGTGTTTCTTGGCGAATTTTTAAGTCGGACTATAGATAAGGAGAAGTACTCTAGTCTTTAATGCTTTTACTTCATATAGACGAATCTGACGCCTCTGCAGCAGACGGCTTTGTGAAAACATAGTGACAAAAGAAGAAATTGCTCAAAACAAGCAATTTCTCCTTTTGCCACAATGTTTTCAACTTTTAGTCATAGGTTATCCATTCAATTATAGAGATTTTCTATGTTTTGACAAAATATGTTCAAAGTCGTCTGCTGCAGAATTGTCGTATGAGGGAAAGGGTTAAGTCCAACTTTTTCTCTAATAACGCAACCACTGAGTTGAGTCTTTTGAGTACCCACAACATAGGGTTTGAGTGATGGTTTGAGTGTCAGACAAGGGTTTCTGAAATTTTAAATACTCACCTTTTTTTTAGCTCTGAATAGTTAATTATGCTTCTGTAAAAATCTATATGAGTCCGTTCTAGGGTAAAGGTACTAATAATTTTGTTGTGAAAACGACTTTGACATTTTATGAGAAATTGAAATAAGCATGTCTGTGGGAAAAGGTACTGTCAGGGAGGGACGTAGATAAGAGGCTTAACCCTTTCCCTCATATAGACGCTTTCTGACGCCTCTGCAGCAGACAGCTTTTTGAAAACATAGTGACAAAAGAAGAAATTGCTCAAAACGAGCAATTTCTCCTTTTGGCACAATGTTTTCCACTTTTAGCCTTATGAATAATGTGAGTCTATTTATTTTTGGAACAAAATTATTAAAATTCAAAAGTCACAATACCTGTGTCTTTTAAATCAGTCATTTTTCAAATTACACAGGAATTCAAGTCTTAAGATTTATCTCTTTTGAAATTTTAAGCTTTCAGAATATGTATGTTTCGTACATCCCTCAGGTACCGTACACTATTCACATATTACTTAATAACCTTGTTTATAGAAGATACTGAGCAGATGTACAGGTAGATGTGAACCTACATTGATCAGAAATGTAAACTTGTACCCTTTAACACATTTCGATTACTGAGAATGCGTCAAACTCTCTTTCTCCCTTCTAAAACATTTTTTTTGAGGCAAAAATCACAAAAATATATATTTTTTACATTAAATCACTATATGGATAAGAATTTTTACGATAAATATATGATCTTGTTTATTGTTCTTGTTTGCTTTCAAGATAATTAAGCAAAAATGTTCCTTTAGTGACCTTTTACTTACCGTAAAAGCTCAGTTATAAGTCGCTCTCTACTATAAGACGCACCCCCTCGGTGGTGTAGTGGTAGAGCGTCCATATTGGGTGCGGGAGGTCTGGGGTTTGATCCCTGGTCAGGTCATACCAAAGACTTTAAAACTAGTAGTAACAGCCTTCTTGGCGCTCAGGGTTGCGGTGTTTGCATAACGACTGATAAATGGACCAGTAGTACCAGTAAGTTACCAAGGAAAGCTGTGATATAACTGAAACATTGTTGAAAGCAGTTTAAGCACCAAACAATCAATCAATCAAAAGTCAAAGGACAAGTCTCATCTTTAATTTTACCATTTTGATTTTTCAGAACGTAAAGATGTCGCCATTGAACTGTACAGAAAAGGCATCATTGAACTCCAGAAAGGCATCTCCTTGGAGATCAGAGGTCAAGGTAATATTGTTTAATATTCTATTTTAAGCTCAACTATTCAGAGAATATGAGAGCTATTGTACTCCCCCTGGTGTCAGATTTGGCGTCACACCTTTTTTACAATGCTTCCCAACTATAACACCATTGTAAACAGTAAAAAAAGAAGATCACTTTATCCTGCATATAATGCAAATAAATATGGCCCTTTCTTTTCTTAGAAATTCTGTTTAATCCTTTCCCTCATATAGACGCTTTTTGACGCCTCTGCAGCAGACACCTTTTTTGAAACAAGCAATTTCTCCTTTTGCCACAATGTATCAACTTTTAGTCATAGGTTATACATTCAATTATAGAGATTTTCTATTTTTTGACAAAATATGTTCAAAGTCGTCTGCTGCAGAATTGTTGTATGAAGAAAAGGGTTAAATTGTGGCAACTTCATTTGTAGAGTCCATATCTCAGTAACTACTTGATGCATGGCATTTAAACTTTATACAGCCCTTCCCAACCATCAACCCTTTGTTAATAAGCAAGTAAGATAATGCAGATTATTGCAGATTATTGCCATTTATTATTTGACTTAAAAATTCTTGTTAAAGTTTTGCATGCAACTACATGAGAGTCCATATCTCATTAACTGACAAGCAGTGGAATAGTGTAAACTGTCTTACGAAACAGCTCTTGTAAGTATTCAATTGCTTCAAATGAACTTTGGTGAAAATAATTTGGCACAAATTTTACTTGGTGACCCTCTACCGAGATTGTATGTGTCCCAACAACGTCGATATACAGCGTCAAAATGTGTCATTAAGTTGGAAAAGGTTAAGTTCTGTTTGCAAACTGAAAGTGCAGTCAAACCTGTGTTTAAAGACCACCCATGGGAACACAATAAGATGGTCTTTGTTCAGAGGTGGTCTTAGATTGCAGGGTCATTTATACAGAAAATGATTAATTGCGAAACCAAAAGTATGGTCACTATAGACCGGGAATTGCTATTCCAAGGTGGTCTTTAGCACAGGTTTGCAATTTAATTAACCCTTTCCCACATTACAGCAAATGTGCAGCAGACGACATTGAAAACATGGTGACAAAAACTTTAAAAATCTCAATAAAAGAAAGCTTAATTGTTAAATAAAGTTGAAAACATTGTGGCCAAATGGGGAATTGCTCATCATGAGCAATTTCACCTGTGACCACAATGTTTTCAAATGTCGTCTGCTGCTATTGCGTCAAAATGCGTCTGTAGGTGGGAAAGGGGTTAAAGTGAATCTTATGTATATTTCAGGAGATCCGTGGGACAGAGCTAAACGATTGCAGGAGAAGATGATGACCAACTTAGTGATGGCACAAGAGAGACTCGACGTTCTAGGTATTTCTAATCTATGTGTATATATCTTGTTGTAGCATTCAAGTTGTCAATCCCCCTCCCATCCTTAACCCTTTCCCACTTGCAGACGCAATAGCAGCAGCAGATGACTTTTGAAAACATTTTGGCCAAAGGTGAAATTGCTCTTGATGAGCAATTTCTCCTTTGGCCACAATTTTTTCAACTTTATAAAACAATGCAGCAATTTTTTTGGAGATTTTTCAGGATTTTGTCACTATGTTTTCAAAGTCTTCTGCTGCAGATTTGTTGTATGCAGACGAATTTTTAGGCATCTGCAGCAGATTTATTTGCATAGATGTTTTCAAAGTCGTCTGCTGCAGATTTGTTGTATGTGGGAAAGGGTTAAACATAGATACTAAAGGAAAGGGAAAAGCACTAAAATTTATCACCACAAGGCCTGTTTCTTTATAAAACCTTGCAATTAAGAAAACACATTTATTGCAAATAAGCGGTATTTGCAATAAGGTTTCCCACATTTTGAGGCATCTCATAATTAATTATTTCTCAGTTTACCACATCGTCTTCATCAATTCTGCAGCAGACGACTTTGAACATATTTTGTAAAAAATGGAAAATCTCTATAATTGAATGGATAACCTATGACTAAAAGTGGAAAACATTGTGGCATAAGGAGAAATTGCTCGTTTTGAGCAATTTCTTCTTTTATCACTATGTTTTCAAAAAGCTGTCTGCTGCAGAGGCGTCAGAAAGCGTCTATATGAGGGAAAGGGTTAATGTCATATGCTGCAGATATGTTTGTATGTGAGAAAGGTAATCCTTTCCCACATTTTGATGCATCTTCAACAGTCTTTTTGGAAACATCATAACAAAAGTGGAAATTGCTCATCATGAGCAATTTCACCTTATGTTTTGACTTATATTCAATAAAACTACATTCATTCATATAATGACTGGCCGGGTCATATCAAAGACTTCATAAATTGTAATGGTTGCCTTCCTTGATGCGGGCTTAGCATTACGACTGACTGGCGGGTTACAGGAAGAATGGACCAGTAGTACTGGTGACTTACCCAGGAAACACCGTGATAGAACAGAAAGCTTTGTAAAACACCAAACAATCAATCAATCAATCAATCATTCAATCATTCAAAGAGACTTTCAATATTTTTCATTGATGTTTTCAAAGTCGAAAGATGTGTTGTATGTTGGAAACAGTTTAATCCGTTGTACTATCCTTTCCTATGATTCTGAACTGTTTTATCATTTCACAAATTATACTGTCTTGTTAGCTGTTTTAACCCTCCCTTTCCCTCATATAGTTGCTTTCTGACATCTCTGCAGCAGACAGCTTTTTCAAAGCATGTCAACAAAAGAAGAAGACAAGCTTCTATACAAAGGGAGTTTCCAATTTTGTTGTGGTATGTTTTCAAAGTTGTCTGCTGCAGATTTGTTGTATGTGGGAAAGGGTTAATAATTGTAGTAATTATGGAATGTAGTAGTATTTCTTGAATATGTTGAGTTTATTTAATGGAAATGAATTTAAGTTTTACAGTTGCAAGGACTCTGATTTTCAAACAATATTTTAGAATGTTGTTTTGCATTGAAAAATCAACCCTTTTTCACATACAACAAATCTGCAACATGTGTCTTGGCAAACAACTTGACAAATAAGGGAAATTCTCTATAAATGAAAACATTGTGGCAAAAGGAAAAATTGCTCAAAATGAGCAATTTCCCCTTTTATCACATGGTTTTCAAAAGTCATTGGCTGGAGAGGCATCAGTAAGCATCTATATTTGTTGAAAGGGTATAAAATTAGTTGTATCAGAAGAAGGAAGAAAGGTTTGTGAAAGAAGATCTTTTGATTTGAATAACTTTAGGAAAGTGTACAAAATAGTGTCTTCAGTTATATATATAGACAACCCTGCGATTAAAGACCATCTGTGAATAAAGACCAGATCTTTTACTTCTTTAAACACAGGTTTAGGTTGGAATAGCCCACAAAATAGTGTCTTCAGTTACACATATACAATGTACACAGTTATTGTCTTGTGAAAGTGTTTTTGAGTATTTCATGTATTATTTTGAATCATCCTATATCACTGTATGACCAACATTAAATGGACAAGTTTTCAGCTTAAAATCATTGATAGAATTAATTAGAATTATTATTTAACCCTTTCCCTCATATAGATGCTTTCTGACGCCTCTGCAGCAGACAGCTTTTTGAAAACATAGTGACAAAAGAAGAAATTGCTCAAAACGAGCAATTTCTCCTTTTGCCACGAAATTTTCCCCTTTTAGTCATAGGTTTTCCATTCAATTATAGAGATTTTCTATTTTTTGACAAAATATGTTCAAAGTCGTCTGCTGCAGAATTGTTGTATGAGGGAAAGGGTTAAATTATGCTTTTACAAATTCAATCCTGAAGCCTTGTCCATTTTTGTTCATTTATGTTGTTTTTGAAGAAGCCTTTCCACTCCATTCATCTATGACCATGCAAATTAGAAATAGTTTGAAATATGTGAACAATGAGTGTTACTCCTTTACCACATGTATGCAAATGCATGCTGACGCAGCTGCATCTGCAGCAATTACTGGTATAAGCAATTTCTCCTTTTGCCATATTTTTTGTAAAAGTCTTTATTAAGTAAATGAATTTTTGTTTATAGAAATTTTCTATGTTTGTTTCCTGCAGATTTGTTGTTCATGTATGTGGAAAGGGGTTTACATTTTTCCAAACACTACAAATCTACAGCCGATGTCTTTGAAAATATACCTTAAAAATATGAGATCATTCCTTTAAATGAAAGTATAACTATAAAATGGAGTTTGAAAACATTGTGGCGAAAGGAAAAATTGCTCATGATGTTGGAAACGGGTTTAAAGTACCATATGTTAATCCTTGGCCACATTATAACAATTAAAGAATTATGCAGCAGACAATTTTTGAAACATACAAGCAAAAATATGGGAAAACTGTATAAACGGAAGTATAATTTATTGAATAGAGCTGAACATTTTGTGGCAAATGGAGAAATTGCTCAGACTAAGCAATTTCACCATGTGCCTCGATGTTACATGAGTTGTCTGCTGCGGTCTGCAGAGGCGTCAGAAAGTGTCTATTATGTGAAAAAGTGTTAACATGCAAAACAATGTGCAGATAGAGATTTAAAGGGGTAAATTCTGACCAGGCTGCTTTTAAGAGATAATATCTACACTGATGGCAAATCTCAGGAAAGCTTTTTTTTTTACTGTGTGTGTGTCTTAACCCTTTCCCACATACAGTAAATATCCAGCAGACGACTTTAAAAACAAATCATGCAAAAACATTAAAAAGTTCTATAATGAATGTTTAGTTACTGAAAAAAGTTGAAAACATAGTGGCAAAAGGTGAAATCGCTTGTTTTGAGCAATTTCTCCTTTTTTCACAAGGTTTTCAAAAGTCGTCTACTGCAGATGCTTAAGAATGCGTCTACAAGTGGGAAAGGGTTAATTAAATTGATGGAGTGTAAAGGCTAGCTCATCTTCATTAGCGGCCTAGATAAAGCAGGCGTGAACTCGTCTTGATCCAATAATGTCAACCATAGTCTCTCTTATTACTCAATTAGACCCTATGCTGTGGGTACTAAAAAAGAGTCATCGGTGAGCCGATTCACTTGAGTACCCACAACATATGGTTTGGACGTTAACCCTTTCCCACATACAACACATCTTCAGCAGACGACTTTGAAAAAAATGTAGGTTAAAATCGGAAAATCTCTATAGATTTATGTATTGAATTGAGTTAAAAACATTAAGGCAGCGAAAATGTTTTCAAAAGTCGTCTGCTGCAGATGCATCAGAACGGTTCTTCAAGTTGGAAAGGGTTAAATTAGATTAACCTTCCCACATACAGATGGATGCCTCTGAGCAGTAAACTTTTGAAGACATTGTGGCAAAAGGAGAAACTGCTCATATTGAACAATTTCTCCATTCAATGCCACAAATTTTTTCAACCCTATCAAATAATTACACTTTTATATATAGAGAAATTCTATATTTTTCCCCAGATGTGTTCAAAGTCGGCTGCTGCAGATTTGTTGTATGTGGGAAAGGGTTAATGATCGAGGAATAACCTACTTGTCTAGAACTTTTCTCATTTTCATCTTATTCATTATATTCTGTTTAGACAAGCTACTTAGGGCTGTCCATATAGGGACTGAACGTGAGGCCACACCCAATAAAACGGGGGACGGGGCAGGCCCCTCTGACACCCGTAATCTGAGGGCCCGCAAGCCCCAAATGTCCCCTAACATAACTGTCCGTCGCCCACTATCCGCCACCAAGCATTCCACCCCATCTGTGATACCCCAAAAAGCTGTGATACCCAAAACATCCGTGATACCCAAGGCTGTTCAAGCGCCAAGATCAACAGGTAGCTACGTCATACAATTCCAAGTTTTTACCCATTCCCACTTGAGGAAGCATTATGACGCGTCTACAGCAGAAGACTTGAAAACATTGTGACAAAAGATGAAATTCTTTCGGCACAATATTTCAAAAGCCATCTGCAGCAGAGTTTTCAAAAGGCGTCTTTAAGTTGGAAATGGTTATTATCAGGGATGAGCTTTATCATCATTCTCACCAATACCATACGCCAACAAAATTTAGAATTGATTTGATGGTCATTCTTATTCGAAATCTTGAGAAAATGGGAATGTTTGTGAAATTTTTGAATTGATGAATATCTTTACTGTTTAAGGTTATACTGGTTCTTCAAATGAATCAATTAAGATTATACTGGTTCTTCAAATGAATTAAAGAAAGTCTGAACAATGGACTTAAAACTGCGCTTGAATATCACATGATATCATCATCATCATTTTATCATTATCAAATCAATGTTATTGTATTCTTGTTTTCTTTTTTGCATGTTCTTTAAATTTGCTCTCAATTTATCTATCTATAAATGTTGTAAATATTCCTTGTTTTTTTTTCAATTGATTCCTCTTACTTTTACCATAATGTACTTCTTGCAAGCCCGTCGCAATACGGGTTGCAGGGGGGCGTTTGCAGCCCCAATGTTTTGCCTAATAAAAGAGGACCACTATGATAGGAGCAAAAGCAAGACTTTAAGTGTTGTTTTTCTTTGTTTTTCTGGTGGCAGCGTCAAACATTTGCATTTAGCCCCAATGTAAAGTTTTCTTTTAGTCTCGCCCTTGAATGCAGAGGCATCGGAAAACGTCTGCATGGGGATCATAATGCTGAATATAACTAAAAAGGACTTGACTTGTAATGCTTTGCATTTTTGAAAAGTCTATAGACATTTCTTGGATTATCAATACTCAATACTAGTGGCAAAGGTTTAACTAAGGCTTCAGTCAAGTTGTGTAGCCAAAGTAGACATTATGAAATTTCAATTTTAAAAATATTCTTTGAAATTATACATGTTTATGAACTTTGATGTATGAAGAATGTTTGTTGATGACGGACATGAATTAATGTTATAGTCACCAGCAAGCCCATGAAGATGAAACAGCCCATTGCAGTACACAAGAGCAATACGTTACCCCGGAGTAACAGTGGAAATGGAGGATCCCCAAGACCCACCCGGACCAACTCACCATCAGGGTCACCCTATGCATGGCGGAAAGCATCTCTCACCAGGCAAAACTCAAATCCAAACGTAAAACATTATTTCAATTTTTAGTATGTATGTTTTTTGGGGGAAAAAAGTCGGGCTATTGTGATACCCTTGGCAAAATCGCCTGCGTCATCACACAAATTTCACCTTACTTCCATCAACTCAAAAAACGTTAAACCTTTTTAAATGAAAGTTGGTACTATACGCATGTCTTTACCAAGTCACATAACTCTGGCTTTAATAATTATTCAGAAATGCTTCCTTTTTGCGATGCTCTTGTTATATCCTTTGCTCATCATAGGTGCAACAGCAATACAGATTTATCATTGAAAGCTAAATCCTCTTTTAAATTGATTGGTAAATATTTCACAGTCCATGCAATACCATTGAAAGCGTTAAACTTAACCCTTTCCCTCATACGATAATTCTGCAGCAGACGACTTTGGACATATTTTGTCAAAAAATAGAAAATCTCTATAATTTAATGGATAACCTATGACTAAAAGTGGAAAACATTGGGGAAAAAGGAGAAATTCCTTGTTTTGAGCAATTTCTTCTTTTGTCATTATGTTTTCAAAAAGCTGTCTGCTTCAGAAAGCGTTTATATGAGGGAAAGGGTTAAAAAATCTGTGAACCCTTTTACATGAATTATTTAAAACATTTCTTTTGCCTTTATATCATAGCATCTTCCAAATGTAAATGAATGTGTGATACTTTTACAAAAGATTATGTTCATCATGTGGCCCTAAAAAAAGTAACTTGACACTAAATTTTTCTCAACAACCTTTAAATACTATTATAAGTTGATATACACACAGGAAGTTTCTGGTTTCACTTCTCATGTACTTGTTAGCTATGTGATTCTTCCATTTTAGTCAAACAGAAGTACACCCACTCCCAAACGAAAGGCTAAAGATGTAAAGAATTTAAACCTAAAAGGAGTGGATAAGAAATTAGCTGAAACCATTCTGAATGAGATCATCGATTCTGGGCCACCAGTCAGTTTTCAGGATATAGGTAAGCAGGGCCTGCTCTGGGTTGGAATTTTCTTTCGCCATCACTTTCGCCAAATTGAATAAAAAATTGCCACTTTTATTTTTTAGGAGCCATTTATTTTTGCCACTTTCTTTTAATTTCCCAACATATATTTAAATGCAATCTCATCAATGGGTCCACTAATTGTTTGTACTCACCCATAATTAAACAGATTTTTTCAAATAAATAATGGCAAACTTACATCGTCATTCAATCTTAAAATGCCTGTGTCGATCGTAGAAACCCACTTCAAAAAGTGTGCCGATATATTTAATGGATCTATAATTGTCAATTATCATATTCATTGTATCAATAACGCTTAGAGTTGTTGGCTAGTCAGATTAAAATGATGAATTAACACTTCACAACAATAAAACAAGTGTGAAATACACAAACTGTCAAAATAAAAAAAATGGGTGTCGTAAAAAAGTCGTAAAGTTGTCACCGGTTCCTGTCACTGTATCAAATGGTAGGGTGTTATCTGAGATCTATGGAAACAGTCACTGTATGTCATAAATTGATATATCCAAAACAGGTAACTTTAAAGTAATTTTCGCATTAGGCGAAAGTGGCGAATGACGGCTCGGGCCCTGAGGTAAGGGAGACAATCTATAGTTTGTTCCTACTATCTGTGAAAATAATTTCTCAAATTACTTACTATCCGTGAGAAGAATTTCCTAACTTACCTACTATTTGTGAGAAGAATTTCGTAAATTACTTACCATCCAAGAGAAGAATCTACTTAATTACCTACTATCTGTGAGAAGAATTTACCAATTTACCTACTGTCAAGAAGTAGTATGTCCTAAATAACTTACTGTCCATGAGAAGAATTTCCTAAATCACCTACTGTCTATGAGAAGAATTTCCTAAATCACCTATTGGCTGCGAGAAGAATTTCCTAAATCACCTACTTTCTATAAGAATTTCCTAAATCACCTACCTACTGTCTGTGAGAAGAATTTCCTACATCACCTACTGTCAAGTAGAAGAATTTCCCAAATCACCTACTGTCTGTGAGAAGAATTTCTTAAATCGCCTACTGTCGCGTCTATATGTGGAAAATTATTAATATTCGGTAAGTGTAATATTAAAATTATAATCGTTGTTTGATTTCAGCTGGTCAAGAAACGGCTAAGCAAGCATTGCAGGAAATAGTCATACTGCCCGCCCTGAGGCCTGAGGTAACTGAGACAGTAACTTTATTAACCCTTTTCCAATATACAACAAATCTGTAGAAGACGACTTTGAAAACATTTAGACAAAAACAAGGAAGAACTCTTTAAATGAATATGTAACTATTGAATACAGTCTAAAACATTGTGGCAATAGGATAAATTGCTCATTTTGAGCAATTTCTCCTTTTGTCACACTGTTTTCAAAAGGCGTCTGCTGCAGATGCGTCAGAAAGCATCTATATGTGAGAAAGGGTTAACTCTTTCAGCGCCAATGGCGAAATTGAGGGTTTTGCAAACAATACTGATTTAAGGCTCATAACGAGCTGTCTCTCCTTGATGAGTAATTTCTTTTGTTACTTTACATTTTGTACTGTATCATTTCCCCCCTGATGACGCATCTGCAATTATTTTGCAGGAGGCCTGTTTGAAAGCATTGTTGCAAAAGGAGAAATTGCTCATTTTGAGTTTTTCCATATTTAATATTTTTTTTCCTTAATAAAAATGCCAAATAAAGTTAATTTCTTAACAAGTATTATTAATCAGCAAGGTACCTATCTATGTCAACTTAGTCATTTACTTTAAACACATTCCATCATTCATGTTTTACAATTGCTTGGGAAGATTGTTGTGTGGAGTACTGGTGTGAGAAAACCAGGAAATGCATGAATAGGTGAACTGGCCGCCGTGATATAACTAAGAAATTGTTAAAAACGGCGTTAAACCCCAATCAATCAATCATGTTTTACAAAATATTAGGCAAACAAAAGTGATGAAATATGCTTTTGAGAACACGTATTTAACCATTTCTTTCATATACACGCTTTCTGACGCCTCTGCAGCAGACAGCTTTTTGAAAACATAGTGACAAACGAAGAAATTGCTCAAAACGAGCAATTTCTCCTTTTGCCACAATGTTTTCCACTTTTAGACATAAGGTTATCCATTCAATTTTAGAGATTTTCTACTTCTTTACAAAATATGTTCAAAGTCGTCCGCTGCAGAATTGTTGTATGAGGGAAAGGGTTAAGTATTACTTAGTGCTAAGTAAAGTTTGTGGAATTGGGATTGTTGTAACTTTTTATTCAGAAACGTGCAAAGCAGATGACTCAGAAAATGGCCGAGTCATACCAAAGACTTTAAAAATGGAAGTACATTAAGACTGACTGGATGGTGTTAGGATATAAAATTATATTTTTAGAATGTTGTGCTGTAAAAAGAACTCTCCCGAAACTTTTGTCTAACAAAGATTGAGCGCCTTTGGTTTGACACACTTTGTTATGAGAGATCGGACCAACTATCTTACAAATGCATGCACTGACTAAACAAACTTGCACAAACTTATCGAAAGAGAACATTCCATCTGTGTTGGAAAGGGTTAATTTGCTCACATTTCATTATTTCAGCCATTAAAATTTTAGAAATGGAATAACACCTGAGCACACAGTGCGCGAGTCTAGGGCTCGGTCGGAAGCCATATTTTGTGCATATCCTAAAGGGGTTACAATTGCATGATATTTTACAGAGTTATGGCCCTTTTACTAATTAAGTTATGGTGTAGGTCAAGGTGCTGTTTAGAGGGTATTTTGTCCGGCCTATTTCTTACAAACCACTGGTTGGAATTCAATAAGATTTTACATGAAGCTTTTATACCAAGAGGAGGTGTGCATATCCTAAAGGGGTTACAATTGCATGATATTTTACAGAGTTATGGCCCTTTTACTAATTAAGTTATGGTGTAGGTCAAGGTGCTGTTTAGGGGGTATTTATCATCTTCAGTGATAGTTCTAGTTGGTTTGACCTTATGATATACGTGTCATATATGTTGTAATGTTGAACAAAGCATTATGCAAACATGTGGATTAACGTGATACTGCAGTGGAGATCTATTACTCGGATTGTATTTTGGTGTTTCAAATGTTAGGTTTTTGAAAATTTATAATTCTATTCCCACATATTTCATGCACTAAAATTCGGGAGCCAAGCAAGACCAGCGTTATACTGAGAACAGCGGTAAAACGGAGAGCTTTATAGAGGGTTGCCAGTGTATGTTCAGAATTTGGTGCTTTTCACATTTTCTGAAGTATTTTGGTAACAATTTGACTAATTGTGATCACTCAACGTCTGGCGTATAGAGTAAAAACACTGAAAACTATTTAAATACTATTAAATCTGGTGAATGATTTTAAGAACATTATGGTCCCCTTGTTTTCTTTATTTCAGCTGTTTACAGGTTTGAGAGCCCCTGCCCGTGGGTTGTTACTATTTGGTCCCCCTGGGAACGGTAAAACCATGTTAGCGAAAGCGGTGGCTAACGAATCCAACGCTACTTTCTTCAATATTAGTGCCTCTAGTCTTACTTCCAAATGGGTGAGGATTTAAAATATTCTATTATCTTTCCCCCTGTATTTTGTTACGGTTTTACAAAAAACATTGCGAAAATTGTGGTTTTCAAGAAATAAACTCTTTCCCCACCTGCAGACACATTTTGACACATCTGTTACTGACGACTTTTGAAAACATTGTGGCATAAGGAGAAGTTGTTCATGAAGAGCAATTTCTCCTTTTGAAACAATGTTTTCAACTTTATTAAATAATTCTACTTATTTAGAGGTTTTAAATAGTTTTGCCTGAATGCTTTTTTAGCTTGACTATTTGAAGAATATGAGAGCTTTACTACTCGCCCCGGCGTCGGCGTCCGGTTAAAGTTTTAGGGCAAGTTGGCATTTTCATTCATAAGTATTTGTGCTAGGGCTTTAATATTTGGAATATAGTTACATCTTATGCCTTTCTTCACATTGAATGTTAAAGGTACTGAGTGTGACCTTCTTTTTGGGGTAAAAAACATGATTTTCGGTGGTTAAAGTTTTAGGGCCAGTTGGAATTTTTTTATTTTTTTTATTTTTTTCTCTGTTTACTTATGCTAGGGCTTTTATATTTGGAATATAATTACATCTAATACCTGTCTTCATATTGTATGCTGAAGATTCTGAGTGTGACCTTCTTTTTGGGTTAAAAGATGTGATTTTGGGTGGTTAAAGTTTTAGGGCAAGTTGGCATTTTCATTTAATTTTTTTAATTTCTCAATAAGTATTTGTGCTACAGCTTTAATACTTGGAATGTAGTTACATCTTATACCTTTCTTCACATTGAATGCTGAAGATGCTGAGTGTGACCTTCTTTTTGGGGTAAAAAACATGATTTTCGGTGGTTAAAGTTTTAGGGCAAGTTGGAATTGTTTTTTTAGCTCGACTATTCGAAGAATATGAGAGCTTTACTACTCGCCCCGGCGTCGGCGTCTCCGTCGGCGTCCGGTTAAAGTTTTAGGGCAAGTTGGCATTTTCATTCATAAGTATTTGTACTAGGGCTTTAATTAATATTTGGAATATAGTTACATCTTATACCTTTCTTCACATTGAATGTTAAAGGTACTGAGTGTGACCTTCTTTTTGGGGTAAAAAACATGATTTTCGGTGGTTAAAGTTTTAGGGCAAGTTGGAATTTTTTTTTTTTTTTTTCTCAATAATTACTTATGCTAGGGCTTTTATATTTGGAACATAATTACATCTAATACCTGTCTTCATATTGTATGCTGAAGATTCTGAGTGTGACCTTCTTTTTGGGGTAAAAGACGTGATTTTGGGTGGTTAAAGTTTTAGGGCAAGTTGGCCTTTTCATTTAATTTTTTAATTTTTCTCAATAAGTACTTGTGTTAGGGCTTTCATACTTGGAATATAATTACATATACTACCTTTCTTTACATTGTATGTTGAAGATGCTGGGTGTGACTTTTTGGGAATAAATAACATGATTTTTGTTTGATTTTAAGAATTTTAGATAAATTCATAATTTTTGGTTACATTCCTTTCTAATTGTGATCATTCATTTATCAAATATAATTCTTCAACATATCAAACGGGTTTTGCATGATGTCAAACATTTGGTAAACCTTTTTTTAAGGTTTTGCTATTTTTAGACTCGGTCAGTTTTAACATTTGCGTTTAGCTCAACGTTAAAGTTTCATAATTCAAATCACTTCATACTTCACACATTTGTTAAGGACCATCGTACAATTAGGTTAGATAACTCCATTGTATCCTAAATATGGAGTAATGGCCCTTGAATCACTTTTTGTCATAGGTTATCCATTCAATTATGGAGATTTTCTATGTTTTGACAAAATACGTTCAAAGTCGTCTGCTGCAGAATTGCCGTATGAGGGAAAGGGTTAATAGTACTTAAGTGCAATTTAATGAAATAGTGCTTTATGTGAATAAGCGGCATATAGTCGAGCACGCTGTCCTCCGACAGCTCTTGTTACATCGTCTGCTGAGTAATAATTGGTGAACCTTTCAGTAACTTTATTATTTGATATACAGTCCAACCTGTGTTTAAAGACCACCCATGGGAAGAGAACAATATAGTCTTTGGTCACAGATGGTCTTTAATTCCAGGGTCATTTATGCAGATAATGAGTTATTGGGAAATTAAAAGTGTCATTGTTATAGACAGGGAACTGCTACACAAAGGTGGTCTTTAGCACAGGGTTGACTGAACTATTTTCCTGTATTCTATTCTGATTTGAATAAATTTTGCCTTTGTTTTTTTTCCTAGGTTGGTGAAGGAGAAAAGTTGGTAAGGGCCATGTTTGCTGTGGCAAAGGAGCTCCAACCTTCCGTTGTATTCATGGGTAAAAATGTTATCTTATTGTTTATTATAATGCTGTTTACTTTTGGTAAAATTTACTGCTCCAAAATTATTGAATGCAACTGTTACTTGTAATTAGAAATGTCTGATCAGTTTGGCTAACCTTTTCCCACGTACAACAAGTCTGTAGCAGACAGCTTTGGAAACGTCAAGGCTAAAAGTCAGGAAAATCTCAATAATAGAAAGAATAATACCTTTTTTTTTTTTTTTAGCAATTGCTCTTTAGTCACAATATTTGCGAAAATCTTCTACTGTAGAGGAGTCAAAAAGCTTCTGTATGTAAGTGGGAAAGGGAGGGTTAATATGCTGGTTGATAAGAGTCTTTGTAATATGCAGAATCCTGATGGATGATTTAAGTGAGGCATGTATACTACCTATTGCATGTGTCGGCCAATCAAATTGTCGCCTACAAAATTGTTAGGTATCAACAGGGGAGAAAACCCAATGTTAATAAACAAGACAGAGAAGCTGTGATGTCAAAGTGTTCTGAGTGTAAAGTAATCATGTTTGATTGCAGAACCGAGTGTTGGTTATATGATGTTATTTCATTGCACAGAAATATGAGGACCTGCCCATGAATATTTAAGGTCAATTTGAGACGACCTTTTATGTGGTGTTGTCATATCCAATAAACACACATCAAAGCATTTTGGTTTGATTTTAATGAGATATATTTTATTGGTTAAAATGAAGGAGAACGACAAATGTGTTTCTTCACAGACCATTTTTCTTTATTCTTACAGATGAAATTGATTCAGTTCTTTGTGAGAGAAAAGAAGGAGAAAACGATGCTAGTCGTCGACTTAAAACAGAATTTTTGGTGCAGTTTGATGGAGTGAGTAACAGCTTGTATTTGATCCTTTCCTGCATACAACAAATACAGCAGACAACTTTGTCAACAATATGGAAACTATGTATGAATCAAAGAACAGTTATTTAATGAATTATGAGCTATTTCTCCTTTTGCCACAATGTTTTCAAAGGTTATTTGAGACATCTATATGTGGGAAATTACAGAATTAAGCTCCATATATTCTTTTGTTTGCAAGTGATATGTCAATATATCTTTAGTCTCAAAAGTCAAACAAGGTATATAATAAAAGAAAAATTATGTTGCAGTAGCAATACCATTTTTGGCCGGATTGCTCTAGCAATTCCGGTCTATAGATTGGCGATGTACGTCTGTCTGTCTGTATGTCTGTCTGTCCGTCAACATTTTGGTTAAAGTTTCAGGTTGAGGCAAAATCTCAGCACTGGAAAGGGTTACAAACTTGAAACTTTGCCTGAAGGTAACCAGTAACAAGTTCTATTGATTTCTATGGTTACTTTTACCTTGACCTTGGTTTGTCGATTTTCAAAGTCAAATTGCCGTCTTCAGCGGTTTCTTGTTAGCTCCACTGGCTGAAAGCCAGTCGAGCTTATGTCATGGCGAATTGTCCGTCGTGCGTGCGTGCGTGCGTGCGTGCGTGCGTGCGTTAACTTTTTCCTTTAAACGACTTCTTCTCCCTAACCACTTGGCCAATTTGGTTGAAACTTCATGGGAAGCATCCTCTCAATGTCCTCTACTAAATTCCTTCAATTTTTTTTGATCCATTCAAAATTCTGGTTTCCATGGCAACCGAAAGAAAAAAATAGTGAGAACTTAAAAAATCTTCTTCTCCGAAAGTGTCAGGCCGATTTTCAAATAATTTTGTAGAAATGTTCCTTGGGTGACCCTTTATTAGATTCCTTCAAGAAATTTTGATTGGGCGAAAAACATGGCCGCCAGGGGGCGGGGCTTTTTTGCCTTATATAGCTATAGTGAAAACTTAAATAATCTTCTTCTCAAAAAGTGTTCAGCAGATTTTCAAATAATTATGTAGAAATGTTCCTCGGGTGACCCTCTATCAGATTCCTTCAAGCCATGTTGATTGGTAAAAAAACATGGCCGTCACAGGGCGGGGCTATTTTGCCTATATGGCTAAAGAGCAAACTTAAAAAATCTTCTCCTCCAAAAGTGTCAGGCCGATTTTCAAATAATTTTGTAGAAATGTTCCTTGTGTGAACCTTAATTAGATTCCTTCAAGAAATGTTGATTGGGCGAAAAACATGGCCGCCAGGGGGCGGGGCTTTTTTGCGTTATATAGCTATAGTGAAAACTTAAAACATCTTCTTCTCCGAAAGTGTTCAGCCGATTTTCAAATAATTTTGTAGAAATGTTCATTGGGTGACCCTCTATCAGATTCCTTCAAGCCATGTTGATTGGTCGAAAAACATGGCCGCCAGAGGGCGGGGCTATTTTGACTTATATGACCATAGTGAAAACTTAAAAAAAATCTTCTCCGAAAGTGTCAGGCATATTTTCAAATAATTTTGCAGAAACATTCCTTTGGTGACACTCTACAAGATTCCTTTAAGCCATGGTGGTTGGTAAAAAAAATAGCCACCACGGGGCAGGGCTGTTTGGAGATTTTATTTTTGCCTTATGGCCGTGGAGCGATACTGGCCCTCTTGGGCCTCTTGTTTTTATTGTACTTCAAGGGATGTGGAATTTGATATCTTGTAAGACTGAAGGTGGAGAGCGATGTCAAATTGTGCATGCTCTGAGTAGACTGGGCAATTACTGCAACATAATATTTCCTATGTATCACATGCCAAATTGATTTATTATCATGACCAATTTCCTTTTCCAACAGATCGTCTTCAAAAGTGACTCTGTTGGTGTTGTAGTGGTAAAAGGTTCGCCTAGGGTGTGAGAGGTAGTGGGGCTAGCATAACGACTGACTGGCTGGTGTCAAGTTCAATGGCCCAGTAGTACTGGTAACTTACCCAGGAAACACTGTGATATAACTAAAAGTTGTTGAAAGCGGCGTAAAACACCCAAGCAATCGAGTCTCCCATAGTTATCTGCTGTAGAAACATCATAGGTCTGTTTACAAATGGGAATTTTATGGGCATTTTGCTTGATATTTCTTGGTTATGCCTCATATTGTGGTTTGGGATAGCTTTGTGTTACTTGTACATGTATTCTCATTTTATTAACAGGTTGCAGGTTGTTCGGAAGATAAAGTGCTAATCATGGGGGCCACTAATAGACCCCAGGAGTTAGATGATGCCGTCTTAAGGTAGGGGATGTTTTTAACCCCCCCTTTCCCACAAATAACATGTCTGTAGCAGACGACTTGAAAACATCTAGACAAAAAACCAGAAAAACTTAATGTTCAAATACAGTCAAATACAGTTGAAAAGATTGTGGCAAAATGTAAAATTGCTCATCATGAGCAATTTCACCTTTTGCAACAATGTTTTCAAAAGCCGTCTTCTGCAGATTGCTAAAATGTGTCTTTATATGGAAAAGGGTTAAACCTGATATTCAACTTGTAATCAGAGCTCTAGATAAGAAGAGTATTTTACATCCCCAAATCCTTATTTGACCCTCAAACCCTATGTTGTGGGTACTCAAAGGAATTGTCCCAGTGAGACGATTCTTTTGAGTACCCACAACATAGGTTTTAGTGGAGTCATAAGGGAGATATGGATGGGAAAAGACCAGTTCACTCCTCCTTATCTAGTCATCTGTGTAATTATCCAATATTTCTATTGTTTACTAGTATCTTACACATGAAAGTTTGCATGAGTCTAATCTATGTTATATCACATAGCCTTTGTATATATACTTATTTATTATGTCTCCCCCATTACATGGGGGTGACATATTGTTTTTGCCCGTTCCGTCCATCCTTCCGTCCGTCCTTTCGTCCTTCCGTCCTTCCGTTTGTCACACTTGTTTCCGCTCAATAACTGAAGAACACTTGGGCGTAGGAACTTCATACTTGGTATGCAGGTTGTTCATGACCAGTAGCTGACCCCTATTGATTTTGATAACAGAAGGTCAAAGGTCAAGGTCATGGTGACCTTGTGAGGTAAAAAATGGTTTCCGCTCAATAACTGAAGAACGCTTTGGCTGAGGAACTCCATACTTGGTATGCAGGTTGGCCATGCCTAGTAGAAGACCCCTATTGATTTTGAGGTCAGTACGTCTAAAGTCAAGGTCACAGTGACCATGAGCTTGAAAGGTCACAGTGACAATGAGCTGATAAATAGTTTTTGCTTGGGTCCAGGAACTCCATACTTGATGTGCAGGTTGGTCACCACCAGCAAATGACCCCTATTAATTTTAAGGTCACTAGGTCAAAGGTCAAGGTCACAGTGGTCAAGGTCACATCCGTCACACTTGTTTCCGCTCAATAACTGAAGAACGCTTGGGCATAGGATCTTCATACTTGGTATGCAGGTTGGTCATGACCAGTAGATGACTCCTATTGATTTTGATGTCAGAAGGTCAAAGGTCAAGGTCATGGTGACCTTGTGAGGTAAAAAATGATTTCTGCTAAATAACTGAAGAACGCTTGGGCCGAGGAACTCCATACTTAGTATGCAGGTTGGCCATGCCCAGTAGAAGACCCTATTAATTTTGAGGTCAAAGTCAAGGTCACAGTGACCTTGAGCTGAAAGGTCACAGTGACAATGAGCTGAAACATTGTTTTTGCTTAATAACTGTAGAATGCTTTGGCCATGGAAGTTAATACTTGGTGTGCAGGTTGGTCACCACCAGTAGATGACCCCTATTGATTATGAGGTCACTAGCTTAAAGGTCAAGGTCATGGTAACCTTCAGCTGAAAAATGGTTTCCTCTCAATAAATAAAGAATGCTTATGTTGAGGAACTTCATACTTGGTGTGCAGGTTGGTCCTAACCAGTAAATGACCTTTGTTGAATTTGTTTGATTTTGAGGTCACAAGGTCAAATGTCGAAGGTCATGGTAACCCTCAGCTGAAAAATGGTTTCCGCTCAATAACTGAGGATTGTCACTGTTGCTTCATCTCCAGTCCAAAACTAAAAAATTCATCTCCATCATTTCTTTTCCTCCCCTACGACCACAAAAATGGGGAGACAAGCGCTTTTTCAAAAAAGCAATCTCTAGTTTTACATTGAATGCGAAACAACCTCTGCGCTGTGTGCTCCCTGAAGACTTAACCAATACTTGCACCGTTTGTGTGGAAAAATCCAACAGGCAGAACCCGCTCATCAGGGTATTCAACCTTGGAACATTTGGTACAAGAGGCCAGCGCTTTACCACTGCAACACTATTTTATCATAAAAGGTAATTGTTTCAGAGATTGAACGTAAATATGCCCTTGTGGTGTATTAAGAACTCTGAGATAAGGGGTCCCCTATGATTGTATGGCCATCTGATATGGTGGTTTGGCATTAACCCTTTCCCTTATATAGACGCTTTCTGTGGCCTCTGCTGCCAATGATTTTTGAAAAAAATATGACAAAAGGGGGAAATGAAATTGCTCAAAACATGAGCAGGAATCCGCTGTGGTCCAGTGGTTAGCGTCGGGGATTTCGAAACCGGGTGTCCCGGGTTCGATCCCCAGTCACGGCACTACGGTCATGGTGGAGTGCCCTTGGGCAAGGCACATTTTCTAGCCTAGTACTGGTTTGTTTACCCAGGGATCATGAATAATTAAATTTAAATGCACGCTAAATGACCTTAGCTGTCGATGCGTCGTAAAACAATATACATTCATTCATTCAAAACATGAGCAATTTCTCCTTTTGTCATAATATTTAAAATGTTCTCTACTACAGAGGTGTCAGAAAAACGTCTATATGTTGAAAAGGGTTGACAATGCAGAGCTCTAGATAAGGGGCGTTTTGCATGTCCTAAAATCCTTATTTGAACGTATAACCCTATGTTGTGGGTACTCAAAAGAATCGTCTTTTGAGGACTTACTTCATAGGATTTGGTTTGATGATAAGAGAGATACATTTACTGCGGGGAATAGAGCTGTATGCTCCTCCTTATCTGGACCTCTGCAATATCAGTGCACTAACAATAGGGTTGGTCCTTTTATAAGGACTGACTGGGTTGCGCAGAGATAGAGCATGGGCCTCGAGTGCGGGAGGTCGCAGGTTTGATCCCCAGTCGGGTCATACCAAAGACTTTAAAAATGGTAGTAATGTCTGCCCTCATTGGCGCTCAGGGTTGCTGGGTTAGCCTTACGACTGACTGGCTGGTGTCAGGATAATTGGACCAGAAGTACTGGTAACTTACCCAGGAAATGCTGTGATATAACTGAAAAAATGTTGAAAGCGGCGTTAAACGCCAAACAATCAATCAATCAACCTTTTATAAGGACTAAGGTATATGTATATGCATTCATCATTGATATGATTTTCATTCATTTGTCAACAACTTGGTGTTTTTTTACTTTCAGACGATTTTCCAAGAGAGTTTATATTGCCATGCCTGATCTGTCCACTAGAAGAATGTTGTTGAAACACCTACTAAGTAAACATCACAACACTTTAAATGATAGAGAATTAGATCAGTTAGCGAGGTAGGTATATGCGCTTGTGGTATTACATTTTTAGCTCGGTCTATTTTTCGAAGAAAACACGTTGGGCTATTATGCAACCATTGGCATTGTAATCTTCTGTATCGTCACAGATCTTTATATATGGCGCTCTTGTTTATTATATATACATGCACATTTACTTGCGCAAAGCATGCAGATTGTCAAGAGCTAAAACAAAACACAACAGATTAAAATATGATAATGGTACATCACTGAAATATGATTTGAAACTGCGGTAGTGGGCTGAATTCACTTGCCATTCATTAATTTAATTTTATGTGTAAATTGTGTTATTTCTTTATTGAAAATATCGAATTTTGTGTAATTTTTAGCTCACCTGAGCACAAATTGCTTATGGTGAGCTATTGTGATGGCCTGATGTCCGTCGTCAACTTTTTCTTTAAATGACATCTCCTCCTAAGCAGCTGTTTGACTTAACTTAGTTATATTGGTCTTTGTGTTGTCCCCTCGCAAAACACTTAAATTCAATGAAGAAATTTGGGAAAAAATAGAGGGAAAAATTCCAAAACTTCTTGCTCTATCTAGAGTACTGGCCCGATTTGTTGTCTGTGAGAAAGGTTTAACCCTTTCCCTCGTATATCTGCAGCAGACAACTTTCGAAAACATCATGACAAAAGGAGAAATTGCTCAAAACGTGCAATTTCTCCTTTTGCCACAATGTTTCCAACTTTTTTCCGTAATTATACCTACAGTAATAGAGATTTTCCATGTTTTTAAGTAGACATTTTCAAAGACGTCTGCTGCAGATTTGCTGTCTGTGAGAAAGGTTTTACTAAAATTGGGCATAATATACAGATATATTTTTGTCAGTTTGCTGGCCCCCCCACCAACCTGACCCAGCTTAGAATTGTATGAAATCTATTTAAAGCGCAACAGAGTTTTACTCCGGAAGTGACCTGAATGCCCTTGCTAAAGATGCTGCCTTGGGACCAATCAGAGGTAGGTTCGGATAGATATTTATTGTATGTAACTTTGATATCTATTGTATGTAACTTTGATATCTATTGTATGTAACTTTGATATCAATTGTATGTAACTTTGTGATCACTCTACATTCTGATAGATATCTATTGTATGTAACTTTGTGATCACTCTACATTCTGATAGATATCTATTGTATGTAACTAAGTGATCATCCTACATTCTGATAGATATCTATTGTATGTAGCTTCGTGATCACCCTACATTCTGATAGATATCTATTGTATGTAACTTTGTGATCATCTTACATTCTGATAGATATCTATTGTATGTAACTTTGTGATCACCCTACATTCTGATAGATATCTATTGTATGTAACTTTGTGATCACCCTACATTTTGATATATATCTTTTGTATATAACTTCATATTAACCTACGTTCTGATAGATATCTATTGTATGTAACTTCGTGATCACCCTAAGTCTGATAGATATCTATTGTATGTAACTTTGTGATCACCCTACATTCTGATAGATATCTATTGTATGTAACTTAGTGATCATCCTACATTCTGATAGATATCTATTGTATGTAACTTAGTGATCATCCTACATTCTGATAGATATCTATTGTATGTAACTTTGATATCAATTGTATGTAACTTTGTGATCACTCTACATTCTGATAGATATCTATTGTATGTAACTTTGTGATCACTCTACATTCTGATAGATATCTATTGTATGTAACTTTGTGATCATCCTACATTCTGATAGATATCTATTGTATGTAACTTTGTGATCACCCTACATTCTGATAGATATCTATTGTATGTAACTTCGTGATCACCCCTTTGTTCTGATAGATATCTATTGTATGTAACTTTGTGATCACCCTACGTTCTGATAGATATCTATTGTATGTAACTTTGTGATGACCCTACATTCTGATAGATATCTATTGTATGTAACTTCGTGATCACCCTAAGTCTGATAGATATCTATTGTATGTAACTTTGTGATCACCCTAAGTTCTGATAGATATCTATTGTATGTAACTTAGTGATCATCCTACGTTCTGATAAATATCTATTGTATGTAACTCCGTGATCACCCTACCTAAGTTTCTGACGTCTTTATTCTCACCCTTTTTCTAGCGTTACTTTGTATTAACAGTCAACTGAAGAGGGTTTTACTGTTTTCCGAGGTCAAAAGATTCATTTAATCCTAGGCAGGATAGGTTTTTAGATCACCTGAGCCGAAGGCTCAAGGTGAACTATTCTGATCACTCTCTGTCCGTCCTACGTCGTTAACTTTTAGCTTTAAAAATAATCTTCTTCTAAACCACAGAAGCAATTTCAATTAAACTTCACCGGAATGTTCCTATGATGGTCCTCTTTCAAATTGTTCAAAGATTTAAATTCCATGAAGATCTTTGGTTGATGCGGCATCAGAAAGGAGGCAAATTATTTTAGCTTCAAATGACTACTCCTACAATTCCATTGGACCAATTTCAACTTAATTTTACAGGAATATTACTTTCTTGGTCCTGTTTCAATATTGTTTAAAGACATACATCATATGTAGAACTTAGGTTGCTGCGGAATCACAAAGTGAGAAAAATGCCAAAAACTTGAACATTCTTCTCCTCCAAAATCTGCTTGTCCGATTCAAAGATAATTTTATAGTTATGTTCCTTGAGTGACGCTCTACAATAACTTTTCAAGCCATATTGGTTGGTTGAAAAACAGGACAGCAAGGTAGCATCAGAAAAGGGGAAAATAAATTTTCCAAAATATTTCCTACTATACTATCACTCAGATGATCGATGGCCCTTTTGTTTTAAATGCTTAGGATCACAAACTTCGGAGAATTAATTGGGGTTAAATTTATAACGCTGCTCAAACTCGCCGAGACAGTACCCCACCCACCATCCTATAATGCATCCGCTTATTCAATTGAAATAAAGAAAGTATATTTTGCTGAAACAAGCTTGCATTTACATTTAACCTGATTCTTTGGCATTTAACCCTTTCCCTCATATAGACGCTTTCTGACGCCTCTGCGGCAGACAGCTTTTTTAAAACATAGTGACAAAAGAAGAACTTGCACAAAACGTGCAATTTCTCCTTTTGCCACAACGTTTTCCACTTTTAGTCATAGGTTATCCATTCAATTACGGAGAATTTCCATTTTTTGACAAAATATGTTCAAAGTCGTCTGCTGCAGATTTGTCGTATGAGGGAAAGGGTTAATGAATATATTTGTATAACTGAATTTTGAAAAATATGACTGGAATTTCATAAAACAGTGTTTTAACATTTTTAATTTTTTACTTCTGGTTTATTTACTGGTGCAAGTCATATTATCTACATGTTGTGAAAATAGGTTATGTATGGGTTAAGTAAAACTTAATATTAATGATTCATTTTTTACCAGAATCATTTTGAGTTGTGACCCCTTATGGATCAGGCAGACACTCACAACCAATAACATGCGTCTGCTGCTTCCCTATTAACCCTTTCCCTCATATAGAATCTTTCTGACGCCTCTGCAGCAGACGGCTTTTCGAAAACAAGGCGACAAAAGAAGAATTTGCTCAAGATGAGCAATTTCTCCTTTTGTCACAATGTTTTCAACTCTATTCAATTGTTGCACTTTCATTTAAAGGGAGTTTCAAATTGTTTGCGTGTATGTTTTTAAAGTCGTCTGCTGCAGATTTGTTGTAAGGGTTAAAAATTTAAGAAAAGGTTAAAAATTAATTATGCCATAAACACAATAGATAAATGTGCAAACAATTTACATTACCTCCTTAGGCATGTTTTACAACATATTGGGCCATTAACCCTTTCCCTCATATAGACGCTTTCTAACGCCTTTGCAGCAGACGGCTTTTTGAAAAAATAGTGACAAAAGAAGAAATTGCTCAAAATGAGCAATTTCTCCTTTTGCCACAATGTTTTCCACTTTTAATCAGAATCCGCTGTGGTCGAGTGGTTAGCGTCGGGGATTTCGAAACCAGGTGTCCCGGGTTCGATCCCCAGTCGGGGCACTACGGTCATGGTGGAGTGCCCTTGGTCAAGGCACATTTTCTAGCCTAGTACTGGTTTGTTTACCCAGGGATCATGAATAATTAAATTTAATTGCGCGCTAAATGACCTTAGCTGTCGATGCGCCATAAAACAATATACATTCATTCCACTTTTAGTCATAGGTTATCCATTCAATTATAGAGATTTTCTATTTCTGTCAAAATATGTTCAAAGTCGTCTGCTGCAGAATTGTCGTATAAGGGAAAGGATTATAAATGGTATGCTTGAAATAGATATAATTCAATTGTAAAACTGTTAACAGCCTTAACCCTTTCCCACTTGCAGACGTATTTCGATGCGCACACAGCAGACTATTTTCGAAAATATTGTGGGAATTGAAGAAATTACTCAAAATTACAAATTTCTACGTTTACCACAATGTTTTCAACACTATTTGATAATTATACTTTCATTTATAGATAGTTTGATTTTACCTAGATATTTTCAATGTTGTCTAAATTTCAACCTTTGAAAAAAATATAACTGAAAACTCACACACACAATCTTTGTTTTCTATTTTACAGAGCTTTCAGTTATTGAAGTCAAAGAAGTTGATGCAAATAAGGTAGGTCAAGTTTCCGATCTGTGTTTTTCATTGCATAATTCACTTTTTAACCCATAATGATTACCCGAGTAATTTTCCCTATTCCCATAATGTTTTCACCTCTATAAAAAAAAATTATCCTTTCATTTATAGAGGATTTTCCTATTTTAAATTTTCTAGATGCTTTCAATATCATCTGCTTCAGAATTTTTAAAAAACATTTGGGAAAAGGGTTAACTGTTTATTTGATATGGAGGTTTTAGAGTTGCCTGTTTTGAAAACATCTCGGGGGGGAGAAAATAAGTCTTGTCTGAAAAATACAAGGTATGATTTTCATACATACGGTAGTTGAAAACATTATGGGAGAAGATATTATTTTTATACACCCATATTAATATGGGGTGTATTATTGGAACACCCATGCTTGAACAGATTTCATTCAATCTTCGCAAAACTTGTTGAAAATGTTCGTGGGCATTATGTCTAGGCCAAGATCTATAACCAGCCAAATCGCCCAAGGCTTCTTTGGATTATGACCCTTGATCACTTTCCACAGTTAAAGAGTTATGCCTCCCTGGCAGGCGTATTTTGTGACAGTTCGGCTCTTCTGTTTATGTTGTGCTCTTTGTGTTATTGACAGGTCAGAGAAATAAAGTTAGTCGATTTCTTGGACTCAGTGAAGAGGATAAGACGGAGCGTTCCACAAGAATCTTTGGCGAAATATCATGAATGGAATGAAAAATATGGTGACATGACTGTTTGAAGGCCTTTTTTTTTGTACAGACACTTCTCTTTAATCCAATGCAAATGTAAATAAATTTAATGAGACATGAAGCTTTCTTGTTTAATTTGAAGCTACTGTATCTATGTATTATTATAGACCTTAACCCTTTCCCAACTGCAGACGCATTTTGACACATCTGCAACAGACGAATTTTAAAAATATTGTGGCTAAATGAGAAATTGCTCATGATGAGCAATTTCTCATTTGGCCACAATGTTTTTAACTCTTTCCGATAATGTTATTTTCATTTAATTAAAGAGCTTTCCCATATTTTGGCCAATATTTTTTAAAAGTCGTCTGCTGCAGATGTGTTGTTAGCGGGAAAGGGTTGAATATAAAGAGTTTATGTTTTGAATTGTAATGAATGTTGTATCTATTACACTGGGACCAAACGACATTAACCACCGATTATTTTGATCAACTATTCATTGCCCTTAACGCCTTTACCACATACAAACAATCTGCAGCAGACAACTTTGAAAACAATCGTGCTAAAACATGGGAATTCTCTATAAATGAAAGTATAACTACTGACACAAATTGAAAACATTGTGGCAAAAGGTGAAATTGCTTGTTTTGAGCAATTCCTTTTTTTTCCCACAGTGTTTTCAAAAGTCGTCTGCTGCAGATGCGTCAGAATGCGTCTATAAGTGGGAAAGGGTTAGTAAGACAGGATGGAGCTGTTTTAAGCTCAACCGAGTACAAACTGCTCGGGTTAGCTCTTGTAATCACTCACCGTCTGTCGTCCATCCATCATCCATTTAAAGAAGCATCCAAAAGTCATCAGTACTTGGGAAAGGTCTAGTTTGTTCAGTTACCCAACAATAAATATATACCTGATCTTTAACCCTCCTCCCTTTCCCACATACAACTGTTCTGATTAACTCTTTGCATGCTAAATTATTTTCGTCTACTATATTGTCGTCTGCAATATTTTGAAAAAAAATATATATTTTCCGTTAATGCTTACTGAAATTGAATCGGAGTGGCAAACAGTTTGGATCTCAGATCAGTCCCCACGTTTTGTGGGGACTGATCTGGATCCAAACTGTTTGCAAATGTCATCAACGGGTGACAAAACCCGCCGCTAGCGTGCTAAGAGTTAAGCAGACAAGTTTGAAAACATCTAGGCACAAATATTAAAAAATCTATATTGATATTATTTTTATTTATTTTTTGTTACTTTAATTACAGGGTAGTTTAAAATTGAATAAATGTATGCATTTTTGTTTGTACTCACTGATTTGACACCCCTTACCCGGATGCAACAAATCTGCAGTAGACGACTTTGAAAACATCTAAGCCAAAATATTGACCATCTCTAAAAATGAAACTTATTAATGAATAAAGTTGAAAACATTGTGGCAGAGGAGATGTTGCTCAGTGTGACCAATTTGTTCGTTGTCACAATGTTTTCAAAAGTTGTCAGCTGCAAATGCGTCAAAATACATCTGCGAGGGGGAAAGGGTTGATTGCACTATAAACAAACATTGATTAATTATATTTTTTATCAAGATACTAATTGACAATATTATCCTGAACCAGACTTTTGTGTAAAGGTATTCAATTTTATAACGCACATGTTATTTCATCAAATAATTTATTTGTTTTGTTAAAATTCACAAAGTATGGTAAATGGAATACAATTTATCATCTTGCCAACATACATGAATTCTGCAGCAGATGACTTAGAAAAGATCAAGACTAAACAAATAAGGAGTGAATCTATATCTAGAAATTGAAAAATAATTATTAAATAGAGTTGAAAACATTGGGACAAAAGGAGAAATTGTTCATTATAAGCAATTTCTCCTTCTGTCATAACGTTTTTAAAAGTGCATAGATCTGCAAGTGGGAAAGGGTTAATCCTACAACTACAGTCCAACCTGTGTTTAAAGACCACCCATGGGAAGTGAACTATCTGGTCTTTGTTCACAGGTGGTCTTTAATTACAGGGTAATTGATACAGAAAACAGAGTATTTGGGAAACCTAATGTATGGTCACTATAGTCAGGGAATTGCTATTCCAAGGTGGTCTTTAGCACAGGTTCGACTGTATTTTGTAATTTTAAAACATCAACAGAAGGACCCCACATGTATCTATTTGTTTGTTGAATGCTGTTTTGCCAAAGACATTGCCAGATCTGATTTGTTGAAACATTTTGTTAAAAATTATTCTGTTATCTTATTAACGAAAAGTAAATATTTTATTAACCCTTTCCCTCATACGGCAATTCTGCAGCAGACGACTTTGAAAGTATTTTGTCAAAAAGTAGAAAATCTCCATAATTGAATGGATAACCTATGACAAAAAGTGGAAAACATTGTGGCAAAAGGAGAAATTGCACGTTTTGTGTAATTTCTTCTTTTGTCACTATGTTTTCAAAAAGCCGTCTGCTGCAGAGGTGTCAGAAAGCGTCTATATGAGGGAAAGGGTTAATTAATACAGCAGATTCCTATTAATTGCGAACCAGTGACTTTTGCAACCACAGAAGATCCAGATCAACCTGCACTCACATCTGCATAGCTTGATCTGGATCTGCATTGTTTGTCAATTAGTCAAAAGAAAGACACTGCTAGAAACATTTTTGATCAAATTGCTGTTGTGTGCAGGCAGATCTTTATCAGCACTTGTTATTAATACACCAAGATTAACTTTTTCCCATATACACAAACATTTTAACGCTTCTGCAGTAGATAATTTTTGAAAACAATGTGGCAAAAGGAGAAATTGCTCTTAACGAGCAATTTCTTCTTTTGCCACAAAGTCTGTTTTTCTTTTCAATAATTATAATTTCATTTTGGGAGATATTCAATATTTCCGCCTAGATGTTTTCAAAGATGTCTGATGCAGATTTATTGTATGTGGGAAATGGTTAGTTTTACTAGACCATGGCTCGAATAAAGATACATGATAAGATTTTCCCATTGTAATATAGATATGTTCCTTTGAACTTGATTGCTTATTTAATCCTTTCTTTCTTTCAACAATTTTTCAGCAGACGACTTTAAAATCATCTTGGGGGGATAAATATGGATAATCCCTATAAAAGGAAGTAAAGTCATTGACTTGCTTTAACCCTTTCCCTCATATAGACGCTTTCTGATGCCTCTGCAGCAGACAGCTATTTGAAAACATGGTGACAAAAGAAGAAATTGCACAAAACGTGCAATTTCTCCTTTTGCCACAATGTTTTTCACTTTTAGTCATAGGTTATCCATTCAATTATGGAGATTTTCTATGTTTTGACAAAATACGTTCAAAGTCGTCTGCTGCAGAATTGTCGTATGAGGGAAAGGATTAAGGAAGAATTGCTCACCATAATCAATATCTTCATTTGGCTCAATGTTTTCATCAGTCATCTGCTGCCAATCCATCAAAATGTGGGAAAGGGTTACAACCAACATTCCAAGCTACAGTCAAACCTGTGTTTAAAGACCACCCATAGGAAGTGAACAGTCTGGTCTTTGTTCACAGGTGGTCTTTTATTGCAGGGTTTTTTTAAAACAGAAAATGAGTAAAGTATGGTCGCTATAGACAGGGAATTGCTATTCCAATGTGGTCTTTTGAACAGGTTTGAGTGTATTTGAAAGACATTTTAAGTTCAATTTAGTGATACATTGTTACCGTGAAACCGTTTGTATTCGAGTAGTTTGTTTTCTTGTGTTCATCCTGAAAATCTTCATTGACCTTTTCCCACATACAACAAATCTGCAGCAGACGGCTTCGAAAAATTTTAGGTAAAAATATTGTAAACTTTAAGTGAATCTTTAATCTAGAATAGAGTTGAAAACATTGTGAAAGTTGAGAAATTGCTTTTTGAGCATTTTTTTCTTTTGTCACAATGATTTCAAAAAACATTTGCTGCAGAGGCGTCTGTATGTGGGAACTGATTAATATTTTGAAATGCCTAATAACCTCTTTTACTTATGTATACTTATATATTGTTGAATCAAGTTTCACATATTTTATGCTCCCTTAATCCTTTCCCACATGCACACACATTTTGATATATCTGACATTATACAACTTTTGAAAACATTGTTGCAAAAGAATATATTGATCATAATGAGCAATTTCTCTGTTTGCCACAATGTTTTCAACTCTTTTCAATAATTATACTTTCGTTTAATGAAACTCATATTTTAGCCAAGATGTTTTCAAAGTTGTCTGCTGCAGATTGGTTTTATGTGGGAAAGGGTTAACATTTTGTGGGAAGCATATCATCATTACATTGTCTGTTTGTTTGTACATGTATGTGTCTGTTCTGGTTTTTAGCTCACTTGAGCATGAAGGTGAGCTATTGTGATCACCTTCTATCTGTTGTCCTTAAACAATTGTTTCAAACGACATCTCCTCCTAAAATTCCTGGCAAATTTGGATGAAACTTCACAGGGATGTTCCTTGGGTGGGGCCCTGTCATAATTGTTTGAAGAAATAAATTCCATGCCGAGCTCTGGTTGCCATGGCAATGGAAAGAAAAAACTTATTTTTTTATCTGATATCGAAAGGCCTACGGCTTAGATAGTTGGTGTGTAGCATTATATAGTGGTCCTCTACCAAGATTTTTTAAATCATACCACTTTTGCGCTGCCCAGAGGTTCACATTTTTTACTTAGTGATATATAGGGAAAATCTTTGAAAATCACCTTGTCTAGAACCAAAAAGGCCTAAAGCTTTTAGATATTTAGTGTATAGCATTGTCTCCCGATCCTCTTTCAATAATGATCAAATAATGTCCCTGGGTTCAAAATTGGCCCCGCCCCGGTGGTCACCTGATTTATATAGGGATATATAGGGGGAAATCTTGTTTAACCCTTTCCCTCATATAGACGCTTTCTGACGCCTCTGCTGCAGATGGCTTTTTGAAAACATAGTGACAAAAGAAGAAATTGCACAAAACGTGCAATTTCTCCTTTTGCCACAATGTTTTCCACTTTTTGTCATAGGTTATCCATTCAATTATGGAGATTTTCTATGTTTTGACAAAATACGTTCCAAGTCGTCTGCTGCATAATTGTCGTATGAGGGAAATAGTTAAGCCGTGTCTGTTGGTAAAAAACATCATATTACCATAAAGGGCAGGATTAGTTTCCACTTCATTCTGACAGTGGATATTTTTAAAAACTTAAAAAAAACCTTAAAAACTTTAAAATAAGCCTTCTTGACAGAGCGTAAAAATAGCCATTTGCAGGGTCCCAGCAGGAGATCAGAGTCCCCCCAAATGACGGCTAAAAACTAGTGTGGTTTTGTCTTGAGTAGGATGCAAGAATATAATATTCCTTTCCAGTATTCATCATCATCTTCATTATTGTCATTTTTTGCTCACCTCCATTTTTCACTCCAGTCCTTATTGTTGAAGTGCCATAAAAACACGACTCATTCATTCTATCAAGATGAAAGGTATCAAATATTCACTCAGGTGAGCAATTTGGGGCCATCGTTGCCCTCGTGTTTTTTGTCCTGGCCACTTTTAAGCAACGGCTTTCTAGATGAAACTTTATGAGTAGTTCCAGTACATAGGGCAGATGTGGTCATTAACTTTTTCCCTCATACGACAATTTTGCAGCAGACGACTTTAAACATATTTTGTCAAAAAATAGAAAATCTCTATAATTGAATGGATAACCTATGACTACAAGTGGAAAAGATTTTCTATTTTTTGACAAATTATGTTCAAAGTCATCTGCTGCAGAATTGTCGTATGTGGGAAAGTGTTAAGGCCATTGCCTTCCGAATTTATATTTATCAATAGCATATGCTTTGTACGGGTTAAATATTTCATATTACTTGCATAGCCTAAATATTCTAAACTGTTTTTGTTGAAAAGAACAAATTAAACAATTTTATTCAAGTTTGGTAATATTTATGTTATAAATATACATTTGTGTGAAAATATTGGTAGAAAAATAGATTGTTCTTGTAAAGATGTATGTATACATGTACATTTGTGCCACTGTTTTAGACGTCAACTTCTGTGTTGTGATTTTATACCATTTTGTTCTTGTGTGTACGTCTGAAAGATAGGGCCATCATCAAACTTGAGAACTGCTGATGACTGATTATTGCCAAATCATTTATTTTTGAGTCAATTAACCTTTTCGCTCATACAGACGCTTTCACAAGCCTCTGCATCAGACGACTTTTGAATACATTGTGACAAAGGGAGAAATTGCTCAAAACGAGCCATTTATAGAGCTTTTCTGTGTTTTAGCGTAGATGTTTTAAAAGTCGTCTGCTGCAGATTTGCTGTATGTGGGAAAGGGTTTAGTATTTCTTGAACTGTTTATAGTCAGTGTAAATTGAACTGGCACATAATGAATACATACCGGTAACAAGGTCAGTTTTCATTGACATGATATGGTATTGATATGACCTATCAGTCACATGGGACAGACTAATTGAAAGAGAATACCTAATTCGATAGTTTTAAAGTCATCTGCATATTTAACCCTTTCCCATATGTAGATGCCTTTTGATGTATCTACAGCAAGACTATAAAAAAACTTTTTTAACAATAGGAGAAATTCTCCTCTTGTCAAAAGATATTCAACCATATTCAATAGTTATACATTTATCCAAAACATTTTAACAAAAGGAGAAATTGCTCATGATGAGCGATTTCTCCTCTTGCCAAAATATTTTCAACTATATTCAATAGTTATACATTTATTCCATATGATTTTCCATATTTTTGCCTAGATATTTTAAAAGTCTTCTGCTGCAGAATTTTTGTATGTGGGTAAAGGGTTAAGAAGAAAATGATAAACTTCTACCAAGAGTAAGTGATTTTTCCTTTTTCAGTTAAAATCATTGATTCACAATCATCTATCAAATCATGGATGCAAAGGATTTGAAAAAAAAAATGTGTGTAATTATAAACCACTTACAAATACATAAATGTGTTATACAAATGAGCACCATCATACAAAAAGTGGTCTTGTTGCATTTGCCAAGTGCATACAGAGTCGTTTAAGAGCCTTTACTGTCCATGTATATGCAATCTTGGTGGTGTAGTGGTAGCGCGTTATTGACCAAGTCATACCAAAGACTTTAAAAATGGTATTGATGGCTTTCCCTCATATAGATGCTTTCTGAAGCCTCTGCAGCAGACAGTTTTTTAAAAACATAGTGACAAAAGAAGAAATTGCTAAAAACGAGCAATTTCTCCTTTTGCCACAATGTTTTCCACCTTTAGTCATAGGTTATCCATTCAATTATATAGATTTTCTATTTTTTGACAAAATATGTTCAAAGTTGTCTGCTGCAAAATTGTCGCATGAGGGAAAGGGTTAATTGCCTGAATGACATCCATTTTATACTGTAGCAATATGCACATTTGTGCCTGTACATGCGAATAAGGTAAAAATTGTTTGTGTGAAGTCTAGATCATGATCAAACTATACATCACAGTCTAATCGAAATCTACACTACTCTCATACTACTTACACAAGCTTGCTAGAAGTTTGTCAACTTGTGTAGATTCTTATAAGATAGGGTGATTTAATAGTCTAATCTAAACCTACACTGTTTACATATTACTTACATGAGATTGTCAACTTGTGTTGATGCTGATGAGATGGAACAGTTTTACCGGCAGATCTAAACCTTCACGGCTCGTGTAAGGTATGGGACAAATATTATCTTTCCCGTCTGCCGCAATGAGACCTCGGCTGTTGAAAGCGGCATATATCCCCAAACAAACAAAAACCTTCATTGTTCAGAAATGCCAACTTGTATCTTTTCCCCACAGACATGCACCATTTTGTTTTTACATCCCAAGAATAAACTCGCCACAGGGATTCCATTGAATTACATTCCTTTTGTTTGTTGGTTTGTAGATTTATAGAATATTTTTCCTTTGTTTTTGACATGTAAGTAAAATTTTAAATTGCGATAGTTCTGTACCTGTGCAGAAATAGCACTAGTGCAACTGATACTCACAATGATGTGCTGTCAACTAGTCGAAAACTTACCTGTTTTCATTTATGTGCTCGAAACAGTTAACCCTTTCCCACATACAACAGATCAGCAGCAGACAACTTTGAAAATAAATTAGCAAAAACATGAAAAATCTCCATAAATGAGAGTTTAATTATTAAATAGAATTGAAAACATTGTGGCAAAATGTGATTAGCAATTTATCCTTTAGCCTCAATGTTTTCAAAAGTCATCTGCTGCAAAAACGTTAAAATGCGTCCTTGTTCTAATAGGAACCACTTTTGGCATCACTATTCCAGACGGCTTATTTAGAAATTTTCTTTAAAACCCTTTCTCACATAAAGACGCTTTCTGATGCCTCTGCAGCAGACAGCTTTTTAAAAACATAGTGACAAAAGAAGAAATTACTCAAAACAAACAATTTCTCCTTTTGCCACAATGTTTTCCACTTTAGGTCATAGGTTATCCATTCAATTATAGAGATTTTCTATTTTTTGACAAAATATGTCAAAGTCGTCTGCTGCAGAATTGTCGTATGTACAATAAATCTGCAGCAGACAACTTTGAAAGCATAACTGCAAAAATATGGACACTCTCCATAGCTGAAAGTAAAATATTTTTGTGAAGAGTTTTAAAACATTGTTCCTCATTATGAAAAGTTCTCCATTTGTCCCAATGTTTTCAAGAAGTTGGAAGACAGAAAGCGTCTGTATGTGGGAAAGGGTTAAAAAGTTAAGAAAAAGTTGGTGCACATAATACAATCATATACAATGCTAGCTTTCAACACCTTAGGTCTTAAATTTTGCAAAACATTTAAATATGCTGTCTGCAATAGCATTGACGTTATATTCCAAAGAAAACTGAACATTTAGTTCCATTGTTTGTTTTACAGTGCAGAAACATGTTAATATGTTTCAAAAAATGGCATCAGTTAAAAATCTACCAAAAACATATATTGTTTATTTTCATAGATGAACTGACATTTTTAATTATGACGAAAATCTGTTTATTTTTTCTATGTATGAATGTTGTCTTTGTATTATTAATAGTATCTTCACATTTCATTAAGTACTTTGCTCATGACTTTCCCAGATGCATATTACTTGGTGCATTAGCGGTAGAAAAACTTTTGAAAACATTGTGGGGAAATAAAGAAATGCGTATTCCGAGCTTTTCTCCTTTTCTGAAGTTTCCCGACTCTGTGTTAAAATTATATATTCTTTGAAGATGTAAACAAAAATATGATTAGATGTTTTTAAAGCAGGTGGCTTAAAAAATCAGTGTTGGGTAATTTGTTTTAAGGCTTTAATAAAAAGCACACTGATTTGAAAACATTTGTTTTAAGCCATTTCTGCCTTTCCAAAAATGAATTAAAGTTGTATCTGCCGCAGATGCATAAAGTTGTCCGTTTCAGAGAAAGATTTCAAGTCATTTTGAGAGCATTTAACTACATGCAATATGTTAATGATGTATAAAAAGGAGTTTTTATTATTAAAGTGACTTAAATAAGATTTATCTTTATGAGTTGAAATTTGTCATTTCCCACTAAATTCGAACGCTTTTCCAATAATTATAATTATTGCATATCAGGTAATGAGTTGATTTGTTTGTTAACCCTTTCCCACTTGCAGATGCCTCTGCAGCAGACGACCTTTGAAAAACATTGTGGCAATAGGAGAAATTGCTCATAATGAACGATTTCTCCTTTTGCCACAATGTTTTCAACTACATTAGAAATCTGTCCTTTCATTGATCGAGATTTTTCCTATTTTTGCCCACATGTTTTCAAAGTCGTCTGCTGCAGATGTGTTGTATGTGGGAAAGTGTTAAACAAGATTTATCTTTTTGAATTAATTTGTCCTTTCTAACTAAAATGCTAATGATTTTCCTATAATATTATGTAGTATATATGGCATAGCAGTTAATGAGTTTTTAGCTCACCTGTCACATAGTGACAAGGTAAGCTTTTGTGATCGCCCTTTGTCCGTCGTCCATCCAGAATTTCTTGTGAACACGATACAGTCTTCATTTATTATCCGATATTTACCAAACCTATTCAGTAGCTAGATATACATGAGAGCTTGATTCCTTTCGAAAACTTTAAAATTGGCAAAATTGTTATAAGTGACCTTGTGAACACGATTAAAACTTCATTTATTATCCGATGTTTACCAAACTTGTTCACAAGGTCAATTAAAGCAATTTTGCCTATTTTAAAGGGCCATAATCCCATAATGCATGAACGGATCTGGTTTTTCGAAAGGAACCGAGCTCTCATGTATATCTAGCTGCTGAATAAGTTAGTCATCATTTATTGTTTGATGTTTACCTAACTTTTTCAGTAGCCAGATATCCCTGAGAGCTTGGCTCCTTTTGAAAACCAGCCTGATTCGTCCATGCATGACGGTATTATGACTTTAAAATTCGCAAAATTGCTATAATTGACGTTGTGAACAAGTTAAAGTCATCATTTATTATCTGATGTTTACCAAACTTATACAGTAGCTAGATATACATGAGAGCTCAGTTCATTTTTAAAACTAGCCAGATCTGTCATGCATGACTAAATTATGGCCCTTTAAAATTGGCAAAATTGTTATAATTGACTTTGTTAACAGATAAAAACTTCATTTATTTGTCACATGTCCTTTACATTGGCAATATTGACACATTGTTGGATGATGCAGATATTGAAAACAGAAATTCTACCTTTACATTAGCTCCTGGAGAAGGTCAACGACCTCTCAGTATTTTTCAAGATAAAGATTCAGAATGTTCCTTATGTGACCCACTATCAGATTGCTTCAAGCCATTTTGATTGGATGAAAAACATGGCCTCCAGGGGGCGAAGCTATTTGCCTTATTAAGTTATATGGCTTAAGTGAAAACTTAAAAAATCTATTCCTCCGAAAGTGTTTGGCCGATTTTCAAATTTTGTAGAAATATTCCTAGGGTGACCCTCTATCAGATTCTTTCAGGCCATGTTGATTGGTTGAAAACTATGGCCGCCAGGGGTGGGGCTTATATGGCTAAAGTGAAAAAGATCAAATCAGGTGACCAATATAGGGCCATCATGGCCCTCTTGTGTTGGTTTTTTTATGCTCCCCAAACTAGTTTTGGAGAGCATATAGTCGTCGCTTTGTCCGTCCGTCACGTCTGTCCGTCACACTTTATTTGCATTTGAATGAAACTTGAAATATACATACATATCATTAAGAGAGAATGCATAATACAAGAACCATAACTTTATAGTGAATATTTTTCAAATTATCTCCCTTGTTAGACTTTATATTTCCATGTCAGAACCATAACTCGAAAAGTACTAAGGATATTTCGATGAAACTTGAAATGTATACAGATAATAAAGAAAGGAAGTGCATTACACAAGAACCATAACTTATAGTTAATAATTTTCAAGTTATCTCCCTTGTTAGACTTTATATTTTAATTTCAGTACCATAACTCCAAAAGTATGAAAGATATTTCGATGAAACTTGAAATGTAGATAGATATTAAAGAGGGGAAGTGCATTACACAAGAACCATAACTCTATAATAAATAATAAAAATTAACTCCCTTGTTTTTATTATTTTCTTTTAATGAAGTCTGTATTATGTAAATAGGTATGATCACTAGTTAAAGATAGTTCTATCAGACAATGACTATTATCACTTGAAAAAGCCCTTATGGGGAGCATCATTGGGTTCGACCGATTCCTTGTTTATTTCAGCAGTTTCAGTCATGTGTTTTGCATTAGCAATCTCATTGCATAACTTAGGTGAGCGATCTAGGGTCATCGTGGCACTCTTTATTTGTAGAATCAATCAGTTTAGTAAATTTAAATACATTTGCTAGATTTACGTAGTATTTTTCAATGTATTGATTCCTTGTTTGGGTAAAAAATGGACAATTTATAAAAACGTGGTACAAAGCTCGCATTTCCTTTTGTTTCTGTCAATGTTTCTATGTCGACCACTTTCAATCATTAGGTTTAAGCTTGGCAATTAATTGTCGAAACTATTGAGTTTTTAATATGTCCAAGTATCCTGCTCGTGCAAAGTCAGTCTTAAATGATCTGTCAAAATATAATGAAGGGGATAGTTGGATGCTTGCTTGCCATTGATTGACATATACATATATTTAAATCGTAACGGATTCGGGATATAACCAAATATCAGAAAAATCTGACGACTCTAGCAGATGTTTAACCTTATTTGACCAGTTACTAACATCACTGTTTCTCGTTATTTCCATACGTTGGTGAGTAACTATGGTATATACTATACAGTTAGATACTTTCGGACCGTACAGTTTTAACAAATATTTAATTATACGGGTCTGTCTATTTTTGTAAAGTGGAAATTTATTAAGTTCTGAATATAAAGCTAGCGAGTTTGTTGACCTTTTTACATTAATTAACCACTTACAGAATTTTATGTTGACTCGCTCAAGGTTTTCAGCCCTGTTAAAACCTCAGACTTCACAATTATAATTCAGTATTGAGGCTAGGTATGAATCAAAAAGATTCAACATAATATCAACTGGGACGTCCATATCTTTGGTGCTATTAAATAAAGATCCCATCACCCGAAGGCTTTTACAGGCCAATGTGTTAGTGGCATGTATGGATTTGATTGATTGATTGGGGTTTAACGCCGTTTTTAACAATTTCTCAGTCATATCACGGCGGCCAGTTAACCTACTCATGTGTTTCCTGGTTTTCTCACACCAGTACTCCACACAACAATCTTCCAAAGCAACTGGCTGCTTTTCCACATAGACTTAGCCCATTGGTGGAAGACGAATGACGCGGCATGTATGGATGATTCATCACTAGAAAAATACTATTCCTAAGTAACTCAAGCTAATTTTCACTATTGTGCCATTTATAGTCTTCTTTGAGACGGTCCCATTTATGAAATACAACAATTTGTGTTGTGTCAATATTGAAAGATATAAATTCTATTTAGAACAGTACTGAGCGATTCCTGTAGACCCGATGCAGACTCGGATAAAACAGCCGCGTCGTCTGAAAATAGTAAAAGGTATATAGTCAGCTGGTCGAGGGTAATACCGGCATTGAGATTACTATGTAGGTGCAATTCTATGTCATTTAAAATAAGGAAAAACATTATTGGGGAGGTTATTTCCCCTTTGTAATAATCCGACATTACTAGCGAAGAATTCAGATAATGTTCCCATATGTCCCACACAAAGCGTAACCTCCGAATAAATTGATTTTAAAACCCTTAGTTATTTTCCATCTATACCCGATTGTATCAGTTTAAACCAAAATGCATTTCTATCAATTAAATTGTACGCTTTTCTAAAATCGATAAAATGGCAATTACTTTGTCTTTACTATTTAACTGAGTATCAATCAGGCAATTAAGAATGAAGTTCGCATTGCTATAACCAGATTTAAATCCAAATTGGGCGCCTTGTAGAATATCATTTTGCACTGTCCAATCTGTGAGCCTATTATTCCTATGTTGTGGTCTATGTTCGGATGACAAGTCTTTAAAGTGAGTGAAAGGGTTTCTGTAGAAACGCTTTCCCCCTTACATAATGAAGATTTCTTATAAAATTATTTCCAAAGGTCTCGAGGACGACAACGTCTCATTTCATTCATATTTTTGGTTACGTCATTATACTTCAACTTCCTTTTGCTACAATGATATGTGACTGTTTTTAGACTTTTTGTGCTCAAAATAACCCTTTCCACAATTATTCAAAACTCAGTAAACTTAAAAACTAAAACAGCAGTATCGCTGTTGTGTTCGATCACTTCCTTAATGTCTCATTTCGGTATGTATCATCCCATGTATGATATGAAATATCCTCTTATTTTGATAGTAGTCTGATCGATCACGATCTTCACATTTCTCCCTTAAGTCGTACATGCATCGTTTAAGCTACTGGAAAACGGTTGTGACTGAGATCAGACTTTCAGAGTATGAGCTCTTTTTTGTTATTGACACTCACTAAAAAACATTCGTGAATGGGGCCCACTTATGATGCACCTTTTTACGGACATTGATCCGGTGAATGTATTCTTTGTTTTATTGTTTCTATGGTGTTACGCCAAAATCTTGTCAACAATGTAGAGGCCATGTTTTTTTAAAAATCTGGTCAGAATGTTTATCTTAATGATATCTAGTCCATGTTCGAATAAGAGTCATATCGGGTAAACAAAAATAGGTCACAAGGCCAAATGAAGGAAAATCTTGATAAGACACTGGATGTTACATTTTGAATCTTTGTCAGAATAATTGTCTTGATGAGTTTTGCTTATTTCAAACACTTTCTCCCGGTCTAGTACATGGTTTAGAGAACTTTTTCAACTTGATGGAATGTGATTTAACATTGACATATTTCTCAATATAATTATGCAGAAACTTCAAAATATTCTGCCTAAACCTGCTGTCAAATTTCCCTTTGATTCTTCATGTCTTACATGTGTATTCTTTTGAGCTCTTGCATTCAGTTTAGCGATATAGTGCCAACAAGGTCCTTCTGTTTTTAAATTGGCAGTTTAATAACATTTACTATTTTTGACATGATCTTTCAACTTCTTGACAATAAATACATAAACATAAGTTGCAATTGTTATTTCCTTTGACATTTCTCCTACTTCTCCAACCTTCCAGCAGCCCCAAGGCCGTCATCACTGCAGTGCTTTGATTTATAACAGTTGCCTAGTGTACATTTTATTTCCCCACCCCACCCAACCGCAATCTTAATATTGGATAGCTACCTTTAAATAAGTATAATTTAGTTATGGTTCAAGTCACGTGCTCTCACGAAAATCGAAACCTGCCGAGCAGGGAGAAATTATTTAATTTAAATAATTAAAGGTTTATAAGGGAAAACAATTGTTATTTTAGTTACTTTTTGTTAAGAGTTTCTATAAACGTGTAACTTTAACAAAATAACGCTTCAATCGTCAATTACAAATGACAACCTAATATTCGTTGTTGGTTTTGGAGCCGTATTATAAACGTGTTATATACGTAATACGGGAGCCGCTTACTAAACGATACATATTATTTAGTATACGTACAACTAGAAACCATATGTGCATTTATGTCTATGTTTTCCTAAATTGGAACGTTGTAGATTTCTAAACCAGATTGAAAACTGAATCCGCGAGCATTAATGATGGATCTATATACGGAACACACCGATAGGTTTGTTTGTTTGATAATATAACATAACAAACAATTGTGGTATAAAAGCACTTAAAGTGGAAACGAAAGTAGACCCGGGAAGTTTGGGAAACAGAAACTTACAATTTACAAAACGGTAACAAAAGCAATGGAGATGGATGACTATTCTATCCTCTGTCCAATATGCATCGAGACCTTTAGGTCACCAAGATTAATTAAAGAATGTGGACACAGTTTTTGTGAACAGTGTCTGTTTACGTATGTAACCACGTTGAAAGATAAAGGGGAACTGTGGTCAACATTTCCGTGTCCGGTATGCCGGCATGATGTGACTACTCCGTCTGATAATGACGTTACGTTATCATGGATACATACATTCCCTGTAGATGAGACGCTTATTAAGAAATTATCATCCGTCCAAGCAGAAGCGGAAGGCGGAAAGGAGAGTTCGGCTATACTTTGCGGCCCTTGTACTGCAGAAGACGAACAAAATAGAGCCGTAAAATATTGTGTTGTCTGTCGGGAATATCTTTGTAAAGATTGTGTTGGTGTACATAGAAAGTATAAACTATTTCATGGTCACAGTTTGTCAGTCATTTCGGGGAACATGTCAACAAACAAAGTGAAAGAGCTGGTTTCTATACAATGTGAAAAGCATCCCGACCGAGACGTTGAAATATACTGCCAAAGAGATAACATTTATTGTTGTTTAATATGTGCAACATTCAGCCACAGGGAATGTGCTGGGCTCAAACAAATAGCAGAGATGGAGGCCGTATCGAATAAAAGAGTTGTCGAACTCTATCAGAAATTTGAACAAGCAGAACAACACATCGATGGTTTACTGTTACTGCAGAAGAAAAGTATTCCAGAACTTTCCATAAGCAAAGAGAAGATAACAGAAGGATTAAAAACATTGAAAAATCAAATTATCTCTGAAATAGACGATATAATTGACAACTTTGATTCTCAAATAAAACAGCAGATGATCGTTCTTGATACAGAATCAGACACTAACCTTGAGAAAATAAATGTTTTGAAAGTACGATGTCAGAAAAATAAAGAAACGATTGAAACAGTAAAAGAATATGGCCTTCCTGCTCAGAAAGTTATTTCACAAACAAAGCTCGCCGAGGAATACTACAAGTTTGAGAAGGACATAACAGACGAGGAACAGACAATAGAGATATTAGAATTTAGCTATGGAGGGTTGACACGACTGGAGGGAATTCACAAAGAGCTCATTAAATGTAAACAAGAACAAGTACACATTATTAGACATGCTCGTGACTTTGTGAAATACGAAGACAGCACGACTGGTAGCAGAAACGTTGTAAGAACAGGGGAACATACTATAAGACTTGTGACGGACTGTTCTCCTATATACACAGGGATAACGATGACAGACGATACACATCTTCTCCTGTGTGATAACTGTTATCGAAGTAAGCACTGCGGTCATGTCTGTCTATACGATATCGAGTCTAAAACAATTACGAAAATGAAGATGAACAGACCGTTTAGTGCAGCTGTATTAAAAAATAACCCATCCAACGTAGCTGTCAGCGTACCAACGGACAAAGAGATACATATCGTCTCAATCAAAGATGATAAACTGACGTTAGAAAAGACATTTAAATGTGATAAAGAGACATACAGCCTAATCAGTCTAGATAACGGACACGTTGGAGTTACCTGGTTCTCTCCACCATCATTTGATATCGTAGATATGAGCGGTAATGAGATGAAAACAGTGACGTCATTCACACAAGATTCAACAGGTAGAAAGTTCAAGTCTTTTCAGTATGTTGCCGTCGATGAATTAAGATCCCACATTGTTCAGTCATGTCATATAGATAACGCAATCTACTGTTTTGACTATTCTGGGAATCCTGTATTTGAATATAAAGATCCAGAGCTTCGAGATCCAAGTGGAGTTGATATAGACAGAGATGGAAACATTTATATTTGTTCCCGGGGTAATTATACACTGCATGTACTTACACCATCAGGTCGTAAAATAAAGGTGCTGGAAGATATGCCATTACGGCGTCTTGCTATCTGTTTTGATGAGACAGGAGAGAGATTCTGGCTGACACGTTTCTATCATGATCCCGCTAAAGTGGTTCTGTTCTCGCTGGTAGTGTAAACATTTATTGAAATCAAAAATCGACAAAACCAATGGTATATTACAATAGGAACTATATTGTATACTGGAGAAAGTGTAGACAATTCTACTAATGACATTCGTGTCATAGTATGGTTTCTTCTGAGTATATAATCAACTCGCCCTCTTCTCAAAAACAGGAATAAGGAATATCACGTAACATGACTTTATATCATATATACAGTATGTAAAACAAACTTTGCCGATCCCATTAAGACTTGGTACATGTAAACGAATTGTGATTTTAAAGTGCATAATAATTAATATGTTATGGGATTATCTGTAAGTGTTATAATATCATCACGTAATATCCATTTAAAGATACGACATAATAGTGAATGCTAAAATCAGCATGACCACTTTGTTAATACATCTATACCCTTATAACGGGCAATGTCATACAACAACCAATCTTCGTGACTTTGAGACCAGATAGAGAGAAGATCTAGATCAACTTACGTCTTCACGTTTTCGTGTTCGTCATCTCGTCTCCCACGCGTGCTAGAAGACTATTGCGAACGGTTTATGGTCGAATAACTAATCATTGAAATATCTTCTGTCATTATAAGCCTGGGGCTACCGTGAATACATTATATGGGAGTATCTGTATGTTTTATCATATCATCACGTGATATCAATTTAAAGGTATAACATAACAGTGAAGACTAAGATCAACATGACTACTTTGTAAATACATTGATACTCTTATAACGATCCACATCACATGAAACCCGACCTTCGTGACTTTGAGTGCAAAGAGATCTAGACCAACTTACGTCTTCACGCGATCTGATCAGGATCTTTCCTGTTCGTCATCTCGTCGTACAAGCGGTTTCTACATTTCCAACGATGTTTAAAAAGTTGACTGTTAATTGATTGGATATATAAATGCCATTTTTTAATGATGACAAGCTATAATAATGGAAACATTTTCAACACTTGAAAATGTAACCCTGTGATACGAAAATGCGGGCCACAAATCGACTGTGTCAAGGTTATTATTTAAATGACACTTTAAACAACGTACTTTGGTACATGCTGCAACTAGACACTTTGAACTTTTAACAAATGCATTCTATATTATATGCATGTACCTTTGAGTATACGTTCTTTATGAGGCATCGGGAAAATGGCCGTGTGGATATTTGTTTAACGCTTTCCAAGTTGTAGACGTATTTTGACGCATCTACAGCGGACGAATGTTAAAACATTTCAACCAAAGGAGATATTTCTAAAGATGAGCAATGTCTACTTTTCCCACCATGTTTTTTCTTTACTTTATTGTGTTTTCATGTTAAATTCATGTTTCTTTATTTGTCTTCATGTATATGTGTTTGCCAATGACTATGTATATTGAATATGTCTTAGTAAAGTTCCGTTCTGAATCCGAAGAATATCACAATTATTGCAGTGAAAGGAGAAATTGTTTCTTTAATTTCTTCAATGTTTTCAACTCCATCTAAACATTATACTTCCATTTTTCCAGATAAAAGATCGTTTTCCGAAAGTATTATAAGCAGACGACTCTAGACATGTCATACCAAATAAACGATAAACACAATTACTTTTGAATCACATGTTTGTAAATATAGTGTCATTAAAGTAGATTGCTTTCATAACTGCACGTAAAATAATCTGTTTGTTTTGATCCCATTTTATAATGCCCTGCTATAGTGCATGTATTCTTAGATGTTTAAATGAGATCGAGACCTCTCCCTAGTCCTACCTTGGTTCTTTTATTCGCTATCAATGCGCAAAAGTGCAATTAAACGTAACAGAACAATATTACCAAAGTGCATTGGATGTTCCCGCGATAGAGTAGGAACACCACCGAATACTTTTACAAATTACAAGGTCACGAAAAGAAGTGTCACTGTCCGCTTGCATGAAGTATATGGCCGGATGTAACCACAGGTAGCCATTAAGAAGTGGTGTCCATCGTGTGTTACAGCCGCAGCCATTTGTTTTCATTCCGTCACCAACCTATGCAATAAGACCCCTTATTGACGGACGCGGTCCATATGTAATCGACCCATATCATTGTTAACCCGTATTCACATACAGACGATTTCAGACGCCTCTGTAGCAGACGACTTTTGTTAACATTCTGACAAAAGGAGAATTGGTTAGCATTTCGTTCTTGTACCACAATGTTTTTTTCAACTTATTTGCTTTTTTTCGTTCATTTATTGCGAGTTGTAATATGTTTGACTAATTGTTGTTTAAGTCGTCTATTGCAGATGTGTTGTATGTTGTTAATGGTTCAATTCAGTTTCCATTCCAAAACGATGCAATAAGATCCCTTATTGACGGACGCGGTCGGTATTTAATCGACCAATATCATTGTTAACCCTTATTCACATACAGACAATTTCTCACGCCTCTGTAGCAGACGACTTTTGTAAACATTCGGGCAAAATGGAAAATTGCTCATGATGAGCATTTTTTTCTTTGTCACAATGTTTTTTTCAACATATTCGTTTTCTTTCTTTCATTTATTAAGAGTTTCACTATTTTTTAACTAATTATTTTTTAAGTAGTCTGTTGCAGATTTGTTGTATGTTGGAAATGGGTAAATTCAGTTTCTAGTAATGTTGGTCGGAGTTGGATGACGTTTCAATATTTAGATTGATAAACAGACGAAAGCGATCAAGAAAACCTACTAACATCAAAGCCGATAATACTATTTATGGGTGCAGCTTTGATATCGTTTTATTTACACAACGGCGTTTTACTTGTGAATAATATTATCCCTTTATTGGTAGAGGATGAATACATTTATACAGTGTATGAGCATGTCCATTGCAAAGGTACATTTTGGTTTTTGTGAACAGTCTAGATCCAGATAAGCCTGACCATACGCACAGTTTTATCAAGATCTACACTATTCACATGTTACACAAACCAACATGCTAGAAACTTATCTTAACTTAAGTAGATTCTGATGAGACGAAGTATATGGACAGGATGATCTGAACCTTCACTGTTTGGAAATGCTGACTTGCACCTTTTTCCCGTGTACAGGCTCGTATAACATTTCAAAGTGTGTTCTATGCCCAGTGAACGAAAACCTCTTTGAACAACACTTGAATCTTCGTTAGTGAGGATTCCTTTTATACAAGCTAACCTCTTCGTAGAAACACCTCTCCAGAACAACATGTGTGCTCTACTCCCGCTCTATGACGCTCCGGAGAGGTTGCAATGTGTATCTCGTCATACGAAAATCGACTTTATATATATTTGGACCACCGAAGATCCTGATCAGCCTGCACCTCCTCGTAGTCTGATCGATCACGACCTTCACCTTTCTCCCTTAAGTCGTACACGCATCGTTTAAGTTACTGGGGAACGGCTGTGACTGAGATCAGACTTACGAAGTATAAACTCTTGTTCGTAAATGACCATTCACTACATATCCGAATGTCGATTTTCGTGCATGGGGCCAAAATTATGACGCAACATTTTACGGACATTGTTTCTTTATATCGCGCACTTAATTACCTACACAATTAGTTCAGCGACTTATGCCCTAGTCAGACATACATACGGATTCTGCGGATGCTACGGATGGCTCGTCCGTATCTATCCGTTCAATCCGTAATGGTCCGTATCGCATCCGCTGATTCCGTAACTGTCTGTATCGTATCCGCAGTGTCCACATGATCCGCGTCCAAATTATGAAAAGTTTCAAAATTTAGGCGCAGACGAGAAAACCGTAATGATCCGTAACTGAAGGCATTTATCCGTATCCAATCCGTATCTATACCTATCATTCCGCGGTCCACCCCAAGTTGTGGATTAATACGGTTTCATGCGGATCGTTACGGTTAATTACTGGTTTCGTTCTGCGTATTTTTATGGACTGTTACCTACAGAAACGTTTCAATACGGATTGTTTGCGTTCTAATACTGACAGATACCTTTTTGTGGGGATAAATGCGAATAATTGTGAATTAATACGGATTGTTACGTTTTCTCGGTCTATATATACTGGATGGTCTTCCTAATTCCACAGCCATGGACAACGAATGCCGACTGCTCTTGCTGAACCTGACACTTATTTATGCACATATTTTGCGCACATATATTTTGCGCATCTGGATGACACGCCATCGGGAGAGGAGGTGGTAGGCCCGCCGTTGGATAACTCTTAGGCCAGAACAGGAAGCGTATGGCAACCTCATGGTGCTCTTGAGAAACGAGGCTTCGGTGGCGTTCCGCAACTGTACGAGGCTCACATACGAGATGTTCCGAGACGTGGTGGAACGACTCACGCCGAGACTTCGTAAGAAAAGCACATGGTCCGCGACGTCTGTCAGGCCATTTGGGACAATACGGCGCAGAGTTTGTCACCATCCCGACGACATCTGAGCGTGGAAGTAGGTTGCTGCAGGCTACATCAGCCGGTGGAACTTTCACCAGGTGCTAGGTGCCTTGGATGGCAAGCACATACGCATCCGGTGTCCTGCCCACGGAGGGTCCCAGTTCTACAACTGCAAGGGGCACCACTCTAGTGTGCTCCTAGCCCTCGTTGATGCGAACTACAGGTTCATGTGGGCCCGAGTCGGTGCCCCAGGGGCAGCATCTGATGCCTAGCTTTGGAACGAGTCGGCTCTGCGAGACGCGGTTATCTACAACATCATCGGCATCCCCGAACCTGAACCTCTGCCTGCCGACGACCGTCAGATGCCGTATTTCATCATCGGGGATAATGCATTTGCCCGCAACGAAGACGTGTGAAGAACGCCTTTGACATTCTGGCCAACTGCTTGGGCTGCCTGCTCACAACCCTACGACAGGATCCGCAGAACGCGGAAACCCTGATGATTGCGTGTGTGACACTCCACAATATGCTGAGGACGGCCTTCACAGATGATGGTGCACTTGGCGTCCGTGAGAACGAGCAGCACAACCTCATCCCCGGCTCATGGAGAGATGATGCTGTTCCAGGTGATTTGGAGAGGCGGCTGTACGGCAACAACACCAGTAGAGCGGCGAAGAGACAGAGACTGTATCTCAAGCACTACTACAGCGGAGAGGCCGGGTGGGTTCCATGGTAGTGGCGTATGGTGCAGTGAACACGCAACTTGCATTTTTTATTAATTTTAACAGTGAGGTAATAATTTCATGAACTTGTTATTGCAAAAGCAAAATTGCTATAATTGACGTTGTGAACAAGTTAAAGTCATCATTCATTGTTCAATGTTTACCAAACTTATTCAGTAGCTAGATATGCATGAGAGATTGGTGTCTTTCGAAAACAAGCCAGATCCGTCAAGCATTACTGAATTATGGCCCTTTAAGATTGGCAAAATTGTTATAATTGACTTTGTGAACACGATAAAAACTTCATTTATATGTCACATGTCCTTTACATTGGCAATATTGACACATTGTTGGATGATGCAGATATTGAAAACAGAAATGTTACCTTTACATTCGCTCCTGGAGAAGGTCAACGACCTCTCAGTATTTTTCAAGATAAAGATTCAGAATGTTCCTTAAGTGACCCACTATCAGATTCCGTCAAGCCATGTTGATTGGTCAAAAAACATGGCCACCAGGGGCCGAAGCTATTTTGCCTTATATGGCTTGAGTGAAAACTTAAAAAATCTTCTCCTCCGAAAGTGTTTGGCCGATTTTCAAATAGTGTTGTAGAAATATTTCTAGTGTGATTCTCTATCAGATTCCTTCAGGCCATGTTGATTAGTTGAAACCTATAGCCGACAGGGGGCGGGGCTTATATGGCTAAAGTGAAAAAAATCAAATCAGGTGACCAATATAGGGCCATCATGGCCCTCTTGTATTGGTTTATTATGCTCCCCAAACTAGTTTGGGAGAGCATATAGTTGTCGCGTTGTCCGTCCGTCACGTCTGTCCGTGTCTGTCACACTTTATTTGCATTGAGCATAAATCTAAAAGTACTGAATATATTTGAATGAAACTTGAAATATACATACACATCATTAAGAGAGAGTGCATAATAAAAGAACCATAACTTTATATGATCACTAGTTAAAGATAGTTCTATCAGACAATGCCTATTATCACTTGACAAAGCCCTTATGGGGAGCATCATTCGGGTCCATCGATTCCTTGTTTATTTCAGCAGTTTCAGACCTTGTCATGTGTTTTGCATTAGCAATCTCATTGCATAACTTAGGTGAGTGATCAAGGGCCATCATGGCCCTCTTTATTTGTAGAATCAATCAGTTTTGTAAATTGAAATACATTTGCTAGATTTACGTAGTATTTTTCAATGTATTGATTCCTTGTGTGGGTAAAACATAGACAATTATAACAACGTGGTACAAAGCTCGCATTTCCTTTTGTTTCTGTCAATGTTTCTATGTCGACCACTTTCAATAATTAGGTTTAAGCTTAGCAATTAATTGTCGAATTTTTGAGTTTTTAATATGTCCAGATATCCTGCTCGTGCGAAATCAGTCTTAAATGATCTGTCAAATATAATGAAGGGGGTAGTTGGATGCTTGCTTGTCATTGTTTGACATACATATATTTAAATCGTAACGGATTCGGGATATAACCAAATATCAGAACAAATCTGACGACTCTAGCAGATGTTTAACCTTATTTGACCAGTTACTAACACCACTGTTTCTCGTTATTTCCATACGTTGGTGAGTAACTATGGTATAAACTATACAGTTAGATGCTTTCGGACCGTACAGTTTTAACCAATATTTAATTATACGGGTCTGCCTATTTTGTAAAGTGGAAATATATTAAGTTCTGAATATAAAGCTAGCGAGTTTGTTGACCTTTTTACATTAATTAACCACTTACAGAATGTTATGTTAACTCGCTCAAGGTTTTCAGCCCTATTGAAACCTCAGACTTCATAATTATAATTCAGTATTAAGGATACGTATGAATCAAAAAGATTCAACATAATATCAACTGGGACGTCCATATCTTTGGTGCTATTAAATAAAGATCCCGCCCGAAGGCTTTTACCGGCTAATGTGTTAGTGACATGTATGGATGATCCACCACTAGAAAAATACAATTCCTAAGTAACCCAACCTCATTTTCACTATTGTGCCATTTATAGTCTTCCTTGACACGGTCCCCTTTATGAAATACAACAATTTGTGTTGTGTCAATATTGAAAGATATATTCTATTTAGAACAGTACTGAGCGATTCCTGTAGACGCGTTGCAGACTCGGATAAAAACAGCCGCGTCGTCTGCAAATAGTAAATGGTATATAGTCAGCTGGTCGAGGGTAATACCGACATTTAGATTACTATGTAGGTGCAGTTCTATGTCATTCAGAAAAGGGGAAAACATTATTGGGGAGGTTATTTCCCCTTTGTGATAATCCGACATTACTAGCGAAGAATTTAGATAATGTTCCCATATGTCTCACACAAAGCCTAACCTCCGAATGAATTGATTTTAAAACCCTTAGTAATTTTCCATCTATACCCGATTGTATCAGTTTAAACCAAAATGCATTTCTATCAATTAAATCGTACGCTTTTCTAAAATCGATAAAACGGCAAATACTTTGTTTTTACTATTTAACTGAGTATCAATCAGGCAATTAAGAATGAAGATCACATCAGTCGTGCTATAACCATATTTAAATCCAAATTGAGCGCCTTTTAGCATGTCATTTTGCACTGTCCAATCTGTGGGCCTATTATTCATATTTTGTGGTCTATGTTCGGATGACAAGTCTTTAAAGTGAGTGAAAGGGTTTCTGTAGAAACGCTTTCCCCCTTAAAATTATTTCCAAGGGTCTCGAGGACGACAACGTCTCATTTCATTCATAGTTTTGGTTAAGTCAATATACTTCAACTTCCTTTTGCTACAATGATATGTGTAATCTTTTCGAACTCGGAATTACTCCTGCCAGATAAGGCTTATCCGAAAACTGGCTGTTTTTAGACTTTTTGTGCTCAAAATAACCCTTTCCACAATTATTCAAAATTCAGCCAACTTCAAAACTAAAACAGCAGTATCGCTTTTTTGTTCGATCACTTCCTTTAACCCTTTCCCTCATATACGGCAATTATGCAGCAGACGACTTTGAACGTATTTTGTCAATTGAATGGATAACCTATGACAAAAAGTGGAAAACATTGTGGCAAAAGAAGAAATTGCACGTTTTATGCAATTTCTTCTTTTGTCACTATGTTTTCAAAAAGCCGTCTGCTGCAGAGGCGTCTATATGAGGGAAAGGGTTAATGTCTCATTTCGGTATTTATCATCCCATTTATGATACAAGACGGATGTTTGATGCAAAGCATCAAAGAGAAGCAGCGATATTTCGTTTCACATGAAGAAATAAGAAAAAAGATCATTTAAATCCACAAACATTAGAACAATTTAATCTGTAGTCAGTAATGCTGATATCGATTATTGAAGATATAAGTTTTATGTAGGATATTTAACCTGGCAGGGTCTGTGTTTTAATTGAATGAGATAATTTAGAGTTAAGCTGATCATAAAAAGTGACATATAATATAAATGGACAAGAGGTTATGATAAATTTAAATTAGTACCAAAAGCAATCAACTATTTGTATTGAACACAACCCTGTTATGATAATGTTTTATCAAATAATGCTGACACACAGAAAATCTGTTTTTCGTTTGTATCGGTAAGTCATGCTAATGGATAAGGGTTTCCTACATAAAACAAATCTGTAGTAGACGACTTTGAAATTATCAAGTAAAAGAAATATCTATAAATGATCGTATGATAATTGAAAAGTGTTGAATTATTGTGGCAAATGCAGATATTGCTCATTATGAGCAATTTCTCCTTTTGCAACAATGATTTCAATGATGTTCACTCTGACAGACTTTAAAATCATCAAGTACAAAACATATAAAATCTCTATAAATGATAGTAAGATAATTGAAAAGAGTTGAAATTATTGTGGCAAATTGAGCAATTGAAAATCAAAGCTGTCGGATTACAAACGCACAATCTCGAGTTGACGCAGATATTGCTCATTATGAGCAATTTCTCCTTTTGCCACAATGATTTCAATGATGTTCACTCTGACAGACTTTAAAATCATCAAGTACAAAACATAGAAAATCTCTATAAATGATAGTAAGATAATTGAAAAGAGTTGAAATTATTGTGGCAAATTGAGCAATTGAAAATCAAAGCTGTCGGATTACAAACGCACAATCTCGAGTTGACGCAGATATTGCTCATTATGAGCAATTTCTCCTTTTTCCACAATGATTTCAATGATGTTCACTCTGACAGACTTTAAAATCATCAAGTACAAAACATAGAAAATCTCTATAAATGATAATAAGATAATTGAAAAGAGTTGAAATTATTGTGGCAAATTGAGCAATTGAAAATCAAAGCTGTCGGATTACAAACGCACAATCTCGAGTTGACGCTGATATTGCTCATTATGAGCAATTTCTCCTTTTGCCACAATGATTTCAATGATGTTCACTCTGACAGACTTTAAAATCATCAAGTACAAAACATAGAAAATCTCTATAACTGATAGTAAGATAATTGAAAAGAGTTGAAATTATTGTGGCAAATTGAGCAATTGAAAATCAAAGCTGTCGGATTACAAACGCACAATCTCGAGTTGACGCAGATATTGCTCATTATGAGCAATTTCTCCTTTTGCCACAATGATTTCAATGATGTTCACTCTGACAGACTTTAAAATCATCAAGTACAAAACATAGAAAATCTCTATAAATGATAGTAAGATAATTGAAAAGAGTTGAAATTATTGTGGCAAATTGAGCAATTGAAAATCAAAGCTATCGGATTACAAACGCACAATCTCGAGTTGACGCAGATATTGCTCATTATGAGCCTTTTCTCCTTTTGCCACAATGATTTCAATGATGTTCACTCTGACAGACTTTAAAATCATCAAGTACAAAACATAGAAAATCTCTATAAATGATAGTAAGATAATTGAAAAGAGTTGAAATTATTGTGGCAAATTGAGCAATTGAAAATCAAAGCTGTCGGATTACAAACGCACAATCTCGAGTTGACGCAGATATTGCTCATTATGAGCAATTTCTCCTTTTGCCACAATGATTTCAATGATGTTCACTCTGACAGACTTTAAAATCATCAAGTACAAAACATAGAAAATCTCTATAAATGATAGTAAGATAATTGAAAAGAGTTGAAATTATTGTGGCAAATTGAGCAATTGAAAATCAAAGCTGTCGGATTACAAACGCACAATCTCGAGTTGACGAAACTGATGTGAACTCGTGTCGTGATTAGCATTCAGAAAATCAAGTAAACGTATTTCTATGTACACGTAATCTGAAAGACTGACAATAGCTGCAGCGACGTTTGAAAACATTGTGACAAAAAGAAAAATTGATCACGAGAAATTTATCCTTTTGCTACAATGTTTTCTACTTTATGTCCATAAATTATACCTTCATTTAGCAAGATGTTCCAATTTTTACTTAATGTGCTACGTATAAGGGAAAGGCTTAACATAGGATGTAGTTTCATTTTTTTTTAACACGTTAAACCAGTGCTTGAAAATTTTTTGAATTTATTTCTCAAACTGTAAATTTACCAGTTGATATAAGAGTTGAAATGCTGTCTACATTTACAGTGATAAGTTAAATACAGTTCAGTTAATCCGCTCACACTTCCTCTTATTTTGAATCATTAGAGACATTGGGACCACCCGAAGATCCTCACCAGGCTGCACCTCCTCGTAGTCTGATCGATCACGATCTTCACATTTATCCCTTAAGTCGTACACGCATCGTTTAAGCTACTGGAAAACGGTTTTGACGGAGATCAGACTTTCGAAGTAAGAACTCTTGTTTGTTATTGACACTCACTACAAAACATTCGTGAATGGGGCCCAGTTATGATGCACCTTTTTACGGACATTGATTCCGGTGGATGTATTCTTTGTTTTCTTGTTTCTATGGTGTTTCGCCGCTTTCATCATTGTTTCCGTTATATCATGACGTTTCCTGAGTAAGTTACCAATACTACTGGTCTGTTTATCCTGACACCAGCGAGTCATCAGTTATATAATGACGTTTCCTGAGTAAGTTACCAGTACTACTGGTCTATTTATCCTGACACCAGCGACTCTTCAGTAATATCACGACGTTTCCTGAGTAAGTTACCAATACTACTGGTATATTTATCCTGACACCAGCGAGTCATCAGTTATATCATGACGTTTCCTGGGTAAGTTACCAATACTACTGGTCTATTTATCCAGACACCAGCGAGTCATCAGTTATATCATGACGTTTCCTGGGTAAGTTACCAATACTACTGGTCTATTTATCCTGACACCAGCGAGTCATCAGTAATATCACGACGTTTCCTGGGTAAGTTACCAATACTACTGGTCTATTTATCCTGACACCAGCGAGTCATCAGTAATATCATGACGTTTCCTGGGTAAGTTACCAATACTACTGGTCTATTTATCCTGACACCAGCGAGTCATCAGTAATATCATGACGTTTCCTGGGTAAGTTACCAATACTACTGGTCTATTTATCCTGACACCAGCGAGTCATCAGTTATATCATGACGTTTCCTGGGTAAGTTACCAATACTACTGGTCTATTTATCCTGACACCAGCGAGTCATCAGTAATATCACGACGTTTCCTAGGTAAGTTACCAATACTACTGGTCTATTTATCCTGACACCAGCGAGTCATCAGTAATATCATGACGTTTCCTGGGTAAGTTACCAATACTACTGGTCTATTTATCCTGACACCAGCGAGTCTTCAGTTATATCATGACGTTTCCTGGGTAAGTTACCAATACTACTGGTATATTTATCCTGACACCAGCGAGTCATTAGTTATATCACGACGTTTCCTGGGTAAGTTACCAATACTACTGGTCTGTTTATCCTGACACCAGCGAGTCATCAGTTATATTATGACGTTTCCTGGGTAAGTTACCAATACTACTGGTCTATTTATCCTGACACCAGCGAGTCATCAGTAATATCACGACGTTTCCTGGGTAAGTTACCAGTACTACTGGTCTATTTATCCTGACACCAGCGAGTCATCAGTTATATCATGACGTTTCCTGGGTAAGTTACCAATACTACTGGTCTATTTATCCTGACACCAGCGAGTCATCAGTAATATCACGACGTTTCCTGGGTAAGTTACCAGTACTACTGGTCTATTTATCCTGACACCAGCGAGTCATCAGTTATATCATGACGTTTCCTGGGTAAGTTACCAATACTACTGGTCTATTTATCCTGACACCAGCGAGTCATCAGTTATATCATGACGTTTCCTGGGTAAGTTACCAAAACTACTGGTCTATTAATCCTGACACCAGCGAGTCATCAGTTATATTATGACGTTTCCTGGGTAAGTTACCAATACTACTGGTCTATTTATCCTGACACCATCGAGTCATCAGTAATATCATGACGTTTTCTGGGTAAGTTACCAATACTACTGGTCTATTTATCCTGACACCATCGAGTCATCAGTTATATCATGACGTTTCCTGGGTGAGTTACCAATACTACTGGTCTATTTATCCTGACACCATCGAGTCATCAGTAATATTATGACGTTTCCTGGGTAAGTTACCAATACTACTGGTCTATTTATCCTGACACCAGCGAGTCATCAGTTATATCATGACGTTTCCTGGGTGAGTTACCAATACTACTGGTCTATTTATCCTGACACCAGCGAGTCATCAGTTATATCATGACGTTTCCTGGGTAAGTTACCAATACTACTGGTCTATTTATCCTGACACCAGCGAGTCATCAGTTATATTATGACGTTTCCTGGGTAAGTTACCAATACTACTGGTCTATTTATCCTGACACCAGCGAGTCATCAGTTATATCATGACGTTTCCTGGGTAAGTTACCAATACTACTGGTCTATTTATCCTGACACCAGCGAGTCATTAGTTATATCACGACGTTTCCTGGGTAAGTTACCAATACTACTGGTCTGTTTATCCTGACACCAGCGAGTCATCAGTTATATTATGACGTTTCCTGGGTAAGTTACCAATTCTACTGGTCTATTTATCCTGACACCAGCGAGTCATCAGTTATATCATGACGGTACCTGGGTAAGTTACCAATACTACTGGTCTATTTATCCTGACACCAGCGAGTCATCAGTTAAATCACGACGTTTCATTGGTAAGTTACCAATACTACTGGTCTAGTTATCCTGACACCAGCGTTGATCACCATGTCAAAAGAAAATAACAACTTCTTATTTCATAATAGTGGCGATCCTGATCAGGATGTATTCATGCAGTATGATCAGGGTCTTCACTATTAGGAAATAAGAGAATGTTAGTTTTCTGTGACATACCTTAACTCATCTATATCCCATAAACAGCATGATTGTATAATGCTTTAACACTGGATAAACATACAAAGAGTGTATCTATGCCTCAATAAAATATAAATATGTGATTTTTGGCCTGGGGCTTCAGCCCCTGGTCATAGTAGTAATACCATTTTTTTCGGAGCTGGCAGCCTTCCAATTGCTGTTAGCACCAAACAACACATTGAGAACTGCGCGAGAAAAATAGTTCATCATGGATTCAATAAAACTGCATTTAAAAGGTTATGTATCATTTTAATGTTGTTGGAACAATAGTGAAAAACTTAAGGCTTGAGTACTCCAATGTAAGTTTAAGAAATGCCATAGAAATTAATGCGCCGAGAGGTCAAATATGGCCGCTTGTTAAAATTATTAATATCGCGAAGAGGAACGGAAAAAAAGAAAGAAGTCGCGTGCAATATACAGTGGCGGATCAACAGGGGGGCGTAGGGACCGTGCGTCGAAAAGTTAATGGTAAACAAAGAAAAAGCGTGGAAAATGTAGTTGCGGATTTAGCGGGGGCCCATACTTCCCCCACCCCACGATACCCCGACCCGGTCGCAGACATTGACCAGGGAAAAGCGGCGTCTGGCCGACCATCCAATGTGTCTCGCAGGTTATAAAATCATTAATCCAATACGAGTCGCGCTCTTCACAGAAGGTAGCAATTTAACACACAGTTTATCACAAAAGTGTCAGACTAACAGTACTACAAGATGCCCTATAAAATAAGAGTGGACTGAAGGAGAAGGACAGAGCAGTACCCACAAGAGAGGGAGAATGGCAGTAAAGGGAATGAGACCTTTCCTCTTCAGCCACCAATGCACCAATAACTAATTTGTGGAGGTAGCGTGCAAACGCAAACCTCTCCCTCAATCGTGCTGTGCAGGTGCCCGCAAGTGCTGTGGAAGTATCAGGGTCATTTCCTTAGAATGCTTGTGTTAATGATATCTAAGTCAAGTTCGAATATGGGTCATATTGGGTCAGAAACTAGGTCACTAGGCCAAATTGAAGGGAAATATTTTTAACATAATGGAGGCTGCATTTTTAACTTGAGCATGTTGAAACTGTATCAGAATGTTTGTCTTGATGATATATGTAGGCCAAGTTTGAATATTGGTCATGTCTGTTAACAAACTAGTTCACTAGTCCAGATTGAAGGAAAATCTTGTCAACAATGTAGAGGCCACGTTTTTGGATAGATACCTTTAAATAGGTATAATTTAGTTGTGGTTCAAGTCACGTGCTCTCACGAAAATCGAACCTACCGAGCAGGGAGAAACCATTTAATTTAAATAATTAAAGGTTTATAAGGGAAAACAATTGTTATTTTAGTTATTTTTTGTTATGAATTTCTATAAAAGTGTAACTTTAACAAAATAACGCTTCAAGCGTCAAAATCTTTTTTTAAATAACAAATGACAACCTAATATTCGTTTGGGTTTTGGAGCCGCATTATAAACGTGTTGTATATCATGGATCGTAATACGGGAGCCGCTTACTAAACGATACTTATTATTTAGTATACGTACAACTAGAAACCATATGTGCATTTATGTCTATGTTTTCCTAATCGGAACGTTGTAGATTTCTAGACCAGATTGAAAACTGAATCCGCGAGCATTAATGATGGATCTATATACGGCACACAACGATAGGTTTGTTTGTTTGATAATATAACATAACAAACAATTGTGGTATACAAGCACTTAAAGTGGAAACAAAAGTAGACCCGGGAAGTTTGTGAAACAGAAACGGACAGTTTACAAAACAGTAACAAACGCAATGGAGATGGATGACTATTCTATCCTCTGTCCAATATGCATCGAGACCTTTAGGTCACCAAGATTAATTAAAGAATGTGGACACAGTTTTTGTGAACAGTGTCTGTTTACGTATGTAACCACGTTGAAGGATAAAGGGGAACTGGGGTCAACATTTCCGTGTCCGGTATGCCGGCATGATGTGACTACTCCGTCTGATAATGACGTTACGTTCTCATGGATACATACATTCCCTGTAGATGAGAAGCTTATTAAGAAATTATCATCCGCCCAAGCAGAAGAGGAAGGCGGAAAGGAGAGTTTGGCTATACTTTGCGGCCCTTGTACTGCAGAAGACGAACACAATAGAGCGGTAAAATATTGTGTTATCTGTCGGGAATATCTTTGTAAAGATTGTGTTGGTGTACATAGAAAGTATAAACTATTTCATGGTCACAGCTTGTCAGTCATTTCGGGGAACATGTCAACAAACAAAGTAAAAGAGCTGGTTTCTATACAATGTGAAAAGCATCCCGACCGAGAGGTTGAAATATACTGCCAAAGAGATAACATTTATTGTTGTTTGATATGTGCAACGTTTAGCCACAAGGAATGTGCTGGGCTCAAACAAATAGCGGAGATGGAGGCCGTAGCGAATAAAAGAGTTGCTGACTTCTATCAGAAATTTGAACAAGCAGAAAAACACAGCGATGGTTTACTGTTACTGCAGAAGAAAAGTATTCCAGAACTTTCCATAAGCAAGGAGAAGATAACAGAGGGATTACAAAAAATGAAAAATCAAATTATCTTCGAAATAGACGATATAATTGACAACTTTGATGCTCAAATAAAACAGCAGATGATCGTTCTTGATGCAGAATCAGACACAAACATCGAGAAAATAAATGTTTTGAAAGTACGATGTCAGAAAAATAAAGAAACGGTTGAAGCAGTAAAAGAATATGGCCTTCCTGCTCAGAAAGTTATTTCACAAACAAAGCTCGCCGAGGAATACTACAAGTTTGTGAAGGACATAACAGGCGAGGAACAGACAATAGAGACATTAGAATTTAGCTATGGAGGGTTGGCACGACTGGAGGGAATTCACAAAGAGCTCATTAAATGTAAACAAGAACAAGTACACATTGTTAGACATGCTCGTGATTTTGTGAAATACGAAGAGGTTGTGAGCACGACTGGTAGCAGAAACGTTGTGAGAACAGGGGAACATTCTATAAGACTTGTGTCAGACTGTTCTCCTTCATACACAGGGATAACGGTGAAAGACGATAAACATCTACTCCTGTGTGATAACTGTGGTCGAAGTAAGCACTGCGGTCATGTCTGTCTGTACGATATCGAGTCTAAAACAATTACGAAAATGAAGATGAACAAACCTTTTAGTGCAGCTGTACTAAAAAATAACCAATCCAACGTAGCCGTCAGCGTGCCAGATGACAAAGAGATACATATCGTCTCAATCAAAGGTGATCCACTGACATTAGAAAAGACATTTAAATGTGATAAAAAGCCATATAGCCTTGTCAGTCTGAATAACGGTCACGTGGGAGTAACCTGGTACTCTCCACCATCATTTGATATCGTAGATATGAGCGGCAATGAGATGAAAACAGTGACGTCATTCACACAAGATTCAACAGGTAGAAAGTTCAAGTCTTTTGAGTATGTTGCCGTCGATGAATCAAGATCCCACATTGTTCAGTCATGTCATATAGACGGTGCAGTCTACTGTTTTGACTACTCGGGGAATCCTGTATTTGAATATAAAGATCCGGAGCTTCGAGATCCACGTGGAGTTGATATAGACAGAGATGGAAACATCTATATTTGTTCCCGGAGTAATTATACACTCCATGTACTTACACCATCAGGTCGTAAAATAAAGGTGGTGAAAGATATGCCATTACGGCCTTATGCTATCTGTTTTGATGAAACAGGAGAGAGATTCTGGTTGACAAGTTTCTTTTCTGATGCCGTTAAAGTGGTTCTGTTCTCGCTGGTAGTGTAAACATTTATTGAAATCAAAAATCGACAAAACCATTATATATTACAATATGAACTATATTGTATACTGGAGAAAGTGTAGACAATTCTACTAATGACATTCGTGTCATAGTATGGTTTCTTCTCAGTATATAATACACTCGCCCTCTTCTCAAAAACAGGATTAAGGAATATCACGTAGCATGACTTTATATCATATATAAAGTATGTAAAGCAAACTTTGCCGATCCAAATAAGACTTAGTACATGTAAACGAATTGTGATTTTAAAGTGCATAATAACTAATATGTTATGGGATTATCTGTAAGTGTTATAATATCATCACGTAATATCCATTTAAAGGTACGACATAACAGTGAATGCTAAAATCAGCATGACCAATTTGTTAATACATCGATACTCTTATAACGGGCCATGGCATACGTCAACCATTCTTCGTGACTTTGAGACCAGATAGAGAAAGAAGATCTAGATCAACTTACGTCTTCACGCGATTTGATCAGGATCTTTCCCGTTCGTCATGTCGTTGTACAAGCGTTATGGAATATTATTGTGAAAGGTTTATGGTCGAATAAATAATCATTGAAATATCCTATGTCATTATAAGTCTGGGGCTACCGTGAATACATTATATGGGAGTATCTGTAAGTTTTATCATATCATCACGTAATATTAATTTAAAGGTATACATAACAGTGAAGACTAAGATCAACATGACTACTTTGTAAATACATCGATACTCTTATAACGAGCCACATCACACGAAACCCGACCTTCGTGACTTTGAGACCAGAGCGAGACCAACTTACTTCTTCACGCGATCTGATCAGGATCTTTCCTGTTTGTCATCTCATCGTACAAGCGTTTTGGAAGCATCTGGTGAAAGGTTTATGATCTAATAATTAATCATTGAAATATACGGTTCTATTCTCGTTGTCCTTTTTGAAAAGTCGGCATTAAAAGGTTAAATTTCCAAACCTCCAAATGTCGGATTTGGTAAGATATGGTCAGTAAAAACGGTTTCCAAAATAATATAATTGAAAGGAATTAATAAGGTATTGATCCAGTCTGTGACCTCTGATCATAGTCTATGCAGATTAGACCATCATCTTAACGAAGTCCGAGAATTGTTGTCAACGCCCTTTCATGTTTTAACAGGTTCTTTAATATTATTGAACAGATTATGTTTATAATTAAGACTAAATATGTATCAATGATAAAGACCAAGATTACACTGCACGAATGTTGGGGCTAGTCCAGGAAATGGTATCTTTGCCTTTAATTTGTTAACCGATTCTTGAATATCATTGAGCAGGCTAAGTAAATAAGTAAGAATAAATATGTATCAATGATAAAGACCAAGATTTCACTGCACGAATTAAGGGGCTAGTCCAGGAAATCGTATCATCGCATTTCATTTTTTAACCGAACTTGAATATCATTGAGAAGACTAAGTAAATAAGTATCAATGGTAAAGACAGTGATTTCAATGTACGTTTTTAGAGGCTGATCTTAGTCTCTATTTGTCGAATACTAGAGGTCATGTGTGAGATAATCAAAATAAAGTTAAACTCAAATGAGAAATTACTCATTATAGGCGGTTTCTACATTTCCAACGATGTTTTAAAAGTTGACTGTTAATTGATTGGATATAAATGCCATTTTCAAATGATGACAAGCTATAATAATGAAAACATTGTTCACACTTTATTTACATTGATAACCGTTTTTGCGGCCCGACTGTTAAAAATGTAACCTGATACGAAAATGCGTCCCACAAATCGACTGTGTCAAGGATATTATTTAAATGACAAAAGACAATTTAATCTATAAATAATTTTCTTTGGTACATGCTGTAACTAGACAACTTAAACTGTTTACAAATGCATGATATATTGTATGCATGAACCGTTGAGTATATGTTCTTTATGAGGCATCGGGAAAATGGCCGTGTGGATATTTGTTTAACGCTTTCCAAGTTGTAAACGTATCTTGACGTATCTACAGCGGACGAATGTTGAACACATTTTAACAAAAGGAGATATTTCTCAAGATGAGCAATGTCTACTTTTCCCACAATGTTTTTCACTTTATTGTGTTTGCATGTTAAATTCATGTGTCTTTATTTGTATTCATGTATATGTGTTTGCCAATGACTATGTCTATTGAATATGTCTTAGTAAAGTTCCGTTCTGAATCCGAAGAATATCAAAATTATTGCAGTGAAAGGAGAAATTGTTACTTCAATTTCTTCAATGTTTTCAACTCCATCTAAACATTATACTTCCATTTTTCCAGATAAAAGATCGTTTTCCGAAAGTATTATAAGCAGACGACTCTAGAAATGTCATACCAAATAAACGATAAACACAATTACTTTTGAATCACATGTTTGTTAATATAGTGTCATTAAAGTAGATTGCTTTCATAACTACACGTATATTAATATGTTTGTTTTGATCTCATCTTATAATTCCCTGCTATAGTGTACGTATTATTAGTTGTTTTAATGAGATTGGGATCTCTCCCTAATCCTACCTTAGTTCTTCTATTCGCTATCCTTGACTTTATAAATGCTCAAAACTGCAATTAACTCTTTCCCTCATACGACAATTCTGCAGCAGACGACTTTGAACATATTTTGTCAAAAAATGGAAAATCTCTTTAATTGAATGGATAACCTATGACTTAAAGTGGAAAACATTGTGTCAAAAGGAGAAATTACTCGTTTTGAGCAATTTCTTCTTTTGTCACTATGTTTTTAAAAAAGCCGTCTGCTGCAGAGGCGTCAGAAAGCGTCTATATGAGGGAAAGGGTTAAACATAACAGAACAATATTACCAAATGTGCATTGGATGTTTCCGCGATAGAGTAGGAACACCACCGAATACTTTTACAAATTACAAGGTCACGAAAAGAAGTGTCCGCTTGCATGGAGTATATGACCGGATGTAACCACCGACTGACATTAAAAAGTGGTGTCCATCGTATATGTTACAGCCGTAGCCATTTGTTCCGTTGTTACCGCCCGATTGCATGAGGTATATGGCCGGATGTAACCACAGGCAGACATTAAAAAGTGGTGTCTATCGTGTGTTACAGCCGTAGCCATTTGTTTTCATCTTCACTGTCCGCCTGCATAACATATATGGACGGATGTAACCACAGGCAGACACTAAGAAGTGGTGTCCATCGTGTGTTACAACCGCAGCCATTTGTTTTCATTCCGTTACAAACCGATACAATAAGAACTTTATCGACGGACGCGGTCCATATGTAATCGACCCATATCAGCGTTAACCCTTATTTAAATACAAACTATTTCAGATGCCTCTGTAGCACACGACTTTTGTTAACATTCTGACAAAAGGAGAATTGGTTAGCTTTGTTTTTCTTTTACCGCAATGTTTTTTTTATAACTTATTTGCTTTTTTCTTTCATTTATTGCGAGTTGTAATATGTTTGACTTATTTTTGTCTAAGTCGTCTGTTGCAGATTAATGGTTCAATTCAGTTTCAGTTACAAACCGATACAATAAGAACTTTATCGACGGACGCGGTCCATATGTAATCGACCCATATCAGCGTTAACCCTTATTTAAATACAAACTATTTCAGATGCCTCTGTAGCACACGACTTTTGTTAACATTCTGACAAAAGGAGAATTGGTTAGCTTTTTTTTTCTTTTACCGCAATGTTTTTTTTATAACTTATTTGCTTTTTTCTTTCATTTATTGCGAGTTGTAATATGTTTGACTTATTTTTGTCTAAGTCGTCTGTTGCAGATTAATGGTTCAATTCAGTTTCAGTTACAAACCGATACAATAAGAACTTTATCGACGGACGCGGTCCATATGTAATCAACCCATATCAGCGTTAACCCTTATTTAAATACAAACTATTTCAGATGCCTCTGTAGCACACGACTTTTGTTAACATTCTGACAAAAGGAGAATTGGTTAGCTTTTTTTTTCTTTTACCGCAATGTTTTTTTTATAACTTATTTGCTTTTTTCTTTCATTTATTGCGAGTTGTAATATGTTTGACTTATTTTTGTCTAAGTCGTCTGTTGCAGATTAATGGTTCAATTCAGTTTCAGTTACAAACCGATACAATAAGAACTTTATCGACGGACGCGGTCCATATGTAATCGACCCATATCAGCGTTAACCATTATTTAAATACAAACGATTTCAGATGCCTCTGTAGCACACGACTTTTGTTAACATTCTGACAAAAGGAGAATTGGTTAGCTTTTTTTTTCTTTTACCGCAATGTTTTTTTTATAATTTATTTGCTTTTTTCTGTCATTTATTGCGAGTTGTAATATGTTTGACTAATTTTTGTCTAAGTCGTCTGTTGCAGATTTGTTGTATGTTGGTAGTGGTTCAATTCAGTTTCCGTTACAAACCGATGCAATAAGACCGCGGTCCATATGTAATCGACCCATATCATTGTTAACCCTTATTCACATACAGACGAGTAAACATTCTGGCAAAATGAGAATTGATGAGTATTTTTTTCTTTTACCACAATGTTTTTTCCAACATATTCGCTTGCTTTCTTTCATGTATTAAGAGTTTCACTATTTTTGACTAATTTTTTTTTTTTTTTTTAAGTAGTCTATTGCAGATTTGTTGTATGGCAACAGATTTGTTGTATGTTGGAAATGGGTAAATTCAGTTTCTTATAATGTTGGTCGGAGTTGGATGACGTTTCAATATTTAGATTGATAAACAGACGAGAGTAATCAAGAAAATCTCATAACATCAAACCCGATAATACTATTTATGGGTGGATTCAGCCCTGTGTTCCATAGTAAACACAACGTAAACACGTTTTGTCTATGGAGCGGAACGAAACCTACCAGCTGCCCTGTGTTCCATAGTAAACACAACGTAAACAGTTTAAGCTATGCCTATCAAACGGAACGAAACCTACCTGTTTTATGAATGGAAAACATGTAGAACATGTTTGGTTAACCGACTAAGGAACGGTATATCGACAAAACCTATATAGGTTTCGCAAAACAGGTTTTGAGTTTTGTGACTATGGAACACAGGGCTGTATTATGCATGTACTCCCGTCAAACAGGTTTGGTTTACCGACTAATGCACGGATTATCGACGAAACCTATGTAGGTTTCGCAAAACAGGTTTTGGGTTTAGTGACTATGGAACACAGGGCTGGTGCCACTTATCGTTTTATGTACACAACGGTGTATATAAACCCTTTTTCCTTATATATATTATCCCTTTATTTGTAGAGGACGAATACATTTATACAGTGTATGAGCATGTCCATTACAAAGGTACATTTTGTGTTTTGTGAACAGTCTAGATCCAGATAAGCCTGACCATACGCATACTTCTATCAAGATCTACACTATTCACATGTTACACAAACCAATATGCTAGAAACTTATCTTAAGTAGATTCTGACGAGACGAAGTATGTGGACAGGATGATCTCAACCTTCACTGTTCGGAAATGCCGACTTGCACCCTTTTCCCGTGGAAAGGCTCGTATAACATTTCAAAATGGGTTTTATGCCCAATGAACGAAAACCTCTTTGAACAACACTTGAATCTTCGTTAGTGAGGATTACTTTTATTCTCTTCGTAGAAACACCTCTACAGAACAACATGATTGCTCTACTCCCGCTCTATGACGCTCTGGAGAGGTAGCAATGTGTATCTCGTCATACGAAAACCGACTTCAGAGATATTTGGACCACCGAAGATCCTGATCAGCCTACACCTCCTCGTAGTCTGATAGATCACGACCTTTACATTTCTCCCTGAAGTCGTACACGCATCTTTTAAGTTACTGGGGAACGGCTGTGACTGAGATCAGACTTACGAAGTATAAACTCTTGTTTGTAAATGACATTCACTACATTTTCGTGCGTGCGGACCAAAATTATGACGAAACATTTTACGGACATTGTTTCTTTATATCGCGCACTTACCTACACAATTAGTTCAGCGACTTATGCCCTAGTCAGACACACATACGGATTCTGCGGATGCTACGGGTGACTCGTCCGCATCTATCCGTTCAATCCGTAATGGTCCGTATCGCATCCGCTGAGTCCGTAACTGTATGTATCGTATCCGCAGTGTCCACATGATCCGCGTCCAAATTATAAAAAGTTTCAAAATTTAGGCGTGGACGAGAAAAACCGTAATGATCCGTAACTGAAGGCATTTATCCGTATCCAATCCGTATATAACCCGTATCTAAACCTATCATTTCGTGGTCCACCCAAAGTTGTGGATAATTAATACGGTTTCATGCGGAACGGTTAATTACTGGTTTCGTTCTGCGTATTGTTTTGGACACGTTAACATAGAATTCTGGGATGTTTTCTCGGTCTATATATAGTGGTTGATCTTCCTACTTCCACAGCCATAGACAACGAATGCAGACTGCTCTTGCTTTACCTCGCACTAATTTATGCACATATCTTGCGCATCTGGATGACACGCCGTCGGGAGAGAAGGTGGTGGGTCCGCCGTTGGATAACTCTCAGGCCGGAACAGGGAGCGTATGGCAACCTCATGATGCTCTTGAGAAACGAGGCTTCGGTGGCGTTCCGCAACTTTACCAGGCTCACACCCGAGATGTTCCAAGACGTGGTGGAACGACTCACGCCGAGACTTCGTAAGAAAGACACATGGTACAGAGACCTCGCAGGAGGTTTGACTGAAGGTTGCCATCACACTCAGGCATCTAGTCGATGATGTACCTATTCTATGTGCCGCACAACAAAATCTCACTTATAGTCCGCGACTTCTGTCAGGCCATTTGGGATGAATTCGGCGCAGAATTTGTCACCATCCCGACGACAGCTGAGGGTGGAAGTAGGTTGCTGCAGGCTACATCAGCCGATGGAACTTTCACCAGGTGCTAGGTGCCTTGGATGGCAAGCACATACGCGTCCGATGTCATGCCCACGGAGGGTCCCAGTTCTAAAGCTACACAATGCACCACTCTATTGTGCTCCTAGCCTTCGTTGGTGCGAACTACAGGTTCATGTGGGCCCGAGTTGGTGCCCCAGGGGCAGCATCTGATGCCCAGTTGTGGAACGAGTCGGCTCTGCGAGACGCGGTTATCTCCAACTTCATCGGCATCCCCGAACCTGAACCTCTGCCTGCCGACGACCGTCAGATGCCGTATTTCATCATCGGGGACAATGCATTTGCCCTAAACGAGTGGAGGATGAAGTTCTTTGCTGCTACGCCTCTGGAAGAGAACGAGCTAGTCTTCAACTATCGCATAGCTCGTGCCAGAAGACGTGTGGAGAACGCCTTTGGCATTCTGGCCAACCGCTTGGGCTGCCTGCTCACAACTCTCCGACAGGATCCGCAGAACGTGGAAACCATGATGAGTGCGTGTGTGACACTCCAAAATATGCTGAGGACGGCCTTCACAGATGATGGTGCACTTGGCGTCCGTGAGAACGAGCAGCACAACCTCATCCCCGGCTCATGGAGAGATGATGCTGTTCCAGGTGATTTGGAGAGGCGGCTGTACGGCAACAACACCAGTAGGGCGGCGAAGAGACAGAGACTGTATCTCAAGCACTACTACAGGTCGGTTCCATGGTAGTGGCGTATGCTTCAGTGAACACGCAGTGCAATTGTTAATTGTAACAGTGAGGTAATGATTTCATGAACTTGTTAATTGCAAAAGTTTTTTATTAAGTTGTCCTATAAAGGACAAAGAAATAATGTTTACGAAATAAAAGGTAAATAAATTTATGCTAAAATAAATAATTAATCTCTCTGGGACCTTAAATGTTTTAATCTTGATCCCTTTTATAAATGAAGATGAAGAAAGAAAATTATTTACATGTTAAACTTTTATTAGATCATCACCATGGCTGTAAGGGTTCATATTTAACATTTCAAAGTATTGGAGGTGGAGTGGGTGCCTTCTTGGGAAGCTGCCTCTTCTGCTGCTGCTTCTTTGCAGGCATGTTTATCCAGATAAATTTCACACAACTTTGTCAATGTATACACTAGTAGACTACACAAGTATCCTAGATGATCCTAGTATCCTAATTATGGACAGAATCATCAAACTTCAGCAGTAATTCAATATAATATTTCATTAATTTGTTGATGTAACCCCTTCTTTACGCAAGGCATGCGCAACAGTCCATATATGACGGTATCTAACCGCATCTATCCGCATCTACAGGTTGCAGAAAGGAATGGAAGGTAAGTTATCCGTATCTATCCGCATCGTGTCAATTCACTGAGAAAGTACCTAACCGCTGACTTCCGCTGACATCCTCATTTATCCTCAACCATCCGTATCTATCCGTATCTATAGGTAACTGTATCCGTAAGTTCATCAAGAAAGACAATTTCTGCGGAAGGCTGCGGATTTTATCCGTAATGTGTGTGTAGGGATTGACTTTGTGGTAAATGGTTAACAATAACGTTTAGTCGAACACTACGTATATATAGTTAAAGGTATATAACCCTACTTTGTTGTCCAACCATATATATATATAAATTAGCCCCGTCTAGCGATTTGGGGTCTTATTGCCTCTTTTATAGATTTGGCATTTTTTGGCATTATTTAAAGTTACATTAACCTACGATGAGGGACTATATTTCTGGCGTTTTAGCCATATATATATATATATATATATAAACATTACTGTATAGACGGACATGACGGACTTACTTTACCGGCCAATGTGTTAGTGGCATGTATGGATGATCCACCACTAGAAAAATACTATTCCTAAGTAACTCAACCTCATTTTCACTATTGTGCCATTTATAGTCTTCCTTGAGACGGTCCCCTTTATGAAATACAACAATTTGTGTTGTGTCAATATTGAAAGATAAATTCTATTTAGAACAGTACTGAGCGATTCCTGTAGACCCGATGCAGACTCGGATAAAACAGCCGCGTCGTCTGAAAATAGTAAAAGGTATATAGTCAGCTGGTCGAGGGTAATACCGGCATTTAGATTACTATGTAGGTGCAGTTCTATGTCATTCAGAAACAGGGAAAACATTATTGGGGAGGTTATTTCCCCTTTGTAATAATCCGACATTACTAGCGAAGAATTCAGATAATGTTCCCATATGTCTCATACAAAGCCTAACCTCCGAATAAATTGATTTTAAAACCCTTAGTAATTTTCCATCTATACGCGATTGTAACAGTTTGAACCAAAATGCATTGCTATCAATTAAATCGTACGCTTTTCTAAAATCGATAAAATGGCAAATCATTTGTCTTTACTATTTAACTGAGTATCAATCAGGCAATTAAGAATGAAGTTCGCATTGCTATAACCAGATTTAAATCCAAATTGGGCGCCTGTTAGAATGTCATTTTGCACTGTCTAATCTGTGAGCCTATTATTCATTTTTTGTGGTCTATGTTCAGATGACAAATCTTTAAAGTTAGTGAAAAGGGTTTCTGTAGAAAATCTTTCCCCCTTACATAATGAAGATTTCTTATACAATAATTTCCAAAGGTCTCGAGGACGACAACGTCTCATTTCATTCATATTTTTGGTTAAGTCAATATACTTCAACTTCCTTTTGCTACAATGATATGTGTAATCTTTTCGAACTCTGAATTACTCCTGCCGGATAAGGCTTATCCGAAAACTGGCTGTTTTTAGACTTTTTGTGCTCAAAATAACCCTTTCCACAATTATTCAAAACTCAGTAAACTTTAAAACTAAAACAGCAGTATCGCTTTTTTGTTCGATCACTTCATTTAATGTCTCATTTCGGTATTTATCATCCCATTTATGATATGAAATATCCTATTATTTTGAATCATTAGAGACATTTGGACCACCCGAAGATTCTCATCAGGCTGCACCTCCTCGTAGTCTGATCGATCACGATCTTCACATTTCTCCCTTTAATCGTACATGCATCGTTTAAGCTACTGGAAAACGGTTTTGACTGAGATCAGACTTAGGAAGTACGAACTCTTGTTTGTTATTGACATTCACTACAACACATATTCGTGAATGGGGCCCAATTATGATGCCACTTTTTACGGACAGTGAATGTATTCTTTGTTTTCTCGTTTCTATGGTGTTACGCCGCTTTCATCATTGTTTCAGTTATATCATAACGTTTCCTGGGTAAGTTACCAATACTACTGGTCTGTTTATCCTGACACCAGCGAGTCATCAGTTATATCATGACGTTTCCTGGGTAAGTTACCAATACTACTGGTATATTTATCCTGACACCAGCGAGTCATCAGTTATATCTTGACGTTTCCTGAGTAAGTTACCAATACTACTGGTCTATTTATCCTGACACCAGCGAGTCATCAGTAATATCATGACGTTTCCTGGGTAAGTTACCAATACTACTGGTCTATTTATCCTGACACCAGCGAGTCATCAGTTATATCATGACGTTTCCTGAGTAAGTTACCAATACTACTGGTCTGTTTATCCTGACACCAGCGAGTCATCAGTTATATCATGACGTTTCCTGGGTAAGTTACCAATACTACTGGTATATTTATCCTGACACCAGCGAGTCAGTAGTTATATCATGACGTTTCCTGGGTAAGTTACCAATACTACTGGTATATTTATCCTGACACCAGCGAGTCATCAGTAATATCATGACGTTTCCTGGGTAAGTTACCAATACTACTGGTCTATTTATCCTGACACCAGCGAGTCATCAGTTATATCATGATGTTTCCTGGGTAAGTTACCAATACTACTGGTCTATTTATCCTGACACCAGCGAGTCATCAGTTATATCACGACGTTTCCTGGGTAAGTTACCAATACTACTGGTCTGTTTATCCTGACACCAGCGAGTCATCAGTTATATCATGACGTTTCCTGGGTAAGTTACCAATACTACTGGTATATTTATCCTGACACCAGCGAGTCAGTAGTTATATCATGACGTTTCCTGGGTAAGTTACCAATACTACTGGTATATTTATCCTGACACCAGCGAGTCATCAGTAATATCATGACGTTTCCTGGGTAAGTTACCAATACTACTGGTCTATTTATCCTGACACCAGCGAGTCATCAGTTATATCACGACGTTTCCTGGGTAAGTTACCAATACTACTGGTCTGTTTATCCTGACACCAGCGAGTCATCAGTTATATCATGACGTTTCCTGGGTAAGTTACCAATACTACTGGTATATTTATCCTGACACCAGCGAGTCATCAGTTATATCTTGACGTTTCCTGAGTAAGTTACCAATACTACTGGTCTATTTATCCTGACACCAGCGAGTCATCAGTAATATCATGACGTTTCCTGGGTAAGTTACCAATACTACTGGTCTATTTATCCTGACACCAGCGAGTCATCAGTTATATCATGACGTTTCCTGAGTAAGTTACCAATACTACTGGTCTATTTATCCTGACACCAGCGAGTCTTCAGTTATATTATGACGTTTCCTGGGTAAGTTACCAATACTACTGGTATATTTATCCTGACACCAGCGAGTCATCAGTTATATCATGACGTTTCCTGGGTAAGTTACCAATACTACTGGTCTATTTATCCTGACACCAGCGAGTCATCAGTTATATCATGACGTTTCCTGGGTAAGTTACCAATACTACTGGTCTATTTATCCTGACACCAGCGAGTCATCAGTTATATCATGACGTTTCCTGGGTAAGTTACCAATACTACTGGTCTATTTATCCTGACACCAGCGAGTCATCAGTTATATCACGACGTTTCCTGGGTAAGTTACCAATACTACTGGTCTATTTATCCTGACACCAGCGAGTCATCAGTTATATCATGACGTTTCCTGGGTAAGTTACCAATACTACTGGTCTATTTATCCTGACACCAGCGAGTCATCAGTTATATCATGACGTTTCCTGGGTAAGTTACCAGTACTACTGGTCTATTTATCCTGACACCAGCGAGTCATCAGTTATATCATGACGTTTCCTGGGTAAGTTACCAATACTACTGGTCTATTTTACCTGACACCAGCGAGTCATCAGTAATATCACGACGTTTCCTGGGTAAGTTACCAATACTACTGGTCTATTTATCCTGACACCAGCGAGTCATCAGTTATATCACGACGTTTCCTGGGTAAGTTACCAATACTACTGGTCTATTTATCCTGACACCAGCGAGTCATCAGTTATATCATGACGTTTCCTGGGTAAGTTACCAGTACTACTGGTCTATTTATCCTGACACCAGCGAGTCATCAGTTATATCATGACGTTTCCTGGGTAAGTTACCAGTACTACTGGTCTATTTATCCTGACACCAGCGAGTCATCAGTTATATCATGACGTTTCCTGGGTAAGTTACCAATACTACTAGACTATTTATCCTGACACCAGCGAGTCATCAGTTATATCATGACGTTTCCTGGGTAAGTTACCAGTACTACTGGTCTATTTATCCTGACACCAGCGAGTCATCAGTTATATCATGACGTTTCCTGGGTAAGTTACCAATACTACTGGTCTATTTATCCTGACACCAGCGAGTCATCAGTTATATCATGACGTTTCCTGGGTAAGTTACCAATACTACTGGTCTATTTATCCAGACACCACCGAGTCATCAGTTATATCATGACGTTTCCTGGGTAAGTTACCAATACTACTGGTCTATTTATCCTGACACCAGCGAGTCATCAGTTATATCATGACGTTTCCTGGGTAAGTTACCAATACTACTGGTCTTTTTATCCTGACACCAGTGAGTCATCAGTTATATCATGACGTTTCCTGGGTAAGTTACCAATACTACTGGTCTATTTATCCTGACACCAGCGAGTCATCAGTTATATCATGACGTTTCCTGGGTAAGTTACCAATACTACTGGTCTATTTGTCCTGACACCAGCGTTGATCACCATGTCAAAAGAAAATAACAACCTCTTATATCATAATAGTGTATATCCTGATCAGGATGTATTTATGCAGTATGATCTTTGTCTTCACTATTAGGAAATAAGAGAATGTTAGTTTTCTGTGACATACCTTAAATCATCTATATCCCATAAACCGCATACTTGTATAATGCTTAAACACTAGATAAACATACAAAGAGTGTATCTATGCCTCAATGAAATATAAATATGTGCTTTTTATGCGGGGGATTCAGCTATGCTGAATACTCCGTATATTGTCATGCCCAGCTTTCAGGAAGTATAAATTTGTAAATTGTTTGTGCTGCCCTCTGTCTTTTCAAAATGTACATCTTTTCTTGATTGTCCAGGTATCAGTTAAATACGTTTCACAACAAGCTAAACAGTATGCACATTATACAAAGTAAACGTACACAATGTTAAGTTTTAATCCATGAAGTTGTATACATAATTTAGAAATTGAAGTAAGACATAAGGATCTTAATTGTTTTTTTAAATATATGGAAAACGAGTAGCTTAAAAAGGGGTACTCTAGAGGCCACATTTTCAACTTGAGCATGTTGAAACTTTATCAGAATGTTTGTCTTGATGATGTAAGTCAAGTTCGAACATGGGTCATGTCGGAAATTTTGGGTTTAGCAGTTTGAAATTTTGTCAGAATGTTTGTAATAATGATATCTAGGTCAAGTTCAATTATATCATATTGGATCAGAAACTAGGTTAATAGGCCAAATTGAAGGGAAATCTTGTTAATACTGTAGAAGCTATTTTTTTTGCTTAGGCAGCTTGAAATTGTCAAAATGTTTATCTATATGATATCTAGGCCAAGTTCGAATATGGATCAAGCCGGGTCAAAAACTAGGTCACTAAGCCAAATTGAATGGAAATCTTGTTAACCCTATAGATGCCTTATTTTCAACTTGATAATGTTGACACTTTATCAGATTGTTTGTAATGATGATATGTAGGTAAAGTTTGAACAAGGGTTATGATGGGTAAATTTTTTTTCTCAGAATGTTTGTATTAATGATATCCAGGTCAAGTTCGAATATGGGTCACATTGGGTCAGAAAGTAGGTCACAAGGCCAAATTGAAGGACAATTTTGTTAAAGCATCTTTTTTGGCGACAGCAGATTGAAATTTGGTCAGAATTCTATCTAAATGATATCTAGGTCAAGTTTGAATATTGGTCATGCCGGGTTAAAAACTAGGTTACTAGGCCAAATTGAAGGAAAATCTTGTTAACACTCTGGATACTGCATGTTTAGCTTGAGAATGTTGAAACTTTATCAGAATGTTTTTCTTTGTCATATCTAGGTCAAGTTCTAACATGGGTCATGTTGGGTCAAAAGGTAGGTCACTAGGTAAAATTGAAGGAAAATCTTTTTAACACTCTAGAGCCAACATCCCCCGCATTTCAATACTTTCAGTACTCTGATTTATAACAGTTGCCTTGTGTACATTGTATTCATAATTCTATCTAAATGATATCTAGGTCAAGTTTGAATATGGGTCATGCCGGGTTAAAAACTAGGTTACTAGACCAAATTGAAGGAAAATCTTGTTAACACTCTGGATACTGCATGTTTAGCTTGAGCATGTTGAAACTTTATCAGAATGTTTTTCTTGATGATATCAGGTCAAGTTTTAATATGGGTCATGTTGGGTCAAAAAGTAGGTCACTAGGTCATATTGAAGGAAAATCTTGTTAACACTCTAGAGCCAACATCCCCCGCATTTCAATACTTTCAGTACTTTGATTTATAACAGTTGCCTTGTGTACATTTTATCCCCCCCCCCCCCCCCCCCCCCCCCCCCTTCCAAACCCCCATGATGGTATTGGACAGAAACCTTTAAATAGGTAACAAGAGAAAGTTGATGCAAGGCATCAATGTCGCCGGAAAAGACTGCATTGATTTATTTTTTAACACACATGTAGTCTTGACTTTCATTAGTCTAAACATACACATAATGTTTTCATAAGGATTAATTCCAGGATTTTTGAAATTCCACATAGATCTACAAATTTCAGGATTTCTTTTGGTCAGGATTTTGGATGTTTTGTATTTGTCAAAAAAACAAAACAAATTAATACATTTTGGGTTTTAAATCTACATGCAATAAAAAGCTATTAAACCCTTTCCATGTCTGAAGCAACAATGAAAACCTTTAATCGCTTAAAACATTGAGAAAACGGTTAAATTGCTGAAGACATGAACTTCCTCCTTTTTAATACTAATTATTTCACAAGTAGACCACACTTGTAACAATATAACAGCTAAATTGTTTATCTAAATCGTTGATGCATACAATATATGTGGCAAGTATGAAATTAATTGGGTGCGAAAGAGCAGATTTTCTTTATTTCTAAATCTATTGTTTATCAGAGTTTGTTCTTCTCTTAATTTGTTTCAACATTTAATATCACATATATTTAATCATTTAAGTGTGTAATATTTTTAAGTGTGTAATATTAGCTATCTATCTGTAATAAGGTGTTTGAGCATTCTTTCGAAATGTTTACCCTCGTGTCAGGTTTTCATCGAGTCGTAGTGTCAGACATCGAAGAAAGTGAATAAAAAATCAGGCAAAGCTTTAGTGCATGTTTTATTCCACTGCATTCGAGAGAGAAAAGCATTTCTATATTATCTTTCTTTCTCCTACATTCGACCCATGCATTCGTTTCGTGACGTTTAAGAAAAATCAATTTGTCGTGCGACATTTTTTGTCTGCATAACCTAGTCACTTTTCTAAGTTTACATTTTACTTCCGGTCACTTCGCTTTGTTTACATTTTGGCAATATGAAACTAGGTCACAAACTGAGAAAAAGGCGTTTCGACGTTCACGACCGATAAACAGGCTTATATTTGAGACATATTTTCACAAATTATTTCTTATTTTTGTTTCTGTTACCAGTTTATGTTCATGGGAAACTATACAAGTGTGTGTGTGTCATTGTGCATATTCAGCCCATCGTATGAGTGTAAGCGACGCACGTTTTTGTTGTAAAATGTATCGCGTGCAAATCCAGCTTTTCATTGGTTATCGCACACACAGTAAGTACAGTAGTATATAGTAGCGTGTGCAAAATTTACAAATCTATGCGGGCGGTACTCGGTAGTGACGTAATCAACAGTTCTAGGTTAGAAACAGTTCATATTTTAGATATACACGAGTTAACATTATCAAATGAATTCTTCACAAATCAAGACATATTTTTGAACATGAAAATAACATTCAGTAAGTTAACATTACTATTGAAAGTAGAATTTGACGTGATTTTTATTTCAATATATCTCAATATTGACATATAGCAGTTGGTTGCAAGTCTAGCAGGGACCACATTTGTCTTCGTAAATAAGACAAAAACACTTAAATGCAAGTCAACAAAATGAAACTAAAAATACCTAAAACATCGAAATGTTTATTCCATTTTAGATGTGTCATTACTTAGTGTTTTTAAACAAACACAATTGTAATATGTTCAAAACATCTTAATGTGTTTCTTTCCAATAATTATCCCTCCTCCCATGTGATTTCCGAAAAGCTATTAAAAATAGAAGTCGCGGGCTTCTGCCCGGCGACTAATAATTTGGGTGTGGTTCACATGTCTCACGAAAATCGAACCTACCGAGCAGGGAGAAACTATTTAATTTAAATAATTAAAGGTTTATAAGGGAAAACAGTTTTTATTTTAGTTATTTTTTGTTATGAATTTCTATAAAAGTGTAATTTTAACAGAATAACGCTTCAATCGTCAAAATCTTTTTTTTTTAAATTACAAATGACAACCTAATATACGTTGTGGGTTTTGGAGCCGCATTATAAACGTGTTGTATATATCATGAATCGTAATACGGGAGCCGCTTACTAAACGATACTTATTATTTAGTATACGTACAACTAGAAACCATATGTGCATTTCAGTATATCTTTTCAATATTGGAACGTTGTAAATTTCTAGACCAGATATAAAACTGAATCCGCGATCATTAATGGTGGATCTATATACGGCACACAACGATAGGTTTGTTTGTTTGATAATATAACATAACAAACAATTGTGGTATAAAAGCACTTAAAGTGGAAACGAAAGTAGACCCGGGAAGTTTGTGAAACAGAAACTGACATTTTACAAAACGGTAACAAAAACAATGGAGATGGATGACTATTCTATCCTCTGTCCAATATGCATCGAGACCTTTAGGTCACCAAGATTAATTAAAGAATGTGGGCACAGTTTTTGTGGACAGTGTTTGTTTACGTATGTAACCACGTTGAAGGATAAAGGGGAACTGGGGTCAACATTTCCGTGTCCGGTATGCCGGCATGATGTGATTACTCCGTCTGATAATGACGTTACGTTGTCATGGATACATACATTCCCTGTAGATGAGAAGCTTATTAAGAAATTATCAATCGTCCAAGTAGAAGATGAAGGCGTAACGGAGAGTTCGGCTATACTTTGTGGCCCTTGTACTGCAGAAGACGAACAAAATAGAGCCGTAAAATATTGTGTTATCTGTCGGGAATATCTTTGTAAAGATTGTGTTGGTGTACATAGAAAGTATAAGCTATTTCATGGTCACAGCTTGTCAGTCATTTCGGGGAATATGTCAACAAACAAAGTGAAAGAGCTGGTTTCTATGAAATGTAAAAAGCATCCCGACCGAGACGTTGAAATATACTGCCAAAGAGATAACATGTATTGTTGTTTAATATGTGCAACATTCAGCCACAGGGAATGTACTGGGCTCAAACAAATAGCGGAGATGGAGGCCGTAGCGAATAAAAGAGTTGCTGACTTCTATCAGAAATTTGAACAAGCAGAAAAACACAGCGATGGTTTACTGTTACTGCAGAAGAAAAGTATTCCAGAACTTTCCATAAGCAAAGAGAAGATAACAGAGGGATTAAAACAATTGAAAAATCAAATTATCTCAGAAATAGACGATATAATTGACAACTTTGATGCTCAAATAAAACAGCAGATGGTCGTTCTTGATGCAGAATCAGACACAAACATCGAGAAAATAAATGTTTTGAAAGTACGATGTCAGAAAAATAAAGAAACGATTGAAGCAGTAAAAGAATATGGCCTTCCTGCTCAGAAGGTTATTTCACAAACAAAGCTCGCCGAGGAATACTACAAGTGTGAGAAGGACATAACAGACGAGGAACAGACAATAGAGACATTAGAATTTAGCTATGGAGGGTTGGCACGACTGGAGGGAATTCACAAAGAGCTCCTTAAATGTAAACAAGAACAAGTACACATTGTTAGACATGCTCGTGACTTTGTGAAATACGAAGAGGTTGTGAGCACGACTGGTAGCAGAAACGTTGTGAGAACAGGGGAACATTCTATAAGACTTGTGTCAGACTGTTCTCCTTCATACACAGGGATAACGGTGAAAGACGATAAACATCTACTCCTGTGTGATAACTGTCATACTCGCATGCACTGCGGTCATGTCTGTCTGTACAATATCGAGTCTAAATCAATTACGAAAATGAAGATGAACAAACCTTTTAGTGCAGCTGTACTAAAACATAACCCATCCAACGTAGCTGTCAGCGTACCAACGGACAATGAGATACATATCGTCTCAATCAAAGGTGATCCACTGACATTAGAAAAGACATTTAAATGTGATAAAAAGCCATTCAGCCTAATCAGTCTGAATAACGGACACGTGGTAATAACCTGGGACTCTCCGCCATCATTTGATATCGTAGATATGAGCGGGAATGAGATGAAAACAGTGAGGTCATTCACACAAGATTCAACAGGTAGAAGGTTCAAGTCTTTTCAGTATGTTGCCGTCGATGAATTTAGATCCCGCATTGTTCAGTCATGTCACAAAGACGGTGCAGTCTACTGTTTTGACTACTCGGGGAATCCTGTATTTGAATATAAAGATCCAGAGCTTCGATCTCCAGGTGGAGTTGATATAGACAAAGATGGAAACATCTATATTTGTTCCCGGGGTAATTACACACTGCATGTACTTACACCATCAGGTAGTAAAATAAAGGTGGTGAAAGATATGCCTCCATGGGTTCTTGCTATCTGTTTTGATGAGACAGGAGAGAGATTCTGGCTGACAAGTTTCTTTAATGATTCCGGTAAAGTTGTTCTGTTCTCGCTGGTAGTGTAAACATTTATTGAAATCAAAAATCGACAATGGTATATTACAATAGGAACTATATTTTATACTGGAGAAAATGTACATAATTCTACTAATGACATTGGTGTCATAGTATGGTTTCTTCTGTGTATATAATCAACTCGCCCTCTTCTCAAAAACAGGATTAAGGAATATCACCTAGCATGACTTTATATCATATACAAACTTTGCCGATCCCAATAAGACTTGGTACATGTAAACGAATTGTGATTTTAAAAGCATAATAATTAATATGGTATGGGATTATCTGTAAGTGTTATAATGTTATAATATCATCACGTGATATCCATTTAAAGATACGACATAATAGTGAAGACTAAAATCAGCATGACCACTTTGTTAATACATCGATACCCTTACTGTTAGTTACAACGGGCCATGCCATACGAAAACCAATCTTCGTGACTGAGACCAGAGAGAGAGAGAGAGAGATAGAAGATCTAGATCAAATTACGTCTTCACGCAATCTGATCCGGATCTTTAATGTTCGTCATCTCGTTTCCCACGCGTTCTGGAAGACTATTGTGAAAGGTTTATGGTGGAATTTTAGTTTAAACTTATTTATTTTACATCGATTGCGAAACAAGCCTTTGGCTTAGATTAATCACTCTCGATGTCTGCTTCCTGGAGACTTAACCAGTACTCGCGCCGTTTGTGTGGAAAAATCCCAAAGTCAGGACTCGCTCATCACGGGACTCGAACCAGGGACCTTTGATACGAGAGGCCGACGCTCTACCTCTGCACCACTGTCTTCCACACAAATATATACTGTGTATACATGCCATGAAATAATGTTACAAACGGTCTCACCGCTACTGGGGAATTGTTGGTAAAACAGGTCGCGTTTTGTGTTGAATATTCTCATGTGTCGCTGTATGTAGACCCTACTAGGAAATAGAAATTAAATCTACAAATTATAGATAAGTTAATTTCAACATTGATTGATTGGGATTTAACGCCGTTTTTAACATTTCTTCAGTCATATCACGGCGGCCAGTTCACCTACAAATGTATTTCCTGGTTTTCTCAAACCAGTACTCCTCACAACAATCTTCCCAAGCAACTGGCTGCGTTTCCACATAGACTTAGCCATTGGTGAAAGACGAATGACGCATGTCACATTGACTTTTGTCAAACGTCGGAAAGAAATTTGGCCGAATTTGTCAACACATCCGAGTTATAACCGCAAGGTCAATCCGGCGTCCGGCCGGCTGTCTGCCTGAATGTGCATTCGTCCGTCCGTCATGGATTGCATGTATTGGTTAACACGTTGTTTCTGTATGGCAGATTTATTTCAAAGTGGTCACAATTATACCCGTGTGATCAGGAGAACGGCAAAGTACTAGGTACATAACTCTGGTCTGTTTTTTCAGTTATCTCCATTTTTCCTTATTTAGTTCAGCGATTGTCTCAATTAACTTTCATTGTATCAATTTCAAACTTTGTTTGTATGTAACTTATGACCTACAGATTTGCAGTGCACCATTACCATAAATTAAGCATGCTGCGTTTGGAGTGTGTATATTTTTGTCTTTCAATGTTCTCCCTTATTATATGCAACACATGCGTTCCGTGAAATTCCCTTTTTCGTTAATGAGTGCTTCCCCAAGATTTGTACTTCGTCAAATCTAATCTGTTTTTTAAGTGTAAACTCAATTTTTTCATTTCTTCGGTTATTGTCTCAATATATGTCCAATATATCAATTTAAGACTTGGTGTATAGGAAACTCAGAGCTGCAATTGTGCAGTGCAAAAGAAACATAACTCTATCATGCTTTCGATCGTCTTTCATTTATCAGCATGATTACAATATACATTGTGGATCTTTAGTGATTTCTGAACTAGAAATATTTTAATTAAGGGTAGCTGCTCGGGTTTTTTTTTGTCAATCTTTTGTCCTTCGATATTTTGTTTATACAAGAAAAGGGTAAAACTTTGACAAATGAGGTATATGTTATTGGCAGGCAATATGTGTTGCTTCAAACATTTTTGGTTTGGTTTGTTTAAAGGTCATTGTTTCATTGTTTCAACAATGTTTGTCCATATGATCTATGCCATATGTTTTCAATTTACATATGCCCCCCTATACCATCAGCGCTTTCAGCGCTTTGATTAGTTTTACTTGCTACAAATGTTGGCACGGGTGACATTTTAGTATACAGTTTAGTTACCTTTCCCTCTTATCTACCTCCCTGAGCAGACTAAGTAAATAATTAAGAATAAATAAGTATCAATGATAAAGACAGTGATTTCAATGTACGAATTTAGAGGCTGATCTTAGTCTGTATTTGTCGAATACTAAAGGTCATGTGTGAGATAGTAAAAATATAGTTAACATCAAATGAGAAATTACTCATTATAGGCGGTTTCTACATTTCCAACGATGTTTCAAAAGTTGACTGTTAATTGATTGGATATAAATGCCATTTTCAAATGATGACAAGCTATAATAATGAAAACATTTTCCACATTTGATTTACATTGATAACCGTTTTTGCGGCCCGACTGTTGAAAATGTAACCTGATACGAAAATGCGGGCCACAAATCGACTGTGTCAAGGCTATTATTTAACCCTTTCCCTCATACGACAATTCTGCTGCAGACGACTGTGAACATATTTTGTCAAAACATAGAAAATCTCTAAAATTGAATTGATAACCTATGACTAAAAGTGGGAAACATTGTGGCAAAAGGAGAAATTGCTCGTTTTGAGCAATTTCTTCTTTTGTCACTATGTTTTCAAAAAGCCGTCTGCTGCAGAGGCGTCAGAAAGCGTCTATATGAGGGAAAGGGTTAACTGACAGGAGACTCCTTAATCTTTAAACAACTTGCTTTGGTACATGCTGTAACTAGACACTTTAAACTTTTAACAAATGCATTATATATTATATGCATGTACCTTTGAGTATATGTTCTTTATGAGGCATCGGGAAAATGACCGTGTGGATATTTGTTGAACGCTTTCCAAGTTGTAGACTTATTTTGACGCATCTACAACGGACGAATGTTAAAAACATTTTAACAAAAGGAGATAATTCTAAAGATGAGCAATGTCTACTTTTCCCACCATGTTTTTCACTTTATTGTGTTTGCATGTTAAATTCATGTATCTTTATTTGTCTTCATGTATATGTGTTTGCCAATAACTATGTTTATTGAATATGTCTTAGTAAAGTTCCGTTCTGAATCCGAAGAATATCACAATTATTGCAGTGAAAGGAGAAATTGTTTCTTCAATTTCTTCAATGTTTTCAACTCTATCTAAACATTAGACTTCCATTTTCCAGATAAAAGATCGTTTTCCGAAAGTATTATAAGCAGACGACTCTAGAAATGTCATACCAAATAAACGATAAACACAATGACTTTTGAATCACATGTGTGTAAATATAGTGTCATTAAAGTAGATTTCATAACTACACGAAAAATAATCTGTTTGTTTTTGATCCCATCTTATATCCCTGCTAAAGTGCACGTATTATTAGATGTTTAAATGAGATTGGGACCTCTCCCTAGTCCTACCTTCGTTCTTTTATTCGCTATTGTTATATTATGGGAAACAACTCGTAGAGGTTTCATGTTACTCCTGTTGTTAATACAGAGTTACTCATCTTGACCCCTTATATATATTGCATGCAGCCCTCTTTGATACCAGTCTATCTATAACTCTTACGGAATAAACATATAACTGAATCCACCAACTTGGACTCTCAATGCACCCAACAAACATAACAGCTATCAATGCTCAAAACTGAAATTAAACACAACAGAACAATATTACCAATGTGCATTGGATGTTCCCGCGATAGAGTAGGAACACCACCAAATACGTTTACAAATTACAAGATCACGAAAAGAAGTGTCACTGTCCGCTTGCATGGAGTATATGGCCGGATGTAACCCCCGACTGACATTAAAAAGTGGTGTCCATCGTTTATGTTACAGCCGTAGCAATTTGTTCCGTTGTTACCGCCCGATTGCATGAGGTATATGGCCGGATGTAACCACAGGCAGACATTAAGAAGTGGTGTCCATCGTATATGTTACAGCCGTAGCAATTTGTTCCGTTGCTACCGCCCGATTGCATGATGTATATGGCCGGATGTAACCACTGGCAGACATTAAGAAGTGGTGTCAATCGTGTGTTACAGCCGTAGCCATTTGTTTTCATCGTCACTGTCCGCCTGCATAACATATATGGCCGGATGTAACCACAGGTAGCCATTAAGAAGTGGTGTCCATCGTGTGTTACAGCCGCAGCCATTTGTTTTCATTCCGTTACAAACCGATGCAATAAGACCCCGTATCGACGGACGCGATCCATATTTAATCGACCAATATCATTGTTAACCCTTATTCACATACAGACGATTTCAGACGCCTCTGTAGCAGACGACTTTTGTTAACATTCCAGTAAAAAGAGAATTGGTTAGCATTTTTAGCTCACCTTTAAGGTGAGTAGTTGTGATCGCCTTTTGTCCGGCGTCCGTCGTGCGTCAACTTCTTCTCCTCGGTAACCAGTGGGTCAATTGGGATGAAACTTCACAGAAAGCATCCTCTCAATGACCTCACTAGAATTCCTTCAATTTTTTTGGGATCCAGGCAGAATTCTGGTTTCCATGGCAACGAAATGAAAAAGACTTAAAAAGTCTTCTCCTCCGAAAGTGTTTGGCTGATTTTCAAATAATTTTGTAGAAATGTTCCTTGGATGAACCTCTATCAGATTCCTTCAAGCCATGTTGATTCGTCGAAAAACATGCTATAGTGAAAACTTAAAATATCTTCTTCTCCGAAAGTGTCTGGCCGATTAAGTAAAAATGATAAATTGCTCATGATGAGCATTTTTTTTCTTTTACAATTTTTTTTTTTCAATTTAATTTCTTTTTTTCTTTCATTTATTAAGAGTTTCAATATTTTTGTCTAATTGATTTTTAGTCGTCTGTTGCTGATTTGTTGTATGTTGGAAATAGTTCAATTCAGTTTTCAATATAAACCAATGCAATAAGATCCCTTATCGACGGGTATCACTAAACAGAGTCTGGTAGAGTCCGGTAGAGTCTGGTAGAGTCTGGTCGTCAAATATCCCATTATATCACTGTTTTGTTGTGTTTCTGTATTGAAATGAATAAAATAAAGTGCTATTGTATCATATAAATAATAAAAAAAAGGTATTTGCCTATTTTAGTTCATTTTCGAGTGAATATAGAAATATTATATGCGTGAACACGGACACTGGTAGAGTCTGGTCATTATTAAGCAATAAATACAAAGTTTTATACGATTTTTAAGTTATAAAAAGTTTAATTTGATTTGTATGTGTCATATTATATATTTATTTCTTATATTATTTCAGCTGATAATCGGGAAAATAGTGAAAGATTGAGGATTTTTTACGATAACATTGTGTTTCGTAAATCAAAATGGCTGACGTGAAATTTCTGTTTATAATGCGGCCCTATCGTACATCTTGAACGAGTAATACACAAAATTCTCTCTCTATTATGGGCCAACTAATTGATTAGGTGTGATCAACAGATTAGTGTTATAATTACCAATATTTTAAATGTATGAAAACTACTTGATTGGAATAATTTTATGTTTTATATGTCATTAACATTAATTAAAACAAATGCTTAGAGAACTATATATTTACTTAAAAGTAATTCATATGAAATTGCAGGATAAATTGAGTTACATCGATCAGAGTAAATTAATTCTTTGTTCCGACGAAGAGTTTTTGACTTGTAAAGCCATTGACATATGTTTCCCACAAACTACAAGAGTCCTTTGCGCGAAACATTTGAAGGATAATGCGGTAAATCAACTCAATAAGTGTCTTCCTTAACCTGAGGTTAACCGCATATTTGTAAACTCTTCGGTCCTAATGGTATCTTAAGTGCTGAAACTGCAACCTCATTCACAGAAATAAACTAAGAAGTATCCAATACACATCCAAATTTGACATATTTAGAACGGATACTTACCAATTTGGAGAAGCATGTGTTTCTCCCCAAACTCAAACATCCCTGGCTACCACAACAATGGTTTAATAATGCAAATGAGTCATACAACCATGTTATCAAAAGGACGACAAACTGGGTAGTCCAGAAATTGCCCGACATGATAGAAAAGTTACAATAACTTGAACAGTGTCAAACTCTAAATGTGAGAGGCGCATTGCACGAATTGGGTAAATATTGTTTGGCGACACAAGCGTCGGTGCTACATGTTTCTCATGCTACATGGACACAGTTAAGTCCTGACCAGAGATCAAGGCTATTTATGAAATTATTGAACTTTAAGTCGCATCACATTTCAAACATCACATCAACAAATAAGCAACTAACATTACCATCCATGACGACAATTGCACGAAAACTCGGCACGCGCAAACGCCTGAAAAATTGCAAAACATACACAATTAAAAATAAAAAAAACCACATTCATGTAAAAAGGACTGCATATTTTAGCTGCACACCAACAACAATATATTTTTTATCAAGCCTTCGCTAATACCTGTATGTCAGTTGTACATTAGACATTCTCAACAAAAATTCCTCTATATCTGTCTAGAATGTTAACGCTAGGACAAGGTTTAAATTTGAGTACTGGTTATGTCTCCAGGAAGCAGACATAAAGAAGCGGAAAATATAAACCAAAAACAATGAATAAAAATGGAGCTCTGTGTAGGGTCTTTTTTGTTAACCAAAAATGAGATCACGTCACCAATTAGAAACGAATTGAATCAAACACACCTTAATCTTGAGGATACAAAATAAACCGTCATACATCTGTTAGAGATTCGGGTTGAGACAAATGTGTTAAGGGAGAATTCCTGGTTTGTCCTTTGCGTATTACTCGATTTAATAGCGAGCTGGCAGGGAAAGGGCTCTATATTGACTTATAGGTTTCGCGGGTAATGTTGGCCCCGGATTCACATGTCGGCAATGTCTGCATGCTAAACAAGCGCTGTGAGCACCCTAAGCTAGCACGCTCAACAGTGGTGCAGACACGGCCGGTAGCTGGGTGCTGCTGCTCGGCCATGCTTTGAATCTCTATCAAATGAATGTACATAGAACCAAAATCATAAAATAACAAATCCAAAAAATGCAGCTCTGTGTAGGGACTTTTACGGCTCTATTTTGGTAACCTAAAATGGAAAACATAGAATAAATTCCCAAAAATTATATAATATAGATCCAAACATCAAATTTTAGGCCATGAGAGAGTTCCCCCACGTGGTGTGGCCTGGATACAATATTTCGCAATATGCATTTTATGAACTATATCAGGATATATAATTATTTTTCAAGTTAAAATATTTTTGCATATTTAAAAAAAAAAATGCAAATATGGTTTAGTTTGATTCTACTTTTTGCGGAATGTAGTATCTACACAGTCTCTTTAATTTCATATGAATTACTTTTAAGTAAGTATATATAGCTCTCTAAGTGTTTGGTTTAATTAACGTTAATGACATATCAAACATAAAATTATTCCAATCTAGTAGTTTTCATACATTTAATATCTTGGTATTGTTATAATATAATTATAACACTAATCTGTTGATCACACCTAATCAATCAGTTGACGCATAATAGAGAGAGAATTTAGTGTATTACTCGTTCAGGATGTGCGATATTGCCGCATTATAAACAGAAATTTCACGTCAGCCATTTTGATTTACGAAACACAATGTTATCGTTAAAAATCCTCAATCTTCCACTATTTTCCCGATTATCAGCTGAAATAATATAAGAAATAAATATATAATATGACTCATATAAATCAAATTAAACTTTTTATAACTTAAAAATCGTATAAAACTTTGTATTTATTGCTTAATAATGACCAGACTCTACCAGTGTCCGTGTTCACGCATATAATATTTCTATATTCACTCGAAAATGATCTGAAATAGGCAAATACCTTTTTTATTTTTATTTTTATGATACAATAACACGTTTATTCATTCATTTCAATACAAAAACACAACAAAACAGTGAGAAAATGGGATATTTGACGACCAGACTCTACCGGACTCTACCAGACTCTGTTTAGTGACACCGCTTATCGACGGTAGCTCGGTCATATCACGGTCATGTGTTTCCTGGCTCACACCAGTACTCTACACAACATACTTTCCAAGCAACTGGCTGCTTTTCAACATAGATTGTAAGCCCATTGGTGAAATACAAATGATGCTTATCACCGACTTTAGTCAAACGTTGGAAAGAATGTTGGCCGAGCCGGGATTCAAACTCACAACCCATGAATTGAAAGCCCGTGTCACTACAGATTCTCGCTTTGAGCAATCTTTTGGACCATGTTTTCAAAAAGATCTGCTGCAGAGGCGTGAAAAAGTGTCTTTTTATGGGAAAGGATAAAGGTGTGCTTTGACCACTTGGGGCATCATGGATTCCTAAAACTTGACCACTTGGGGCATCATGGATTCCTAAAGCTTGAACACTTGGGGTATCATGGATTCCTAAAACTTGACCACTTGGGGCATCATGGATTCCTAAAACTTGACCACTTGGGGTATCATGGATTCTTAAAACTTTACTACTTGGGGCATCATGGATTCCTAAAGCTTGACCACTTGGGGCATCATGGATTCCTAAAACTTGACCAGTTGGGGCATCATGGATTCCTAAAGCTTGACCACTTGAGGTATCATGGATTCCTAAAACTTGACCACTTGGGGCATCATGGATTCCAAAAACTTGACCACTTGGGGCATCATAGATTCCTAAAACAACAATCACCTCACTAGTCTTGTATCAATACAGTAAACCAATAACTTGAAGTTCGGAAATTAACCCTTTCCCTCATATAGACGCTTTCTGATGCCTCTACAGCAGACGTCTTTTTGAAAACATATTGACAAAAGAAGAAATTGCTCAAAACGAGCAATTTCTCCTTTTGCCACAATGTTTTCCACTTTTAGTCATAGGTTATCTATTCAATTATAAATTTGTTCTGTTTTTTGACAAAATACGTTCAGTCATATGCTACAGAATTGTCGTATGAGGGAAAGGTAATACATACATAATGAAGCAAACTACAATCCAATCTGTATTTAAAGACTGCGCATTGGAGAAAAAAAATCCGGTTTTTTATCACAGGTGGTCTTTAATTGCAGGGACATTTAATGCCGATAATGAGAAATTGCGGAATTAAGAATGTGGTTGCTCTAGACAGGGAATTGGCTATTTACAAAGGTGGTCGCATATTCAATTTTTGAATGGTGAAACCAGTTTGGTCCACATAAAATGATGTCTCTTTAGACTTTTGCTTGCTGCACCATGTCAAAAGGGTGCAACCATTATTGGTTTAACCCTTTCTCTCATATATATGCTTTCTGACGCCTCTGCAGCAGACAGCTTTTTTGAAAACATAGTAACAAAAGAAGAAATTGCTCAAAACAAGCAATTTCTCCTTTTGCCACAATGTTTTCCACTTTAAGTCAACGGTTATCCATTCAATTATAGAGATTTTCTTTTTTTTGTTACGAAATATGTTCAAAGTCGTCTGCTGCAGAATTGTCCTATGAGGGAAAGGTTTAAGCATGACCGGATAATGTTATGGTAGGGGCAGGTAATGCCAGACTATGACCTCATCACTTGGTGAGGCATAACAAAATGTGAATGCTAAAATAATGTCTTTGGTATCATAATATTTTATTCCTTTTCTCACTATATATTTTAATGTACAGTATATAAAACAATTACACTTTGGTAGTTTATGATACAAAATATACAAGCCGGCTCTATAAAATACAACAATACACAAACTGCACATATTTACATATTAGCGGAACTCTGCAAAATGACAACCTTAAGGCATTTGCGACCAATGTAGATCCAGACCAGCCTGCATATCTGCACAGTCTGATCTGGAACTACACAGTTCACCAATTAGTCAAGAGAGATTTCAATGAATATTTGACAATTATTGTCCATTTGAACAAATTTAAATGGATGACATTGTGTCGACCGATTCTCGTCTAATCTTATTATAATAACTCTAAAGTGGGAGTTCTGTTCGTAAATACAGGTTTTCATGTTTTGTTCATAAATACAGGTTTTCTTTTAAACCCTCTCCCACTAATTTATGCATTTACAGCAGACAACTTTTTGAAAGAATGTGGCAAAGGAGAAATTGGTCATGATTCCTCCTTATCACACAATATTTCCAACTTGTTTCAATAATTACACATAAATTTTAAGTGATTTACTATATTTTTTCCTAAATGTTTTCAAAGTCGTCTGCTGCAGATTCATTCTATGTCGGAAAGGGTTAATTAAAGGCAGTTCAGGTTTACTTTGAAACCTCTAACGTTTTTTTAGCTGTCTGCTTCAAAAGTATTCAAACCAGTATTTGGAAAATTTGCAGCATAGTGTTGATACAGCATATTTTGCCTAGATATTTTCAAAGTCGTCTGCAGTATATCTGCTGTATGTGGGAAAGGTATAATTCCTTATTTGACCACCAAAGCCAATGTTGTGGTATTCAAAAAGAATTGTCTAAGCCAGATAAAAAAACAAGAGGGCCATGATGGCCCTGGAATCGCTCACCTGTTTTTTTTTTTTTTTTCACTTTAGCTATATAAGCCCCGCCACCTGGCGGCAATAGTTTCTGACCAATCAACTTGGCTAAAAGGAATCTGATAGAGGGTCACCCTAGGAACATTTCTACAAAATTATTTGAAAATCGACGCTTTTGGAGGAGAAGATTTTTTAAGTTTTCACTATAGCCATATAATGCAACATAGCCCTGTTTTTTTACCAATCAACATGGCTTGAAGGAATCTGAAAGTGGGTCACTTAAGGAACATTTCTACAAAATTATTTGAAAATCTGCCTGACACTTTCGGAGAAGAAGATTTTTTAATTTTTCATTATAGCCATATAAGGCAAAATAGCCCCCCCCCTCCCTGGCGGCAATGTTTTTCTACCAATCAACTTGGCTTGAAGGAATCTGATAGAGGGTCATCCAAGGAACATTTCTACAAAATTATTTGAAAATCTGCCCACCAGTTTGGGAGAAGATGTTTTAAGTTTTCACTATTGCCATATCAGGCAAAATAGCCCGCCCACTGGCGGCCATGTTTTTCGACCAATCAACATGGCTTGAAGGAATCTGATAGTGGGTCACTTAAGGAACATTTCTACAAAATTATTTGAAAATCGGCCTGACACTTTCGGAGAAGATTTTTTAAGTTTTCACAATAGCCATATAAGGCAAAATAGCCCCGCCCCCCTGGCGTCCATGTTTTTCGACCAATCAACATGGCTTGAAGGAATCTGATAGAGGGTCATCCAAGGAACATTTCTACAAAATTATTTGAAAATAGGCCTGACACTTTTGGAGAAGAAGATTTTTTAAGTTTTCACTATAGCCATATAAGGCAAAATAGCCCCGCCCTCCCTGGCGGCCATGTTTTTCGACCAATCAACATGGCTTGAAGGAATCTGATAGAGGGTCATCCAAGGAACATTTCTACAAAATTATTTGAAAATAGGCCCGACACTTTTGGAGGAGAAGATTTTTTAAGTTTTCACTATAGCCATATAAGGCAAAATAGCCCCGCCCCCCCTGGCGGCCATGTTTTTTTACCAATCAACATGGCTTGAAGGAATCTGTTAGAGGGTCATCCAAGGAACATTTCTACAAAATTATTTGAAAATAGGCCAGACCCTTTCGGAGAAGAAGATTTTTTAAGTTTTCACTATAGCCATATAAGGCAAAATAGCCCCGTCCCCCCTGGCGGCCATGTTTTTCGACCAATCAACATGGCTTGAAGGAATCTGATAGAGGGTCATCCAAGGAACAATTCTACAAAATTATTTAAAAATCTGCCAACCAGTTTAGGAGAAGAAGAATTTTTAAGTTTTTTTCATTTCGTTGCCATGGAAACCAGAACTCTGCATGGATCCCAAAAATTTGAAGGAAATCCGGTGTGGTCATTGAGAGGATCCTTTCTGTGAAGTTTCATCCCAATTGACCCACTGGTTACTGAGGAGAAGAAGTTGACGCACGACGCACGATGGACGACGCACGATGGACGACGGACGCCGGACAAAAGGCGATCACAATAACTCACCTTGAGCAAAGCTCAGGCGAGCTAAAAATAGGATTTAACCCTTTCCCTCTTGCAGGTGAAGTTTGACGCATCTGCAGCAGATAATTTTTTAAAAATATTTTGGCAAGATGTTTTTGTCTATATGTTTTCAAAGTCGTCTGCTGCAGGTTTGTTTTTATTTGGAAAAGGGTTAATTTACTTTTAAGAGAGAATTTTTTATACAAAGACCGGTTTAGTCATTTTACCTAGGCCTTGTAAGCTTCTTACAAGAAAATTACAACCATCAAACTTATATATATATTAAAACTATACTTTCTCTTCATATACATGTATTTGCAAACAGTGGACTATATACTTGAAGCCTGGATATTTATGCAAAACAAAAATTTCTTTTCATAGTCTATAATATTGCTATCAAACCATTTCCCGATTTCCAAATATCTGCAGCAGAAGATTTCAAGGCAAAAATAGGTAAAATCTCTATAAATAAAACTACAATTATTGAATAGAGTTGAAAATATTGTGGCAAAAGGAGATATTGCTTATTATGAGCAATTTCTCTTTTTGCCACAATGTTTTCAAAATTCATCTGCTGCAGATGCTTCAAAATGCATCTGCAGGTGGGAAAGAGTTAGTTAAATAAAATCACAATCTATTTAAAGACGGTATTATTTGCAGTCAAACTGTATCAAATATACATTAAATTCACACACAAGTATATATGAACTCTTTCATCTGAAATGTTGATTTCATTTTGTAACAAAATAAGAGGTGGTCACTGTGGAGTGTCCTTGGGTACGGCATATTTCCAAGCCTAGTACTGGTTTGTTTTACCCAGGGATCATGAATAAGTGAACTGTCGTAGTGATATAATTGTAAATAATGTTGAACACAGCATAAAACCCCAATAAAACACACTTCACAACAGGGGCTCATTTCCTCTATGACATGCCCCTACAAACGATATAAAGTTACAAACTATTTTACCATTTACATAATATGCTAATTTTAGAGTTAACTGCATTCATTGCAAATCATCTCAGGCAAAACTTGATACATAGCAAGTTCAAAACATTGCCAGGAAAGTAGAAATTGTTCACAATGAGCAAATTCCCATGATGTTTTCCAATGTCATCTGCTTAAAAGGAATCTGCAGTCATTGTAAGGTTTAACCCTTTCCCTCATATAGACACTTTCTGACACCTCTGCAGCAGACGGCTTTTTGAAAACATTGTGACAAAAAAAGAAATTGCTAAAAATGAGCAATTTCTCCTTTTGCCATAATGTTTTCATCTCTTTTTAGTAATTATACCTACATTTATAGAACTTATTCATGCTTTTCCCAAGATACTTCTGCTGCAGATGTGTTGTATGTGGGAAAGGGTTTATACAAGACATATCAGAAAGACATACAAATCAATTAACCCCCCTTTCCCACATACAACAAATCTGCAGCAGACAACTGTGAAAACATACATTGTATAGGCAAAATTATGGAAAATCTCTGTAAATAAAAATGTTGTTATTGAAAAGAAATAAAAACATTGTTACAAATAAAGAAACTGCTCATTATGAGCAATTTATCTTTTCGCCAGTGCTTTCAAAAGTCGTCTGATGCAGATACGTCGGAAAGCGTCTATGTGGGAAAGGGTTAAAGCTAATATCTTGGAAGATTAACCATTTCCCACAAATAGACACATTTTGAGTCGGCAGCAGATGACTTTTGAAAATATTGTAAGCATAATGAGCGATTTCTTCTTTTGCCACAATGTTTTCAATTCTAATCATTAAACACACTCTGTCCATAGTTTTGCCTACACATGTTCAAAGTCGTCTGCTGCAGATATAGAGTATTTCTGAAAGAAGAAAAACTCATGGTTCGGAAGATTAAAAGTATTATGCATTGATTATGTTAACCAGCTCTATAATCTCAATATGAGTCAACATACTTCCTTTTGCTACAATGATATGTGTAATCTTTTCGAACTCTGAATTACTCCTGCCGACTTATCCGAAAACTGGCTGTTTTTTTGGACTTTTTGTGCTCAAAATAACCCTTTCCACAAGTATTCAAAACTCAATAAACTATAAAACTAGAACAGCAGTATCGCTTTTTTGTTCGATCTCTTCCTTTAATGTCTCATTTCGGTATTTATCATCCCATTTATGATATGAAAATATCCTCTTATTTTGAATCATTAGAGACATTAGGATCATCCGAAGATCCTCACCAGGCTGCACCTCCGCGTAGTCTGATCGATCACGATCTTCACATTTCTCCCTTAAGTCGTACACGCATCGTTTAAGCTACTGGAAAACGGTTGTGACTGAGATCAGACTTACGAAGTATTAACTCTTGTTTGTTATTGAAACTCACTACAAAATATTCGGGAATGGGGCCCAGTTATGATGCACCTTTTTACGGACATTGATCCGGTGAATGTATTCTTTGTGTTCTTGTTTCTATGGTGTTACGCCGCTTTCATCATTGTTTCAGTTATATCATGACGTTTCCTGGGTAAGTTACCAATACTACTGGTCTATTTATCCTGACACCAGCGAGTCATCAGTTATATCATGACGTTTCCTGGGTAAGTTACCAATATTACTGGTCTATTTGTCCTGACACCAGCGAGTCATCAGTTATATCATGACGTTTCCTGGGTAAGTTACCAATACTACTGGTCTATTTATCCTGACACCAGCGAGTCATCAGTTATATCATGACGTTTCCTGGGTAAGTTACCAATATTACTGGTCTATTTATACTGACACCTTCGAGTCACCAGTAATATCATGACGTTTCCTGGGTAAGTTACCAATACTACTGGTCTATTTATCCTGACACCAGCGAGTCATCAGTTATATCATGACGTTTCCTGGGTAAGTTACCAATACTACTGGTCTATTTATCCTGACACCAGCGAGTCATTAGTTATATCATAACGATTCCTGGGTAAGTTACCAATACTACTGGTCTATTTATCCAGACACCAGCGAGTCATCAGTTATATCATGACGTTTCCTGGGTAAGTTACCAATACTACTGGTCTATTTATCCTGACACCAGCGAGTCATTAGTTATATCATGACGTTTCCTGGGTAAGTTACCAATACTACTGGTATATTTATACTGACACCAGCGAGTCATCAGTAATATCATGACGTTTCCTGGGTAAGTTACCAATACTACTGGTCTATTTATACTGACACCAGAGAGTCATCAGTTATATCACGACGTTTCCTGAGTAAGTTACCAATACTACTGATCTATTTATCCTGACACCAGCGAGTCATCAGTAATATCATGACGTTTCCTGGATAAGTTACCAATACTACTGGTCTATTTATCCTGACACCAGCGAGTCATCAGTTATATCATGACGTTTCCTGAGTAAGATACCGATACTACTTGTCTATTTATCCTGACACCAGCGTTCACCATGTCAAAAGAAAATAACAACCTCTTATTTCATAATAGTGGAGACCCTGATCAGGATGTATTTATGCAGTATGATCAGGGTCTTCTTCACTATTAGGAAATAAGAGAATGTTAGTTTTCTGTGACATACCTTAACTCATCTATATCCCATAAACAGCATGATTGTATAATTTTTTCTAAATAAACATATACAGAGTGTATCTATGCCTCAATGAAATATAAATATTTGATTTTGTATAACAGTTGCCTTGTACATTTTATTCACATTATTCCGCATTATAAACGTGTTGTATATTATGAATCGTAATACGGGAGCCGCTTACTAAACGATACATATTATTTAGTATGAAACATATGTGCATTTATGTCTATGTTTTCCTAATTGGAACGTTGTAGATTTCTAGACCAGATTGAAAACTGAATCCGCGAGCATTAATGATGGATCTATATACGGCACACAACGATAGGTTTGTTTGTTTGATAATATAACATAACAAACAATTGTGATCTAAAATTACTTAAAGTGGAAACGAAAGTAGACCCGGGAAGTTTGTGAAACAGAAACTGACATTTTACAAAACGGTAACAAAAGCAATGGAGATGGATGACTATTCTATCCTCTGTCCAATATGCATCGAGACCTTTAGGTCACCAAGATTAATCAAAGAATGTGGACACAGTTTTTGTGAACAGTGTTTGTTTACGTATGTAACCACGTTGAAGGATAAAGGGGAACTGGGGTCAACATTTCCGTGTCCGGTATGCCGGCATGATGTGACTACTCCGTCTGATAATGACGTTAGGTTGTCATGGATACATACATTCCCTGTAGATGAGAAGCTTATTAAGAAATTATCATCCGTCCAAGCAGAAGGAGAAGGCGGAAAGGAGAGTTCGGTTATACTGTGTGACCCTTGTACAGCAGAAGACGAACAACATAGAGCTGTAAAATATTGTGTTAACTGCCAAGAATATCTTTGTAAGGATTGTGTTGGTGTCCATAGGAAATATAAACTATTTCATGGTCACAGCTTGTCTGACATTTCGAGGAAAATGTCAACAAACAAAGTGAAAGAGCTGGTTTCTATGAAATGTGAAAGGCATCCCGACCGAGACGTTGAAATATACTGCCAAAGAGATAACATTTATTGTTGTGCGATATGTGCAACATTCAGCCACAGGGAATGTGCTGGGCTTAAACAAATAGCGGAGATGGAGGCCGTAGCGAATAAAAGAGGTGTCGACTTCTATCAGAAATTTGAATTTGCAGAAAAACACATCGATGGTTTACTGTTGATGCAGAAGAAAAGTATTCCAGAACTTTCCATAAGCAAAGAGAAGATAACAGAGGGATTAAAAACATTGAAAAATCAAATTATCTCCGAAATAGACGATATAATTTACAACTTTGATGCGCAAATAAAACAGCAGGTGATCGTTCTTGATGCAGAATCAGACACAAACATCGAGAAAATAAATGTTTTGAAAGTACGATGTCAGAAAAATAAAGAAACGATTGAAACAGTAAAAGAATATGGCCTTCCTGCTCAGAAAGTTATTTCACAAACAAAGCTCGCCGAGGAATACTACAAGTTTGAGAAGGACATAACAGACGAGGAACAGACAATAGAGATATTAGAATTTAGCTATGGAGGGTTGGCACGACTGGAGGGAATTCACAAAGAGCTCATTAAATGTAAACAAGAACAAGTACACATTATTAGACATGCTCGTGACTTTGTGAAATACGAAGAGGTTGTGAGCACGACTGGTAGCAGAAACGTTGTGAGAACAGGGGAACATACTATTAGACTTGTGACAGACTGTTCTCCTATATACACAGGGATAACGATGATAGACGATAAACATCTTCTCCTGTGTGATAACGGTTATCTAAGTAAGCACTGCGGTCATGTCTGTCTATACGATATCGAGTCTAAAACAATTACGAAAATGAAGATGAACAGACCGTTTAGTGCAGCTGTATTAAAAAAATAACCCATCCAACGTAGCTGTCAGCGTACCAACGGACAAAGAGATACATATCGTCTCAATCAAAGATGATAAACTGACGTTAGAAAAGACATTTAAATGTGATAAAGAGACATACAGCCTAATCAGTCTAGATAACGGACACGTTGGAGTTACCTGGTTCTCTCCACCATCATTTGATATCGTAGATATGAGCGGTAATGAGATGAAAACAGTGACGTCATTCACACAAGATTCAACAGGTAGAAAGTTCAAGTCTTTTCAGTATGTTGCCGTCGATGAATTAAGATCCCACATTGTTCAGTCATGTCATATAGATAACGCAATCTACTGTTTTGACTATTCTGGGAATCCTGTATTTGAATATAAAGATCCAGAGCTTCGAGATCCAAGTGGAGTTGATATAGACAGAGATGGAAACATTTATATTTGTTCCCGGGGTAATTATACACTGCATGTACTTACACCATCAGGTCGTAAAATAAAGGTGCTGGAAGATATGCTATTACGGCGTCTTGCTATCTGTTTTGATGAGACAGGAGAGAGATTCTGGCTGACACGTTTCTATCATGATCCCGCTAAAGTGGTTCTGTTCTCGCTGGTAGTGTAAACATTTATTGAAATCAAAAATCGACAAAACCAATGGTATATTACAATAGGAACTATATTGTATACTGGAGAAAGTGTAGACAATTCTACTAATGACATTCGTGTCATAGTATGGTTTCTTCTGAGTATATAATCAACTCGCCCTCTTCTCAAAAACAGGAATAAGGAATATCACGTAACATGACTTTATATCATATATACAGTATGTAAAACAAACTTTGCCGATCCCATTAAGACTTGGTACATGTAAACGAATTGTGATTTTAAAGTGCATAATAATTAATATGTTATGGGATTATCTGTAAGTGTTATAATATCATCACGTAATATCCATTTAAAGATACGACATAATAGTGAATGCTAAAATCAGCATGACCACTTTGTTAATACATCTATACCCTTATAACGGGCAATGTCATACAACAACCAATCTTCGTGACTTTGAGACCAGATAGAGAGAAGATCTAGATCAACTTACGTCTTCACGTTTTCATGTTCGTCATCTCGTCTCCCACGCGTGCTAGAAGACTATTGTGAACGGTTTATTGTCGAATAACTAATCATTGAAATATCTTCTGTCATTATAAGCCTGGGGCTACCGTGAATACATTATATGGGAGTATCTGTATGTTTTATCATATCATCACGTGATATCAATTTAAAGGTATAACATAACAGTGAAGACTAAGATCAACATCACTACTTTGTAAATACATCGATACTCTTATAACGATCCACATCACACGAAACCCGACCTTCGTGACTTTGAGTGCAAAGAGATCTAGACCAACTTACGTCTTCACGCGATCTGATCAGGATCTTTCCTGTTCGTCATCTCGTCGTACAAGCGGTTTCTACATTTCCAACGATGTTTAAAATGTTGACTGTTAATTGATTGGATATATAAATGCCATTTTTAAATGATGACAAGCTATAATAATGGAAACATTTTCAACACTTGAAAATGTAACCCTGTGATACGAAAATGCGGGCCACAAATCGACTGTGTCAAGGTTATTATTTAAATGACACTTTAAACAACGTACTTTGGTACATGCTGCAACTAGACACTTTGAACTTTTAAGAAATGCATTCTATATTATATGCATGTACCTTTGAGTATACGTTCTTTATGAGGCATCGGGAAAATGGCCGTGTGGATATTTGTTTAACGCTTTCCAAGTTGTAGACGTATTTTGACGCATCTACAGCGGACGAATGTTAAAACATTTCAACCAAAGGAGATATTTCTAAAGATGAGCAATGTCTACTTTTCCCACCATGTTTTTTCTTTACTTTATTGTGTTTTCATGTTAAATTCATGTTTCTTTATTTGTCTTCATGTATATGTGTTTGCCAATGACTATGTATATTGAATATGTCTTAGTAAAGTTCCGTTCTGAATCCGAAGAATATCAAAATTATTGCAGTGAAAGGAGAAATTGTTTCTTCAATTTCTTCCATGTTTTCAACTCCATCTAAACATTATATTTCCATTTTTTCCAGATAAAAGATCGTTTTCCGAAAGTATTATAAGCAGACGACTCTAGAAATGTCATACCAAATAAACGATAAACACAATGACTTTTGAATCACATGTTTGTAAATATAGTGTCATTAAAGTAGATTCCTTTCATAACTACACGTAAAATAATCTGTCTGTTTTGATTCCATGTTATAATTCTCTGCTATAGTGCACGTATCTTTAGATTTTTAAATGAGATTAGGACCTGTCCCTAGTCCTACCTTGGTTCTTCTATTCGCAATCCGTGACTTTATAAATGCTCAAAACTGCAATTAAACATAACAAAACAATATTACCAATGTGCATTTAATGTTCCCGCGATAGAGTAGGAACACCACCGAATACTTTTACAAATTACAAGGTCACGAAAAGAAGTGTCACTGTCCGCTTACATGAAGTTTATGGCCGTATGTAACCACAGGCAGCCATTAAGAAGTGGTGTCCATCGTGTGTTACAGCCGTAGCCATTTGTTCCGTTGCTACCGCCCGATTGCATGAGGTATATGGCCGGATGTAACCACAGGCAGACATTAAGAAGTGGTGAAGGGGTGTCTTTCGTGTGTTAAAGCCGTAGCCATTTGTTACGTTGTTATCGCTCGATTGCATGAGGTATATGGCCGGATGTAACCACAGGCGGACATTAAGAAGTGGTGTACATCGTATGTTACAGCCGTAGCCATTTGTTTTCATCGTCACTGTCCGCCTGCATAAAATATATGGCCGGATGTAACAACATGCAGACATTAAGAAGTGGTGTCCATCGTGTGTTACAGACGTAGCCATTTGTTTTCATTCCGTTACAAACCTATGCAATAAGACCCCATATCGACGGACACGGTCCATAAGTAATCGACCCATATCATTGTTATTCACATACAGACGATTTCAGACGCTTCTGTAGCACACGACTTTTGTTAACATTATGACAAAAGGAAAATTGGTTTGCTTTTTTTCAACTTATTTGCTTTTTTTCGTTCATTTATTGCGAGTTGTAATATGTTTGACTAATTGTTGTTTAAGTCGTCTATTGCAGATTTATTGTATGTTGGTAATAGTTCAATTCAGTTTCCGTTGCAAACCGATGCAATAAGATCCCTTATCGACGTACGCGGTCCCCAAGTAATCGACCAATATCATTGTTAACCTTTATTTTAATACAGACCATTTCAGACGCCTCTGTAGCAGACGACTTTTGTAAACATTCTGGCAAAAGAAGAAATTGCTCATGATGAGCGAGCATTTTTTAAGCGATAGCTGATTGACGTGGGTTTTGACCTCGATGTCAAACAAATGATCTAGATTGTAGACCAATCAAATGTTGTATTTACTAAATAATGTCGAGGAAACAAATGAAATGAAACGTTTCCTTAAAAAATAAATTTCAGTGAACAAAATATCAAAACCAAAGTATATATATATGAACTAAAATATTTATAAACCAAATATTACATATTTAACGTTATTGTTTTCTGTCGTTCTAATAAGTAAGATCAAATATCAAATAGTATGCGTATGTTCTATTTCTTAGTGTTTTCTCATATTGATCGTCATTTATCTTTTTTAAAGATATTTCTTGTTTCTTTTACTACAATGTTTTTTTTCTTCAAATGAATCGCTTTTTTTCTTTCATTTATTGAGTTTCAATATTTTTGACTAATTGATTTTTAAGTTGTCTGTTGCAGATTTGATGTATGTTGGAAATAGTTCAATTCAGTTTTCAATATAAACCAATGCAATAAGATCCCTTATCGACGGACGCGGTCCATGTGTAATCGAGCCGGGCCCCGGTAGCTCAGTCATATCACGGTCATGTGTTTCTTGGCTCACACCAGTACTCCACACAACATACTTTCCAAGCAACTGGCTGCTTTTCAACATAGACTTACAAATGATGCTTATCACAGTGACTTTAGTCAAACGTTGGAAAGAATGTTGGCCGAGCCGGGATTCAAACTCACAACCCATGAATTGAAAGCCTGTGTCGCTACAGATGCTCGCTTTGAGCACTCTTTTGGACCATGTTTTCAAACGATCTGCTGCAAAGGCATGCAAGAGTGTCTTTTTATGGGAAAGGATAAAGGTGTGCTTTGACCACTTGGGGCATCATGGATTCCTAAAACTTGACCAGTTGGGGCATCATGGATTCCTAAAACTTGACCACTTGGGGCATCATGGATTCCTAAAACTTGACCACTTGGGGCATCATGGATTCCTAAAACTTGACCACTTGGTGCATCATAGATTCCTAAAACTTTACCACTTGGGGCATCATGGATTCCTAAAGCTTGACCACTTGGGGCATCATGGATTCCTAAAACTTGACCAGTTGGGGCATCATGGATTCCTAAAGCTTGACCACTTGGGGTATCATGGATTCCTAAAACTTGACCACTCGGGGCATCATGGATTCCTAAAACTTGACCACTTGGGGCATCATGGATTCCAAAAACTTGACCACTTGGGGCATCATAGATTCCTAAAACAACAATCACCTCACTAGTCTTGTATCAATACAGTAAACCAATAACTTGAAGTTCGGAAATTAACCCTTTCCCTCATATAGACGCTTTCTGATGCCTCTACAGCAGACGTCTTTTTGAAAACATAGTGACAAAAGAAGAAATTGCTCAAAACGAGCAATTTCTCCTTTTGCCACAATGTTTTCCACTTTTAGTCATAGGTTATCTATTCAATTATAAATTTGTTCTGTTTTTTGACAAAATACGTTCAGTCATATGCTACAGAATTGTCGTATGAGGGAAAGGTAATACATACATAATGAAGCAAACTACAATCCAATCTGTATTTAAAGACTGCCCATTGGAGAAAAAAATATCCGTTTTTTTTATCACAGGTGGTCTTTAATTGCAGGGACATTTAATGCCGATAATGAGAAATTGCGGAATTAAGAATGTGGTTGCTCTAGACAGGGAATTGGCTATTTACAAAGGTGGTCGCATATTCAATTTTTGAATGGTGAAACCAGTTTGGTCCACATAAAATTATGTCTCTTTAGACTTTTGCTTGCTGCACCATGTCAAAAGGGTGCAACCATTATTAGTTTAACCCTTTCTCTCATATAGATGCTTTCTGACGCCTCTGCAGCAGACGGCTTTTTGAAAACATAGTAATAAAAGAAGAAATTGCTCAAAACAAGCAATTTCTCCTTTTGCCACAATGTTTTCCACTTTAAGTCAACGGTTATCCATTCAATTATAGAGATTTTCTTTTTTTTGTGACGAAATATGTTCAAAGTCGTCTGCTGCAGAATTGTCCTATGAGGGAAAGGTTTAAGCATGACCGGATAATGTTATGGTAGGGGCAGGTAATGCCAGACTATGACCTCATCACTTGGTGAGGCATAACACAATGTGAATGCTAAAATAATGTCTTTGGTATCATAATATATTATTCCTTTTCTCACTATATATTTTAATGTACAGTATATAAAACAATTACACTTTTGTAGTTTATGATACAAAATATACAAGCCGGCTCTATAAAATACAACAATACACAAACTGCACATATTTACATATTAGCGGAACTCTGCAAAATGACAACCTTAAGGCATTTGCGACCAATGTAGATCCAGACCAGCCTGCATATCTGCACAGTCTGATCTGGAACTACACAGTTCACCAATTAGTCAAGAGAGATTTCAATGAATATTTGACAATTATTGTCCATTTGAACAAATTTAAATGGATGACATTGTGTCGACCGATTCTCGTCTAATCTTATTATAATAACTCTAAAGTGGGAGTTCTGTTCGTAAATACAGGTTTTCATGTTCTGTTCATAAATACAGGTTTTCTTTTTAACCCTCTCCCACTAATTTATGCATTTACAGCAGACAACTTTTTGAAAGAATGTGGCAAAGGAGAAATTGGTCATAATTCCTCCTTATCACACAATATTTCCAACTTGTTTCAATAATTACACATAAATTTTAAGTGATTTACTATATTTTTTCCTAAATGTTTTCAAAGTCGTCTGCTGCAGATTCATTCTATGTCGGAAAGGGTTAATTAAAGGCAGTTCAGGTTTACTTTGAAACCTCTAACGTTTTTTTAGCTGTCTGCTTCAAAAGTATTCAAACCAGTATTTGGAAAATTTGCAGCATAGTGTTGATACAGCACATTTTGCCTAGATATTTTCAAAGTCGTCTGCAGTATATCTGCTGTATGTGGGAAAGGTATAATTCCTTATTTGACCACCAAAGCCAATGTTGTGGTATTCAAAAAGAATTGTCTAAGCCAGATAAAAAAACAAGAGGGCCATGATGGCCCTGGAATCGCTCACCTGTTTTTTGTTTGTTTTTTCACTTTAGCTATATAAGCCCCGCCACCTGGCGGCAATAGTTTCTGACCAATCAACTTGGCTAAAAGGAATCTGATAGAGGGTCACCCTAGGAACATTTCTACAAAATTATTTGAAAATCGACGCTTTGGAGGAGAAGATTTTTTAAGTTTTCACTATAGCCATATAATGCAACATAGCCCTGTTTTTTTACCAATCAACATGGCTTGAAGGAATCTGAAAGTGGGTCACTTAAGGAACATTTCTACAAAATTATTTGAAAATCTGCCTGACACTTTCGGAGAAGAAGATTTTTTAATTTTTCATTATAGCCATATAAGGCAAAATAGCCCCCCCCCCCCCCCCCCCCCCCCTCCCTGGCGGCAATGTTTTTCTACCAATCAACTTGGCTTGAAGGAATCTGATAGAGGGTCATCCAAGGAACATTTCTACAAAATTATTTGAAAATCTGCCCACCAGTTTGGGAGAAGATGTTTTAAGTTTTCACTATTGCCATATAAGGCAAAATAGCCCGCCCACTGGCGGCCATGTTTTTCGACCAATCAACATGGCTTGAAGGAATCTGATAGTGGGTCACTTAAGGAACATTTCTACAAAATTATTTGAAAATCGGCCTGACACTTTCGGAGAAGATTTTTTAAGTTTTCACAATAGCCATATAAGGCAAAATAGCCCCGCCCCCCTGGCGGCCATGTTTTTCGACCAATCAACATGGCTTGAAGGAATCTGATAGAGGGTCATCCAAGGAACATTTCTACAAAATTATTTGAAAATAGGCCTGACACTTTTGGAGGAGAAGATTTTTTAAGTTTTCACTATAGCCATATAAGGCAAAATAGCCCCGCCCCCCTGGCGGCCATGTTTTTCGACCAATCAACATGGCTTGAAGGAATCTGATAGAGGGTCATCCAAGGAACATTTCTACAAAATTATTTGAAAATAGGCCCGACACTTTTGGAGGAGAAGATTTTTTAAGTTTTCACTATAGCCATATAAGGCAAAATAGTCCCGCCCCCCCTGGCGGCCATGTTTTTTTTACCAATCAACATGGCTTGAAGGAATCTGTTAGAGGGTCATCCAAGGAACATTTCTACAAAATTATTTGAAAATAGGCCAGACCCTTTCGGAGAAGAAGATTTTTTAAGTTTTCACTATAGCCATATAAGGCAAAATAGCCCCGCCCCCCCTGGCGGCCATGTTTTTCGACCAATCAACATGGCTTGAAGGAATCTGATAGAGGGTCATCCAAGGAACAATTCTACAAAATTATTTAAAAATCTGCCAACCAGTTTGGGAGAAGAAGAATTTTTAAGTTTTTTTCATTTCGTTGCCATGGAAACCAGAATTCTGCATGGATCCCAAAAATTTGAAGGAAATCCGGTGTGGTCATTGAGAGGATGCTTTCTGTGAAGTTTCATCCCAATTGACCCACTGGTTACTGAGGAGAAGAAGTTGACGCACGACGCACGACGCACGATGGACGACGCACGATGGACGACGGACGCCGGACCAAAGGCGATCACAATAACTCACCTTGAGCAAAGCTCAGGCGAGCTAAAAATAGGATTTAACCCTTTCCCTCTTGCAGGTGAAGTTTGACGCATCTGCAGCAGATAATTTTTTAAAAATATTTTGGCAAGATGTTTTTGTCTATATGTTTTCAAAGTCGTCTGCTGCAGGTTTGTTTTTATTTGGAAAAGGGTTAATTTACTTTTAAGAGAGAATTTTTTATACAAAGACCGGTTTAGTCATTTTACCTAGGCCTTGTAAGCTTCTTACAAGAAAATTACAACCATCAAACTTATATATATATTAAAACTATACTTTCTCTTCATATACATGTATTTGCAAACAGTGGACTATATACTTGAAGCCTGGATATTTATGCAAAACAAAAATTTCTTTTCATAGTCTATAATATTGCTATCAAACCATTTCCCGATTTCCAAATATCTGCAGCAGAAGATTTCAAGGCAAAAATAGGTAAAATCTCTATAAATAAAACTACAATTATTGAATAGAGTTGAAAATATTGTGGCAAAAGGAGATATTGCTTATTATGAGCAATTTCTCTTTTTGCCACAATGTTTTCAAAATTCATCTGCTGCAGATGCTTCAAAATGCATCTGAAGGTGGGAAAGAGTTAGTTAAATAAAATCACAATCTATTTAAAGACGGTATTATTTGCAGTCAAACTGTATCAAATATACATTAAATTCACACACAAGTATATATGAACTCTTTCATCTGACATGTTGATTTCATTTTGTAACAAAATAAGGGGTGGTCACTGTGGAGTGTCCTTGGGTACGGCACATTTCCAAGCCTAGTACTGGTTTGTTTTACCCAGGGATCATGAACAAGTGAACTGTCGTAGTGATACAATTGTAAATAATGTTGAACACAGCATAAAACCCCAATAAAACACACTTCACAACAGGGGCTCATTTCCTCTATGACATGCCCCTACAAACGATATAAAGTTACAAACTATTTTACCATTTACATAATATGCTAATTTTAGAGTTAACTGCATTCATTGCAAATCATCTCAGGCAAAACTTGATACATAGCAAGTTCAAAACATTGCCAGGAAAGTAGAAATTGTTCACAATGAGCAAATTCCCATGATGTTTTCCAATGTCATCTGCTTAAAAGGAATCTGCAGTCATTGTAAGGTTTAACCCTTTCCCTCATATAGACACTTTCTGACACCTCTGCAGCAGACGGCTTTTTGAAAACATTGTGACAAAAAAAGAAATTGCTAAAAATGAGCAATTTCTCCTTTTGCCATAATGTTTTCATCTCTTTTTAGTAATTATACCTACATTTATAGAGCTTATTCATGCTTTTCCCAAGATACTTCTGCTGCAGATGTGTTGTATGTGGGAAAGGGTTTATACAAGACATATCAGAAAGACATACAAATCAATTAACCCCCCTTTCCCACATACAACAAATCTGCAGCAGACAACTGTGAAAACATACATTGTATAGGCAAAATTATGGAAAATCTCTGTAAATAAAAATGTTGTAATTGAAAAGAAATAAAAACATTGTTACAAATAAAGAAACTGCTCATTATGAGCAATTTATCTTTTCGCCAGTGCTTTCAAAAGTCGTCTGATGCAGATACGTCGGAAAGCGTCTATGTGGGAAAGGGTTAAAGCTAATATCTTGGAAGATTAACCATTTCCCACAAATAGACACATTTTGAGTCGGCAGCAGATGACCTTTTGAAAATATTGTAAGCATAATGATCGATTTCTTCTTTTGCCACAATGTTTTCAATTCTAATCACTAAACACACTCTGTCCATAGTTTTTGCCTACACATGTTCAAAGTTGTCTGCTGCAGATATAGAGTATTTCTGAAAGAAGAAAAACTCATGGTTCGGAAGATTAAAAGTATTATGCATTGATTATGTTAATCAGTACTATAATCTCAATATGAGTAAACATACTTCCTTTTGCTACAATGATATGTGTAATCTTTTCGAACTCTGAATTACTCCTGCCGACTTATCCGAAAACTGGCTGTTTTTTTTGGACTTTTTGTGCTCAAAATAACCCTTTCCACAAGTATTCAAAACTCAGTAAACTATAAAACTCGAACATCAGTATCGCTTTTTTGTTCGATCACTTCCTTTAATGTCTCATTTCGGTATTTATCATCCCATTTATGATATGAAATATCCTCTTATTTTGAATCATTACAGACATTAGGATCACCCGAAGATCCTCACCAGGCTGCACCTCCGCGTAGTCTGATCGATCACGATCTTCACATTTATCCCTTAAGTCGTACACGCATCGTTTAAGCTACTGGAAAACGGTTGTGACTGAGATCAGACTTACGAAGTATGAGCTCTTGTTTGTTATTGACACTCACCACAAAACATTAGTGAATGGGGCCCAGTTATGATGCACCTTTTTATGGACATTAATTCCGGTGAATGTATTCTTTGTTTTCTTGTTTCTATGGTGTTACGCCGCTTTCATCATTGTTTCAGTTATATCATGACGTTTCCTGGGTAAGTTACCAATACTTCTGGTCTATTTATCCTGACACCAGCGAGTCATCAGTTATATCATGACGTTTCCTGAGTAAGTTACCAATACTACTGGTCTATTTATCCTGACACCAGCGAGTCATCAGTTATATCATGACGTTTCCTGGGTAAGTTACCAATACTACTGGTCTATTTATACTGACACCAGCGAGTCATCAGTTATATCATGACGTTTCCTGAGTAAGTTACCAATACTACTGATCTATTTATCCTGACACCAGCGAGTCATCAGTTTTATCATGACGTTTCCTGGGTAAGTTACCAATACTACTGGTCTATTTATCCTCACACCAGCGAGTCATCAGTTATATCATGACGTTTCCTGGGTAAGTTACCAATACTACTGGTCTATTTATACTGACACCAGCGAGTCATCAGTTATATCATGACGTTTCCTGAGTAAGTTACCAATACTACTGGTATATTTATCCTGACACCAGCGAGTCATCAGTTATATCATGACGTTTCCTGGGTAAGTTACCAGTACAACTGATCTATTTATCCTGACACCAGCGAGTCATCAGTTTTATCATGACGTTTCCTGGGTAAGTTACCAATACTACTGGTCTATTTATCCTCACACCAGCGAGTCATCAGTTATATCATGACGTTTCCTGGGTAAGTTACCAATACTACTGGTTTATTTATACTGACACCAGCGAGTCATCAGTTATATCATGACGTTTCCTGAGTAAGTTACCAATACTACTGGTATATTTATCCTGACACCAGCGAGTCATCAGTTATATCATGACGTTTCCTGGGTAAGTTACCAATACTACTGGTCTATTTATACTGACACCAGCGAGTCATCAGTTATATCACGACGTTTCCTGGGTAAGTTACCAATACTACTGGTATATTTATCCTGACACGAGCGAGTCATCAGTTATATCATGACGTTTCCTGGGTAAGTTACCAATACTACTGGTCTATTTATACTGACACCAGCGAGTCATCAGTTATATCATGACGTTTCCTGGGTAAGTTACCAATACTACTGGTCTATTTATCCTGACACCAGCGAGTCATCAGTTATATCATGACGTTTCCTGAGTAAGTTACCAGTACTACTGGTCTATTTATCCTGACACCAGCGAGTCATCAGTTATATCATGACGTTTCCTGGGTAAGTTACCAATACTACTGGTCTATTTATCCTGACACCATCGAGTCATCAGTTATATCATGATGTTTCCTGGGTAAGTTACCAATAATACTGGTCTATTTATACTGACACTAGCGAGTCTTCAGTTATATCATGACGTTTCCTGAGTAAGTTACCAATACTACTGATCTATTTATCCTGACACCAGCGAGTCATCAGTTATATCATGACGTTTCCTGGGTAAGTTACCAATACTACTGGTCTATTTATCCTGACACCATCGAGTCATCCGTTATATCATGACGTATCCTGGGTAAGTTACCAATACTACTGGTCCATTTATCCTGACACCAGCGAGTCATCAGTTATATCACGACGTTTCCTGGGTAAGTTACCAATACTACTGGTCTATTTATCCTGACACCAGCGAATCATCAGTTATATCATGACGTTTCCTGGGTAAGTTACCAATACTACTGGTCTATTTATCCTGACACCAACGAGTCATCAGTTATATCATGACGTTTCCTGGGTAAGTTACCAATACTACTGGTCTATTTATCCTGACACCAGCGAGTCATCAGTTATATCATGACGTTTCCTGAGTAAGTTACCAATACTACTGGTCTATTTATCCTGACACCAGCGAGTCATCAGTTATATCATGACGTTTCCTGAGTAAGTTACCAATACTACTGGTCTATTTATCCTGACACCATCGAGTCATCCGTTATATCATGACGTATCCTGGGTAAGTTACCAATACTACTGGTCCATTTATCCTGACACCAACGAGTCATCAGTTATATCATGACGTTTCCTGAGTAAGTTACCAATACTACTGATCTATTTATCCTGACACCAGCGAGTCATCAGTTATATCATGACGTTTCCTGGGTAAGTTACCAATACTACTGGTCTATTTATCCTGACACCATCGAGTCATCCGTTATATCATGACGTATCCTGGGTAAGTTACCAATACTACTGGTCCATTTATCCTGACACCAGCGAGTCATCAGTTATATCACGACGTTTCCTGGGTAAGTTACCAATACTACTGGTCTATTTATCCTGACACCAGCGAATCATCAGTTATATCATGACGTTTCCTGGGTAAGTTACCAATACTACTGGTCTATTTATCCTGACACCAACGAGTCATCAGTTATATCATGACGTTTCCTGGGTAAGTTACCAATACTACTGGTCTATTTATCCTGACACCAGCGAGTCATCAGTTATATCATGACGTTTCCTGAGTAAGTTACCAATACTACTGGTCTATTTATCCTGACACCAGCGAGTCATCAGTTATATCATGACGTTTCCTGAGTAAGTTACCAATACTACTGGTCTATTTATCCTGACACCAGCGAGTCATCAGTTTTATCATGACGTTTCCTTGGTAAGTTACCAATACTACTGGTCTATTTATCCTGACACCAGCGAGTCATCAGTTATATCATGACGTTTCCTGGGTAAGTTACCAATACTACTGGTCTATTTATACTGACACCAGCGAGTCATCAGTTATATCATGACGTTTCCTGGGTAAGTTACCAATACTAATGGTCTATTTATCCTGACACCAGCGAGTCATCAGTTATATCATGACGTTTCCTGAGTAAGTTACCAGTACTACTGGTCTATTTATCCTGACACCAGCGAGTCATCAGTTATATCATGACGTTTCCTGGGTAAGTTACCAATACTACTGGTCTATTTATCCTGACACCATCGAGTCATCAGTTATATCATGATGTTTCCTGGGTAAGTTACCAATACTACTGGTCTATTTATACTGACACTAGCGAGTCTTCAGTTATATCATGACGTATCCTGGGTAAGTTACCAATACTACTGGTCTATTTATCCTGACACCAGCGAGTCATCAGTTATATCATGACGTTTCCTGGGTAAGTTACCAATACTACTGGTCTATTTATCCTGACACCAGCGAGTCATCAGTTATATCATGACGTTTCCTGGGTAAGTTACCAATACTACTGGTCTATTTATCCTGACACCATCGAGTCATCAGTTATATCATGACGTTTCCTGGGTAAGTTACCAATACTACTGGTATATTTATCCTGACACCAGCGAGTCATCAGTTATATCATGACGTTTCCTGGGTAAGTTACCAATACTACTGGTCTATTTATCCTGACACCAGCGAGTCATCAGTTATATCATGACGTTTCCTGGGTAAGTTACCAATACTACTGGTCTATTTATCCTGACACCAGCGAGTCATCAGTTATATCATGACGTTTCCTGGGTAAGTTACCAGTACTACTGGTATATTTATCCTGACACCAGCGAGTCATCAGTTATATCACGGCGTTTCCTGGATAAGTTACCAATACTACTGGTCTATTTATCCTGACACCAGCGAGTCATCAGTAATATCAGGACGTTTCCTGGGTAAGTTACCAATACTACTGGTCTATTTATACTGACACCAGCGAATCATCAGTTATATCATGACGTTTCCTGGGTAAGTTACCAATACTACTGGTCTATTTATCCTGACACCAGCGAGTCATCAGTTATATCATGACGTTTCCTGGCTAAGTTACCAATACTACTGGTCTATTTATCCTGACACCAGCGAGTCATCAGTTATATCATGACGTTTCCTGGGTAAGTTACCAATACTACTGGTCTATTTATCCTGACACCAGCGAGTCATCAGTTATATCATGACGTTTCCTGAGTAAGTTACCAATACTACTGGTCTATTTATCCTGACACTAGCGAGTCATCAGTAATATCATGACGTTTCCTGGGTAAGTTACCAATACTACTGGTCTATTTATCCTGACACCAGCGAGTCATCAGTAATATCACGACGTTTCCTGTGTAAGTTACCAGTACTACTGGTCTATTTATCCAGACACCAGCGAGTCATCAGTAATATCACGACGTTTCCTGTGTAAGTTACCAGTACTACTGGTCTATGTATCCTGACACCAGCGAGTCATCAGTTATATCATGACGTTTCCTGGGTAAGTTACCAGTACTACTGGTATATTTATCCTGACACCAGCGAGTCATCAGTTATATCACGGCGTTTCCTGGATAAGTTACCAATACTACTGGTCTATTTATCCTGACACCAGCGAGTCATCAGTAATATCAGGACGTTTCCTGGGTAAGTTACCAATACTACTGGTCTATTTATACTGACACCAGCGAGTCATCAGTTATATCATGACGTTTCCTGGGTAAGTTACCAATACTACTGGTCTATTTATCCTGACACCAGCGAGTCATCAGTTATATCATGACGTTTCCTGGGTAAGTTACCAATACTACTGGTCTATTTATCCTGACACCAGCGAGTCATCAGTTATATCATGACGTTTCCTGGGTAAGTTACCAATACTACTGGTCTATTTATCCTGACACCAGCGAGTCATCAGTTATATCATGACGTTTCCTGAGTAAGTTACCAATACTACTGGTCTATTTATCCTGACACTAGCGAGTCATCAGTAATATCACGACGTTTCCTGTGTAAGTTACCAATACTACTGGTCTATTTATCCTGACACCAGCGAGTCATCAGTTATATCATGACGTTTCCTGGGTAAGTTACCAATACTACTGGTCTATTTATCCTGACACCAGCGAGTCATCAGTTATATCATGACGTTTCCTGTGTAAGTTACCAGTACTACTGGTCTATTTATACTGACACCAGCGAGTCATCAGTTATATCATGACGTTTCCTGAGTAAGTTACCAATACTACTGGTCTATTTATCCTGACACCAGCGAGTCATCAGTTATATCATGACGTTTCCTGTGTAAGTTACCAGTACTACTGGTCTATTTATCCAGACACCAGCGAGTCATCAGTTATATCACGACGTTTCTTGGGTAAGTTACCAATACTACTGGTCTATTTATCCTGACACCAACGAGTCATCAGTTATATCATGACGTTTCTTGGGTAAGTTACCAATACTACTGGTCTATTTATCCTGCCACCAGCGAGTCATCAGTTATATCATGACGTTTCCTGGGTAAGTTACCAATACTACTGATCTATTTATCCTGACACCAGCGAGTCATCAGTTATATCATGACGTTTTCTGGGTAAGTTACCAATACTACTGGTCTATTTATCCTGACACCAGCGAGTCATCAGTTATATCATGACGTTTCCTGGGTAAGTTACCAATACTACTGGTCTATTTATCCTGACACCAGCGAGTCATCAGTTATATCATGACGTTTCCTGGATAAGTTACCAATACTACTGGTCTATTTATCCTGACACCAGCGAATCATCAGTTATATCATGACGTTTCCTGGGTAAGTTACCAATACTACTGGTCTATTTATCCTGACACCAGCGAGTCATCAGTAATATCACGACGTTTCCTGTGTAAGTTACCAGTACTACTGGTCTATTTATCCAGACACCAGCGAGTCATCAGTTATATCATGACGTTTCTTGGGTAAGTTACCAATACTACTAGTCTATTTATCCTGACACCAGCGAGTCATCAGTAATATCACGACGTTTCCTGGGTAAGTTACCAATACTACTGGTCTATTTATCCTGACACCAGCGAGTCATAAGTATCATGACGTTTCCTGGGTAAGTTACCAGTACTACTGGTATATTTATCCTGACACCAACGAGTCATCAGTTATATCAAGACGTTTCCTGGGTAAGTTACCAATACTACTGGTCTATTTATCCTGCCACCAGCGAGTCATCAGTTATATCATGACGTTTCCTGGGTAAGTTACCAATACTACTGGTATATTATCCTGACACCAGCGAGTTATCAGTTATATCATGACGTTTCCTGGGTAAGTTACCAATACTACTGGTCTATGTATCCTGACACCAGCGAGTCATCAGTTATATCACGACATTTCCTGGGTAAGTTACCAATACTACTGGTCTATTTATCCTGCCACCAGCGAGTCATCAGTAATATCATGACGTTTCCTGGGTAAGTTACCAATACTACTGGTCTATTTATTCTGCCACCAGCGAGTCATCAGTTATATCAAGACGTTTCCTGGGTAAGTTACCAATACTACCGGTCTATTTATCCTGACACCAGCGAGTCATCAGTTATATCACGACGTTTCCTGGGTAAGTTACCAATACTACTGGTCTATTTATCCTGCCACCAGCGAGTCATCAGTAATATCACGACGTTTCCTGTGTAAGTTACCAGTACTACTGGTCTATTTATCCAGACACCAGCGAGTCATCAGTTATATCATGACGTTTCTTGGGTAAGTTACCAATACTACTAGTCTATTTATCCTGACACCAGCGAGTCATCAGTAATATCATGACGTTTCCTGGGTAAGTTACCAATACTACTGGTCTATTTATACTGACACCAGCGAGTCTTCAGTTATATCATGATGTTTCCTGAGTAAGTTACCAATACTACTGGTCTATTTATCCTGACACCAGCGAGTCATCAGTTATATCATGACGTATCCTGGGTAAGTTACCAATACTACTGGTCTATTTATCCTGCCACCAGCGAGTCATCAGTAATATCACGACGTTTCCTGGGTAAGTTACCAATACTACTGGTCTATTTATCCTGACACCAGCGAGTCATAAGTATCATGACGTTTCCTGGGTAAGTTACCAGTACTACTGGTATATTTATCCTGACACCAACGAGTCATCAGTTATATCAAGACGTTTCCTGGGTAAGTTACCAATACTACTGGTCTATTTATCCTGCCACCAGCGAGTCATCAGTTATATCATGACGTTTCCTGGGTAAGTTACCAATACTACTGGTATATTATCCTGACACCAGCGAGTTATCAGTTATATCATGACGTTTCCTGGGTAAGTTACCAATACTACTGGTCTATGTATCCTGACACCAGCGAGTCATCAGTTATATCACGACATTTCCTGGGTAAGTTACCAATACTACTGGTCTATTTATCCTGCCACCAGCGAGTCATCAGTAATATCATGACGTTTCCTGGGTAAGTTACCAATACTACTGGTCTATTTATTCTGCCACCAGCGAGTCATCAGTTATATCAAGACGTTTCCTGGGTAAGTTACCAATACTACCGGTCTATTTATCCTGACACCAGCGAGTCATCAGTTATATCACGACGTTTCCTGGGTAAGTTACCAATACTACTGGTCTATTTATCCTGCCACCAGCGAGTCATCAGTAATATCATGACGTTTCCTGGGTAAGTTACCAATACTACTGGTCTATTTATCCTGACACCAGCGAGTCATCAGTTATATCATGACGTTTCCTGAGTAAGTTACCAATACTACTGGTCTATTTATCCTGACACCAGCGAGTCATCAGTTATATCATGACGTTTCCTGAGTAAGTTACCAATACTACTGGTCTATTTATCCTGACACCAGCGAGTCATCAGTTATATCATGACGTTTCCTGAGTAAGTTACCAATACTACTGGTCTATTTATCCTGACACCAGCGAGTCATCAGTTATATCACGACGTTTCCTGGGTAAGTTACCAATACTACTGGTCTATATATCCTGACACCAGCGAGTCATCAGTTATATCACGACGTTTCCTGGGTAAGTTACCAATACTACTGGTCTATTTATCCTGACACCAGCGAGTCATCAGTAACATCATGACGTTTCCTGGGTAAGTTACCAATACTACTGGTCTATTTGTCCTGACACCAGCGAGTCATCAGTTATATCACGACGTTTCCTGGGTAAGTTACCAATACTACTGGTCTATTTATCCTGACAAAAACGAGTCATCAGTTATATCATGACGTTTCCTGAGTAAGTTACCAATACTACTGGTCTATTTATCCTGACACCAGCGAGTCATCAGTTATATCATGACGTTTCCTGAGTAAGTTACCAATACTACTGGTCTATTTATCCTGACACCAGCGAGTCATCAGTTATATCATGACGTTTCCTGGGTAAGTTACCAATACTACTGGTCTATTTATCCTGACACCAGCGAGTCATCAGTTATATCACGACGTTTCCTGGGTAAGTTACCAGTACTACTGGTCTATTTATCCTGACACCAGCGAGTCATCAGTTATATCATGACGTTTCCTGGGTAAGTTACCAATACTACTGGTCTATTTATCCTGACACCAGCGAGTCATCAGTTATATCACGACGTTTCCTGTGTAAGTTACCAGTACTACTGGTCTATTTATCCTGACACCAGCGAGTCATCAGTTATATCATGGCGTTTCCTGGGTAAGTTACCAATACTACTGGTCTATTTATCCTGACACCAGCGAGTCATCAGTTATATCATGGCGTTTCCTGGGTAAGTTACCAATACTACTGGTCTATTTATACTGACACCAGCGAGTCATCAGTTATATCATGACGTTTCCTGGGTAAGTTACTAATACTACTAGTCTATTTATCCTGACACCAGCGAGTCATCAGTTATATCATGACGTTTCCTAGGTAAGTTACCAATACTACTGGTCTATTTATCCTGACCAGCGAGTCATCAGTTATATCACGACGTTTCATGGTTAAGTTACCAATACTACTGGTCTATTTATCCTGACACCAGCGAGTCATCAGTTATATCATGACGTTTACTGGGTAAGTTACCAATACTACTGGTCTATTTATCCTGCCACCAGCGAGTCATCAGTAATATCACGACGTTTCCTGAGTAAGTTACCAATACTACTGGTCTATTTATACTGACACCAGCGAGTCATCAGTTATATCACGACGTTTCCTGGGTAAGTTATAAATACTACTGGTCTATTTATCCTGCCACCAGCGAGTCATCAGTAATATCACGACGTTTCCTGGGTAAGTTACCAATACTACCGGTATATTTATCCTGACACCAGCGAGTCATCAGTTATATCATGACGTTTCCTGAGTAAGTTACCAATACTACTGGTCTATTTATCCTGACACCAGCGAGTCATCAGTAATATCATGATGTTTCCTGGGTAAGTTACCAAAACTACTGGTCTATTTATCCTGACACCAGCGAGTCATCAGTTATATCATGACGTTTCCTGGGTAAGTTACTAATACTACTGGTCTATTTATCCTGAAACCAGCGAGTCATCAGTTATATCATGACGTTTCCTGGGTAAGTTATCAATACTACTGGTCTATTTATCCTGACACCAGCGAGTCATCAGTTATATCATGACGTTTCCTGGGTAAGTTACCAATACTACTGGTCTATTTATCCTGACACCGGCGAGTCATCAGTTATATCATGACGTTTCCTGGGTAAGTTACCAATACTACTGGTCTATTTATCCTGACACCAGCGAGTCATCAGTAATATCATGACGTTTCCTGGGTAAGTTACCAATACTACTGGTCTATTTATCCTGAAACCAGCGAGTCATCAGTAATATCATGATGTTTCCTGGGTAAGTTACTAATACTACTGGTCTATTTATCCTGACACCAGCGAGTCATCAGTTATATCATGACGTTTCCTGGGTAAGTTACCAATACTACTGGTCTATTTATCCTGAAACCAGCGAGTCATCAGTTATATCATGACGTTTCCTGGGTAAGTTACCAATACTACTGGTCTATTTATCCTGACACCAGCGAGTCATCAGTTATATCATGACGTTTCCTGGGTAAGTTACCAATACTACTGGTCTATTTATCCTGACACCAGCGAGTCATCAGTAATATCATGACGTTTCCTGGGTAAGTTATCAATACTACTGGTTTATTTATCCTGACACCAGCGAGTCATCAGTTATATCATGACGTTTCCTGGGTAAGTTACCAATACTACTGGTCTATTTATCCTGAAACCAGCGAGTCATCAGTTATATCATGACGTTTCCTGGGTAAGTTACTAATACTACTGGTCTATTTATCCTGACACCAGCGAGTCATCAGTTATATCATGACGTTTCATTGGTAAGTTACTAATACTACTGGTCTATTTATCCTGACACCAGCGAGTCATCAGTTATATCATGACGTTTCCTGGGTAAGTTACCAATACTACTGGTCTATTTATCCTGACACCAGCGAGTCATCAGTTATATCATGACGTTTCCTGGGTAAGTCACCAATAGTTCTGGTCTATTTATCCTGAAACCAGCGAGTCATCAGTTATATCATGACGTTTCCTGGGTAAGTTATCAATACTACTGGTATATTTATCCTGACACCAGCGAGTCATCAGTTATATCATGACGTTTCCTGGGTAAGTTACCAATACTACTGGTATATTTATCCTGACACCAGCGAGTCATCAGTTATATCATGACGTTTCCTGGGTAAGTTACCAAAACTACTGGTATATTTATCCTGACACCAGCGAGTCATCAGTTATATCATGACGTTTCCTGGGTAAGTTACCAATACTACTGGTATATTTATCCTGACACCAGCGAGTCATCAGTTATATCATGACGTTTCCTGGGTAAGTTACCAATACTACTGGTATATTTATCCTGACACCAGCGAGTCATCAGTTATATCATGACGTTTCCTGGGTAAGTTACCAAAACTACTGGTATATTTATCCTGACACCAGCGAGTCATCAGTAATATCATGACGTTTCCTGGGTAAGTTACCAAAACTACTGGTATATTTATCCTGACACCAGCGAGTCATCAGTTATATCATGACGTTTCCTGGGTAAGTTACCAATACTACTGGTCTATTTATCCTGACACCAGCGAGTCATCAGTTATATCATGACGTTTCCTGGGTAAGTTACCAATACTACTGGTCTATTTATCCTGACACCAGCGAGTCATCAGTTATATCATGACGTTTCCTGGGTAAGTTACTAATACTACTGGTATATTTATCCTGACACCAGCGAGTCATCAGTAATATCATGACGTTTCCTGGGTAAGTTACTAATACTACTGGTATATTTATACTGACACCAGCGAGTCAGTAGTTATATCATGACGTTTCATGGGTAAGTTACCAATACTACTGGTCTATTTATCCTGACACCAGCGAGTCATCAGTTATATCATGACGTTTCCTGGGTAAGTTACCAATACTACTGATCTATTTATCCTGACACCAGCGAGTCATCAGTAATATCATGATGTTTCCTGGGTAAGTTACCAATACTACTGGTCTATTTATCCTGACACCAGCGAGTCATCAGTAATATCATGACGTTTCCTGGGTAAGTTACCAATACTACTGGTCTATTTATCCTGACACCAGCGAGTCAGTAGTTATATCATGACGTTTCCTGGGTAAGTTACCAATACTACTGGTCTATTTATCCTGACACCAGCGAGTCATCAGTTATATCATGACGTTTCCTGGGTAAGTTACCAATACTACTGGTCTATTTTACCTGACACCAGCGAGTCATCAGTTATATCATGATGTTTCCTGGGTAAGTTACTAATACTACTGGTCTATTTATCCTGACACCAGCGAGTCAGTAGTTATATCATGACGTTTCATGGGTAAGTTACCAATACTACTGGTCTATTTATCCTGACACCAGCGAGTCATCAGTTATATCATGACGTTTCCTGGGTAAGTTACCAATACTACTGGTATATTTATCCTGACACCAGCGAGTCATCAGTAATATCACGACGTTTCCTGGGTAAGTTACCAGTACTACTGGTCTATTTATACTGACACCAGCGAGTCATCAGTTATATCATGACGTTTCCTGAGTAAGTTACTAATACTACTGGTCTATTTGTCCTGACACCAGCGAGTCATTAGTTATATCATGACGTTTCCTGGGTAAGTTACCAATACTACTGGTCTATTTGTCCTGACACCAGCGAGTCATCAGTTATATCATGACGTTTCCTGGGTAAGTTACCAATACTACTGGTCTATTTATCCTGACACCAGCGAGTCATCAGTTATATCACGACGTTTCCTGGGTAAGTTACCAATACTACTGGTCTATTTATCCTGACACCAGCGAGTCATCAGTTATATCATGACGTTTCCTGGGTAAGTTACCAATACTACTGGTCTATTTTACCTGACACCAGCGAGTCATCAGTTATATCATGACGTTTCCTGGGTAAGTTACCAATACTACTGGTCTATTTATCCTGACACCAGCGAGTCATCAGTTATATCATGACGTTTCCTGGGTAAGTTACCAATACTACTGGTCTATTTATCCTGACACCAGCGAGTCATCAGTAATATCATGACGTTTCCTGGTTAAGTTACCAGTACTACTGGTCTATTTATCCTGACACCAGCCAGTCATCAGTTATATCATGACGTTTCCTGGGTAAGTTACCAATACTACTGGTCTATTTATACTGACACCAGCGTTGATCACCATGTCAAAAGAAAATAGCAACCTCTTATTTCATAATAGTGGAGATCCTGATCAGGATGTATTTATGCAGTATGATCAGGGTCTTCACTATTCGGAAATAAGAGAATGTTAGTTTTCTGTTACATACCTTAAATCATCTATATCCCATAAACAGCATGATTGTATAATGCTTTAACACTAGATAAACATACACAGAGTGTATCTATGCCTCAATGAAATATAAATATGTGATTTTGTATAACAGTTGCCTTGTGTACATTTTATTCACATTATTCCGCATTATAAACGTGTTGTATATCATGAATCGTAATACGGGAGCCGCTTACTAAACGATACATATTATTTAGTATGTACGTACAACTATAAATCATATGTGCATTTATGTCTATGTTTTCCTAATTGGAACGTTGTATATTTCTAGACCAGATTGAAAACTGAATCCGCGTGCATTAATGATGGATCTATATACGGCACACAACGATAGGGTTGTTTGTTTGATAATATAACATAAAAAACAATTGTGGTATACAAGCACTTAAAGTGGAAACGAAAGTAGACCCGGGAAGTTTGTGAAACAGAAAAGGACATTTTACAAAACGGTAACAAAAGCAATGGAGATGGATGACTATTCTATCCTCTGTCCAATATGCATCGAGACATTTAGGTCACCAAGATTAATTAAAGAATGTGGACACAGTTTTTGTGAACAGTGTTTGTTTACGTATGTAACCACGTTGAAGGATAAAGGGGAACTGGGGTCATCATTTCCGTGTCCGGTATGCCGGCATGATGTGACTACTCCGTCTGATAATGACGTTACGTTGTCATGGATACATACATTCCCTGTAGATGAGAAGCTTATTAAGAAATTATCATCCGTCCAAGCAGAAGAGGAAGGCGGAAAGGAGAGTTCGGCTATACTTTGCGGCCCTTGTACTGCAGAAGACGAACAAAATAGAGCCGTAAAATATTGTGTTATCTGTCGGGAATATCTTTGTAAAGATTGTGTTGGTGTACATAGAAAGTATAAACTATTTCATGGTCACAGCTTGTCAGTCATTTCGGGGAACATGTCAACAAACAAAGTGAAAGAGCTGGTTTCTATACAATGTGAAAAGCATCCCGACCGAGAGGTTGAAATATACTGCCAAAGAGATAACATTTATTGTTGTTTTATATGTGCAACATTCAGCCACAGGGAATGTGCTGGGCTCAAACAAATAGCGGAGATCGAGGCCGTAGCGAATAAAATAGTTGCTGACTTCTATCAGAAATTTGAACAAGCAGAAAAACACAGCGATGGTTTACTGTTACTGCAGAAGAAAAGTATTCCAGAACTTTCCATAAGCAAAGAGAAGGTGACAGAGGGATTAAACAAATTGAAAAATCAAATTATCTCTGAAATAGACGATATAATTGACAATTTTGATGCGCAAATAAAACAGCAGATGATCGTTCTTGATGCAGAATCAGACACGAACATTGAGAAAATAAATGTTTTGAAAGTACGATGTCAGAAAAATAAAGAAACGATTGAAGCAGTAAAAGAATATGGCCTTCCTGCTCAGAAAGTTATTTCACAAACAAAGCTCGCCGAGGAATACTACAAGTTTGAGAAGGACATAACAGACCAGGAACAGACAATAGAGACATTAGAATTTAGCTATGGAGGGTTGGCACGACTGGAGGGAATTCACAAAGAGCTCCTTAAATGTAAACAAGAACAAGTACACATTGTTAGACATGCTCGTGACTTTGTGAAATACGAAGATGTTGTGAACAGGACTGGTAGCAGAAACGTTGTGAGAACAGGGGAACATTCTATACAATTAAACTCTGTGACAGACTGTTTTCCTATATACACAGGGATAACGGTGATAGACGATAAACATCTACTCCTGTTTGGTAACTGTGGTCGAAGTAAGCACTGCGGTCATGTCTGTCTGTACGATATCGATTCTAAAACAATTACGAAAATGAAGATGAAAAAACCTTTTAGTGCAGCTGTACTAAAAAATAACCCATCCAACGTAGCTGTCAGTGTACCAACGGACAGTGAGATACACATCGTCTCAATCAAAGCTGATCCACTGACATTAGAAAAGACATTTAAATGTGATAAAAAGCCATACAGCCTTGTCAGTCTGAATAACGGTCACGTGGGAGTAACCTGGTACTCTCCACCATCATTTGATATCGTAGATATGAGCGGCAATGAGATGAAAACAGTGACGTCATTCACACAAGATTCAACAGGTAGAAAGTTCAAGTCTTTTGAGTATGTTGCTGTTGATGAATTAAGATCCCACATTGTTCAGTCATGTCATATAGACGGTAAAGTCTACTGTTTTGACTACTCGGGGAATCCTGTATTTGAATATAAAGATCCGGAGCTTCGAGGTCCACGTGGAGTTGATATAGACAGAGATGGAAACATCTATATTTGTTCCCGGAGTAATTATACACTCCATGTACTTACACCATCAGGTCGTAAAATAAAGGTGGTGGAAGATATGCCATTACGGCCTTATGCTATCTGTTTTGATGAGACAGGAGAGAGATTCTGGTTGACAAGTTTCTATTCTGATGCCGTTAAAGTGGTTCTGTTCTCGCTGGTAGTGTAAACATTTATTGAAATCAAAAATCGACAAAACCATTATATATTACAATATGAACTATATTGTATACTGGAGAAAGTGTAGATAATTCTACTAATGACATTCGTGTCATAGTATGGTTTCTTCTGAGTATATAATACACTCGCCCTCTTCTCAAAAACAGGATTAAGGAATATCACGTAGCATGACTTTATATCATATATAAAGTATGTAAAACAAACTTTGCCGATCCAAATAAGACTTAGTACATGTAAATGAATTGTGATTTTAAAGTGCAAAATTATAGGTTATTTAACAGTGTTCTGTACAATACGGATATATATTTGGACGAGTACACAGCTTGGAAAATCATATTGGACGAGCCGCTAGGCGAGTCCAATATGATTTTCCAAGCTGTGTACGAGTCCAAATATATTCCGTATTGTACAGAACACTGTTAAATGATCTTTTTATTCTATACCTCGACTTTTTCCCCAAAATATATTTTATCTTAACTCCTGAGATAACTGTTAAGTTGAACAGCACTTATTTCTTCCAGTTCCCTTGTTTCTGTCGGCACGGCCTGCGCTAACCACCTTTTGAATATTCCTACATCACTTTTAGTTTTTTTCACAGTGTTTTTTGGTTTCTGTTCAATTACAAAGTCATCTATTTCAGAATCGGATAACATTTTAGTTTCAGTGTTACTCCTTGTTTGCAAACGACAATAATGATCCGGTGACAACAGGAGCTTTATCGTAACGCTTTATCTAGAGCGCCTGTCGATTCAGAACGTTCATTCGGAACCTTTTCACGTGTTTCGGTCTTTATCATAGGTTTAACATGGGACCTGTGAATCGTACAATACGAAAAAAATACGGGTTATTTTGTACGCGCGTGCGTCCCGATACGGAAATATATTGTACGGTCACATGATTCGAATGAGCGTCTACGATTGGACGTATAAATTAGGTATAGAATAATAACTAATATGTTATGGGATTATCTGTAAGTGTTATAATATCATCACGTAATATCCATTTAAAGGTACGACATAACAGTGAATGCTAAAATCAGCATGACCAATTTGTTAATACATCGATACCCTTATAACGGGCCATGGCATACGACAACCATTCTTCGTGACTTTGAGACCAGATAGAGAAAGAGGATCTAGATCAACTTACGTCTTCACGCGATTTGATCAGGATCTTTCCCGTTCGTCATGTCGTTGTACAAGCGTTATGGAATATTATTGTGAAAGGTTTATGGTCGAATAACTAATCATTGAAATATCCTATGTCATTATAAGTCTGGGGCTACCGTGAATACATTATATGGGAGTATCTGTAAGTTTTATCATATCATCACGTTATATCAATTTAAAGGTATAACATAACAGTGAAGACTAAGATCAACATGACCACTTTGTAAATACATCGATACTCTTATAACGAGCCACATCACACGAAACCCGACCTTCGTGACTTTGAGACCAGAGCAAGACCAACTTACGTCTTCACGCGATCTGATCAGGATCTTTCCTGTTTGTCATCTCGTCGTACAAGCGTTTTGGAAGCATCTGGTGAAAGGTTTATGATCTAATAATTAATCATTGAAATATACGGTTCTATTCTCGTTGTCCTTTTTGAAAAGTCGGCATTAAAAGGTTAAATTTCCAAACCTCCAAATGTCGGATTTGGTAAGATATGGTCAGTAAAAACGGTTTCCAAAATAATATAATTGAAAGGAATTAATAAGGTATTGATCCAGTCTGTGACCTCTGATCATAGTCTATGCAGATTAGACCATCATCTTAACGAAGTCCGAGAATTGTTGTCAACGCCCTTTCATGTTTTAACAGGTTCTTTAATATTATTGAACAGATTATGTTTATAATTAAGACTAAATATGTATCAATGATAAAGACCAAGATTACCCTGCACGAATGTTGGGGCTAGTCCAGGAAATGGTATCTTTGCCTTTAATTTGTTAACCGATTCTTGAATATCATTGAGCAGGCTAAGTAAATAAGTAAGAATAAATATGTATTAATGATAAAGACCAAGATTTCACTGCACGAATTAAGGGGCTAGTCCAGGAAATAGTATCATCGCATTTCATTTTTTAACCGAACTTGAATATCATTGAGAAGACTAAGTAAATAAGTAAGAATAAATAAGTATCAATGGTAAAGACAGTGATTTCAATGTACGTTTTTAGAGGCTGATCTTAGTCTGTATTTGTCGAATACTAGAGGTCATATGTGAGATAATCAAAATAAAGTTAAAATCAAATGAGAAATTACTCATTATAGGCGGTTTCTACATTTCCAACGATGTTTTAAAAGTTGACTGTTAATTGATTGGATATAAATGCCATTTTCAAATGATGACAAGCTATAATAATGAAAACATTGTTCACACTTTATTTACATTGATAACCGTTTTTGCGGCCCGACTGTTAAAAATGTAACCTGATACGAAAATGCATCCCACAAATCGACTGTGTCAAGGATATTATTTAAATGACAAAAGACAATTTAATCTATAAATAATTTTCTTTGGTACATGCTGTAACTAGACAACTTAAACTGTTTACAAATGCATGATATATTGTATGCATGAACCGCTGAGTATATGTTCTTTATGAGGCATCAGGAAAATGGCGGTGTGTATATTTGTTTAACGCTTTCCAAGTTATAAACCCATCTTGACGCATCTACAGCGGACGAATGTTAAAAACATTTTAACCAAGGGAGATATTTCTACAGATGAGCAATGTCTACTTTTCCCATCATGTTTTTCATTTTATTGTGTTTGCATGTTAAATTCATGTGTCTTTATTTGTCTTCATGTATATGTGTTTGCCAATGACTATGTTTATTGAATATGTCTGAGTAAAGTTCCGTTCTGAATCCGAAAAATATCAAAATTATTGCAGTGAAAGGAGAAATTGTTTCTTCAATTTCTTCAATGTTTTCAACTCCATCTAAACATTATACTTCCATTTTTCCAGATAAAAGATCGTTTTCCGAAAGTATTATAAGCAGACGACTCTAGAAATGTCATACCAAATAAACGATAAACACAATGACTTTTGAATCATATGTTTGTAAATATAGTGTCATTAAAGTAGATTGCTTTCATAACTACACGTAAAATAATCTGTTTGTTTTGACCCTATCTTATAATTCCCTGCTATAGTGCACGTATTATTAGATGTTTAAATGAGATTGGGATCTCTCCCTAGTCCTACCTTGGTTCTTTTATTCGCTATCAATGCTCAAATCTGCAATTAAACACAACAGAACAATATTACCAATGTGCATTGGATGTTCTCGCGATAGAGTAGGAACACCACCGAATACTTTTACAAATTACAAGGTCACGAAAAGAAGTGTCACTGTCCGCTTGCATGGAGTATATGGCCGGATGTAACCACAGGCAGCCATTAAGAAGTGGTGTCAACCGTATGTGTTACAGCCGTAGCCATTTGTTCCGTTGTTACCGCCTGCTTGCATGAAGTATATGGCCGGATGTAACCCCCGACTGACATTAAAAAGTGATGTCCATCGTATGTTAGAGCCGTAGCCATTTGTTCCGTTGTAACCGCCCGATTGCATGAGGTATATGGCCGGATGTAACCCCCGACTGACATTAAAACGTGGTGTCCATCGTATGTTACAGCCGTAGCCATTTGTTCCGTTGTAACCGCCCGATAGAATGAGGTATATGGCCGGATGTAACCCCCGACTAACATTAAAAAGTGATGTCCATCGTATGTTACAGCCGTAGCCATTTGTTCCGTTGTAACCGCCCGATTGCATGAGGTATATGGCCGGATGTAACCCCCGACTGACATTAAAACGTGGTGTCCATCGTATGTTACAGCCGTAGCCATTTGTTCCGTTGTAACCGCCCGATTGAATGAGGTATATGGCCGGATGTAACCCCCGACTGACATTAAAAAGTGGTGTCAATCGTATGTGTTACAGCCGTAGCCATTTGTTCCGTTGTTTAACCGCCCGATTGCATGAGGTATATGGCCGGATGTAACCCCCGACTGACATTAAAAAGTGGTGTCCATCGTATATGTTACAGCCGTAGCCATTTGTTCCGTTGTAACCACCCGATTGCATGAGGTATATGGCCGGATGTAACCCCCGACTGACATTACAACGTGGTGTCCATCGTATGTTACAGCCGTAGCCATTTGTCCCGTTGTAACCGCCCGATTGAATGAGGTATATGGCCGGATGTAACTCCCGACTGACATTAAAAAGTGGTGTCCATCGTATGTTACAGCCGTAGCTATTTGTTCCGTTGTAACCGCCCGATTGAATGAGGTATATGGCCGGATGTAACCCCCGACTGACATTAAAAAGTGGTGTCAATCGTATGTGTTACAGCCGTAGCCATTTGTTCCGTTGTTTAACCGCCCGATTGCATGAGGTATATGGCCGGATGTAACCCCCGACTGACATTAAAAAGTGGTGTCCATCGTATATGTTACAGCCGTAGCCATTTGTTCCGTTGTAACCGCCCGATTGAATGAGGTATATGGCCGGATGTAACCCCCGACTGACATTAAAAAGTGATGTCCATCGTATGTTACAGCCGTAGCCATTTGTTCCGTTGTAACCGCCCGATTGTATGAGGTATATGGCCGGATGTAACCCCCGACTGACATTAAAACGTGGTGTTCATCGTATGTTACAGCCGTAGCCATTTGTTCCGTTGTTTAACCGCCCGATTGCATGAGGTATATGGCCGGATGTAACCCCCGACTGACATTAAAAAGTGGTGTCCATCGTATATGTTACAGCCGTAGCCATTTGTTCCGTTGTAACCGCCCGATTGGATGAGGTATATGGCCGGATGTAACCCCCGACTGACATTAAAAAGTGGTGTCCATCGTATGTTACAGCCGTAGCCATTTGTTCCGTTGTAACCGCCCGATTGAATGAGGTATATGGCCGGATGTAACCCCCGACTGACATTAAAAAGTGGTGTCAATCGTATGTGTTACAGCCGTAGCCATTTGTTCCGTTGTTTAACCGCCCGATTGCATGAGGTATATGGCCGGATGTAACCCCCGACTGACATTAAAAAGTGGTGTCCATCGTATATGTTACAGCCGTAGCCATTTGTTCCGTTGTAACCGCCCGATTGCATGAGGTATATGGCCGGATGTAACCACAGGCAGCCATTAAGAAGTGGTGTCCATCGTGTGTTACAGCCGTAGCCATTTGTTTTCATTGTCACTGTCCGCCTGCATAAAATATATGGTCGGAGGTAACCACAGGCAGCCATTAAGAAGTGGTGTCCATCGTGTGTTACAGCCGCAGCCATTTGTTTTCATTCCGTTACAAACCGATGCACTAAGACACCGTATCGACGGACGCGATCCATATTTAATCGACCCCGATTAAAGAATGATCAAAGTATGAAAGTCCCTGGGTTCAAAATTGGCCTCGCCCCGGTGGTCACCTGATTTACATAGGGATATATAGGGGGAGATCTTGTTCAAGCTGTGTCTGTTGGTAAAAAAACAACTCATTACCATAATTTATTTTTTATTTTATTTGGGTTTTACGCCGCTTTCAATATTATTTCAGTTATATCACGGCGACAGTTCACTTATTCATGATCCCTGGGTAAACAAACCAGTACTAGGCTAGTAAATGTGCCTTGCCCAAGGGCACTCCTCCATGACCGTAGCGCCGCGACTGGGGATCGAACCCGGGACACCAAGTTTCAAATCCCCGATGCTAACCACTTGACCTAAGAGGCTTCCCCCCCATAAAGGGCAGGATTGGTTTTCACTTCATTCTTACAGTGGATATTTTTAAAAACGTCTTGAGCAAAATAGGCCCTCTTGACAGACCGTAAAAATAGCCATTTGCACAGACCCAGCATGAGATCAGAGGCCCCCAAATGACGGCTAAAAGACTAGTGTGTTTTTTGTCTTGAGTAGGATGCAAGAATATGATATCCTTTTCAGTATTCATCATCATCTTCTTCATTATTGTTATTGTTTGCTAACCTCCATTTTTCACTCCGGTCCTTATTGTTGCAGTGCCATGAAACCCGACTCATTCATCCTATCAAAATGAAAGGTATTAAACATTCATTCAGGTGAGCAGCTTGGGGTCATCGTTGCCCTCGTGTTTTTTGTCCTGGCCATTTTTTAAGCAACGGCTTTCTAGATGAAACTTTATGAGTAGTTCCAGTACATAGAGCAGATGTGGTCATTAACTCTTTCCCTCATACGACAATTTTGCAGCAGACGACTTTGAACATATTTTGTCAGAAAATAGAAAATCTCTATAATTGAATGGATAACCTATGACTACAAGTGGAAGACATTGTGGGAAAAGGAGAAATTGCTCATTTTGAGCAATTTCTTCTTTTGTCACTTTGTTTTCAAAAAAGCCGTCTGCTGCAGATGCGTCAGAAAACGTCTATATGAGGGAAAGGGTTAAAGCTTGTTCAGCTTTGACATCATAACCTTTTCCCCCCCAATACAACAAATCTGTAGCAGACGACTTTAAAAACATCTTGGCAAAAATATGGGAAATATCCACTAATTAAGGTATACATACTTCTTGGATAGAGTTGTAATTTTTTTTTTGTCGCAAACAGAGAAATTGCTTATCATAAGCTTTTTGAAAAACATAGTGACAAAAGAAGAAATTGCTCAAAACAAGCAATTTCTCCTTTTGCCACAATATTTTCCACTTTTAGTCATAGGTTATCTATTCAATTATAGAGATTTTCTATTTTTTGACAAATTATGTTCAAAGTCGTCTGCTGCAGAATTGTCGTATGTGGGAAAGGGTTAAGGCCATTGCCTTACGAATTTATATTTATCAATAGCATATGCTTTGTACGGGTTAAATTTTTCATATTACTTGCATAGCCTAAATATTCTAAACTGTTTTTGTTGAAAAGAACAAATTAAACAATTTTATTCAAGTTTGGTAATATTTATGTTATAAATGTACATTTGTGTGAAAATATGGGTAGAAAAATAGATTGTTCTTGTAAAGATGTATGTATACATGTACATTTGTGCCACTGTTTTAGACGTTAACTTCTGTGTTGTGATTTTATACCATTTTGTTCTTGTGTGTACGTCCATCATCAAACTTGAGAACTGCTGATGACTGATTATTGCCAAATCATTTATTTTTGAGTCAATTAACCTTTTCGCTCATACAGACGCATTTCACAAGCCTCTGCTGCAGATGACTTTTGAAAACATTGTGGCAAAGGGAGAAATTGCTCAAAACGATCAATTTCTCCTTTTGCCACAATGTTTTCAACTCTTTTCTGTAATTATAACTACATTTATAGAGCTTTTCCGTACGTGATTTTGCCTAGATGTTTTAAAAGTCGTCTGCTGCAGATTTGCTGTATGTGGGAAAGGGTTTAGTATTTCTTGAAATATATATAGTCTGTGTAAATTGAACTGGCATATGATGAATACATTACAATGTCAGTTTTCATTGACATGACCTATCGCTCATATGGGACAGACTAATTGAAAGAGAATACCTAATTCAATACTTTTAACCCTTTCCCTCATACGACAAATCTGCAGCAGACGACTTTGAACACATTTTGTCAAAAAATAGAAAATCTCTATAATTGAATGGATAACCTATGACTAAAAGTGGAAAACAATGTGGCAAAAGGAGAAATTGCTCGTTTTGAGCAATTTCTTCTTTTGCCACTATGTTTTCAGAATACTGTCTGCTGCACAGGCATCAGAAAGCGTCTATATGAGGGAAAGGGTTAAAGTCATCTGCATATTTAACCCTTTCCTATATGTAGATGCCTTTTGATGTATCTACAGCAAGACTATAAAAAAACTTTTTTAACAATAGGGAAATTCTCATCTTGTCAAAATTTATTCAACTATTTTCAATAGTTATACATTTATCCAAAACATTTTAACAAAAGGAGGCATTGCTCATAATGAGCGATTTCTTCTCTTGCCAAAGTATTTTCAACTATATTCAATAGTTATACATTTATTCCATGAGATTTTCCATATTTTTGCCTAGATGTTTTAAAAGTCTTCTGCTGCAGAATTTGTGTATGTGGGGAAGGGGTTAAGGAGAAAATGATAAACTTCTACCAAGAGTAAGTGATTTTTCCTTTTTCAGTTCAAATCATTGATTCACAATCATCTATCAAATCATGGATGCAAAGGATTTGAAAAAAAAAAATGTGTAATTATAAACCACTTACAAATACATAAATGTGCCATACAAATGAGCACAATCATGCAAAAAGTGGTCTTGTTGCATTTGCCAAGTGTATTCCAAGCCGTTCGAGAGCCACGTTCACGTACATGCAATCTTGGTGGTGTAGTGGTAGAGCGTTCCTTGACAAAGTCATACCAAAGACTTTAAAAATGATAATGGCTTTCCCTCATGTAGACACTTTCTGACGCCTCTGCAGCAGACGGTTTTTTAAAAATATAGTGACAAAAGGAAGAAATTGATCAAAACAAGCAATTTCTCCTTTTGCCACAATGTTTTCCACTTTTAGTCATAGGTTATCCATTCAATTATATAGATTTTCTATTTTTTGACAAAATATGTTCAGTCGTCTGCTGCAAAATTGTCGCATGAGGGAAAGGGTTAATTGCCTGAATGACATCCATTGCATACTGTAGCAATATGCACATTTGTGCCTGTACACGCGAATAAGGTAAAAATTGTTTTTTGTGAACTCCAGATCATGATCAAACTATCCATCACAGTCTAATCGAAATCTACACTACTCTCATACTACTTACACAAGCTTGCTAGAAGTTTGTCAACTTGTGTAGATTCTTATAAGATAGGGTGATTTAATAGTCTAATCTAAACCTACACTGTTTACATATTACTTACATGAGATTGTCAACTTGTGTATATGCTGATGAGACGGAACAGTTTTACCGGCGAAACTAAACCTTCACGGTTCGTGTAAGGTATGGGACAAATATTATCTTTCCTGTCTGCCGCAATATGACTTTGGCTTTTGAAAGCGGCATATATCCCAAAACAAAGAAACAAAAACCTTCATTGTTCAGAAATGCCAACTTGTATCTATCTTTCCCACAGCCATGCACCATTTTGTTTTTACATCACAAAAATGAAATGGCCACAGGGATTCCATTGAATTACATTCCTCTTGTTTGTTGGTTTGTAGATTTATAGAATATTTTTCATTTGTTTTTGACATGTAAGTAAAAATTGAAATTGCAACAGTGCTGTACCTGTGCAGAAATAGCACTTGTGCTACTGATACTCACAATGATGTGCTGTCAACTAGTCGAAAACTTACCTGTTTTCATTTATGTGCTCGAAACAGTTAACCCTTTCCCACATACAACAGATCAGCAGCAGACAACTTTGAAAATAAATTAGCAAAAAACATGAAAAATCTTCATAAATGAGAGTTTAATTATTAAATACAGTTGAAAACATTGTGGCAAAATGAGAAATTGCTCATTATGAGCAATTTATCATTTTGCCTCATTGTTTTCAAATTCGTCTACTGCAAAAATATTAAAATGCGTCTATAAGTGAGAAAGGGTTAAGTCATTGTTCTTATAGGAACCACTTTTGGCATCACTATTGCAGACGGCTTATTTAGAAATTTTCTTTAAAACCCTTTCCCACATATAGACGCTTTCTGATGCCTCTGCAGCAGACAGCTTTTTGAAAACATAGTATGTTTGAAAGGGTTAGAAATTTAAGAAGAAGTTTGTGCACATATTACAATCAACACCTTAAGTCTTGAATTATGCTGTCTGCAATAGCAATGACGTTATATTCCAAAGAAAACTGAAAATTTTGTTCCATTGTTTGTTTTACAGTGCAGAAACATGTTAATCTGTTTCAAAAAATGGCATCAGTTAAAAATCTACCAAAAACTTATATTGTTTATTTTCATAGATGAACTGTCATTTTTAATTACGACGAAAATCTGTTTATTTTTTCTATGTATGAATGTTGTCTTTGTATTATTAATAGTATCTTCACATTTCATTAACCCTTTCCCTCATATAGACACTTTCTAACGCCTCTGCAACAGACGGCTTGTTGAAAACATAGTAACAAAAGAAGAAATTGATCAAAACGAGCAATTTCTCCTTATGCCACAATGTTTTCCACTTTTAGTCATAGGTTATCCTTTCAATTATAGAGATTTTCTATTTTTTGACAAATTTTGTTCAAAGTCGTCTGCTGCAGAATTGTCGTATGAGGGAAAGAGTTAAATACTTTGCTCATGACTTTCCCAGATGCCTATTACTTGGTGCATTAGCGGTAGAAATACTTTGTGGGGAAATAAAGAAATGACTATTCCGAGCATCTCTCCTCTTCTGAAGTTTCCTAACTCTGTGTTAAAATTATATTTTCTTTGAAGATGTAAACAAAAATATGATTAGATGTTTTTAAAGCAGGTGACTTAAAAAAGCAGTGTAGGGTAATTTGTTTTAAGGCTTTAATAAAAAGCACACTGATTTGAAAACATTCGTTCTAAGCCATTTCTGCTTTTCCGAAAATGATCTAAAATTGTATCTGCCGCAGATGCATAAAGTTGTCCGTTTCAGAGAAAGGTTTCAAGTCATTTTGAGAGCATTTAACTACATGCAATATGTTAATGATGTATAAAAAGGAGTTTTTTATTATTAAAGTGACTTAAATAAGATTTATCTTTATGAGTTGAAATTTGTCATTTCCCACTAAATTTGAACGCTTTTCCAATAATTATAATTATTGCATATCAGGTAATGAGTTGATTTGTTTGTTAACCCTTTCCCACTTGCAGATGCCTCTGCAGCAGACGACCTTTGAAAAACATTATGGCAATAGGAGAAATTGCTCATAATGAACAATTTCTCCTTTTGCCACAATGTTTTCAACTACATTAGAAATCTGTCCTTTCATTGATCTAGATTTTTCCTATTTTTGCCCACATGTTTTCAAAGTCGTCTGCTGCAGATTTGTTGTATGTGGGAAAGTGTTAAACAAGATTTATCTTTTTGAATTAATTTGTCCTTTCTAACTAAAATGCTAATGATTTTCCTATAATAATATGTAGTATATATGGCATAGCAGGTAATGAGTTGATATGTTTATTTTTAGCTCACCTGTCACATAGAGACAAGGTGAGCTTTTGTGATTGCCCTTTGTCCGTCGTCCATCCACAATTTCTTGTGAACACGATACAGTCTTCATTTATTATCCGATATTTACCAAACCTATTCAGTAGCTAGATATACATGAGAGCTCGGTTCCTTTCGAAAAACCAGCCAGATCCATCCATGCATGACGGGATGATGGCCCTTTAAAATTGGCAAAATTGCTATAATTGACCTTGTGAACAAGTTAAAGCTATCATTTATTATCCGATCTTTACCAATACAGTAGCTAGATATACATGAGAGCTCGGTCCCTTACGAAAACCAGCCAGATCCGTTTATGCATGATTGAATTATGGCCCTTTAAAATTGGCAAAATTGTTATAAGTGACCTTGTGAACATGATTAAAACTTCATTTATTATCCGATGTTTACCAAACTTATTCAGCAGCTAGATATACATGAGAGCTCGGTTCCTTTCGAAAACCAGATCCGTTCATGCATGATGGGATTATGGCCCTTTAAAATTGGCAAAATTTCTATAGTCATCATTTATTGTTTGATGTTTACCAAACTTATTCAGTAGCTAGATTTCCCTGAGAGCTCGGTTCCTTTTGAAAACCAACCTTATCCGTCATGCATGACTGAATTATGGCCCTTTAAAATTGGCAAAATTGTTATAATTGACTTTGTGAACACGATAAAAACTTCATTTATATTAGAAATATTCCTAGGGTGACCTATCTATCAATTCCTGCAGGCCATGTTGATTGGTTGAAAACTATGGCCTCCAGGGAGCGGGGCTTATATGGCTTAAGTGAAAAGAAAATCAAATCAGGTGACCGATATAGGGCCATCATGGCCCTCTTGTATTGGTTTATTATGCTCCCCAAACTAGTTTGGGAGAGCATATAGTTGTCGCTTTGTCCGTTCGTCACGTCTGTCTGTGTCCGTCACACTTTATTTGCATTGAGCATAAATCTAAAAGTACTGAATATATTTGAATGAAACTTGAAATATACATACAAATCATTAAGAGAGAGTACATAATACAAGAACCATAACTTAATAGAGAATATTTTTCAAATTATCTCCCTTGTTAGAATTTATATTTCCATGTAAGGAACATAACTCGAAAGGTACTAAGGATATTTCGATGAAACTTGAAATGTATACAGATATTAAAGAAAGGAAGTGCATTACACATCAACCATAACTTATAGTTAATAATTTTCAAGTTATCTCCCTTGTTAGACTTTATATTTTAATTTCAGGACCATAACTCCAAAAGTACGAAAGATATTTCGATGAAACTTGAAATGTAGATATATATTAAAGAGAGGAAGTGCAATACACAAGAACCATAACTCTATAATAAATAATAAAAATTAACTCCCTTGTTTTTATTATTTTCTTTTTTGCACACTTTGTCCATCACACTTTATTCGCATTGAGCATAAATCTAAAAGTACCTAATATATTTCAATGAAACTTAAAATATACATGCATATCAATAAGAGAGAATGCATAATACAAGAACCATAACTTTATAGTGAATAATTTTCAAATTATCTCCCTTGTCAGACTTTATATTTCCATGTCAGGACCATAACTCAAAAAGTACTAAAGATATTTCGATGAAACTTGAAATGTATACAGATATTAAAGAAAGGAAGTACATAATACAAGAACCATAACTTTATAGTGAATATTTTTCAAATTATCTCCCTTGTCAGACTTTATATTTCCATGTTGGGACCATAACTCGAAAAGTACTAAAGTACTAAAGATATTTCGATGAAACTTGAAATGTATACAGATATTAAAGAAAGGAAGTGCATTACACAAGAACCATAACTTATAGTGAATAATTTTCAAGTTATCTCCCTTGTTAGACTTTATATTTCAAATCCAGAACCAAAACTCCAAAAGTACGAAAGATATTTCGATGAAACTTGAAATGTAGATAGATATTAAAGGGAGGAAGTGCAATACTCAAGACTCCTAACTCTATAATAAATAATAAAAATGAACTCCCTTGTTTTTATTATTTTTCTTTTAATGAAGTCTGTATTATGTAAATAGGTATGATCCCTAGTTAAAGATAGTTCTATCAGACAATGCCTATTATCACTTGACAAAGCCCTTATGGGGAGCATCATTCGGTTCCACCGATTCCTTGTTTATTTCAGCAGTTTCAGACCTTGTCATGTGTTTTGCATTAGCAATCTCATTGCATAACTTAGGTGAGCGATCTAGGGCCATCATGGCCCTCTTTATTTGTAGAATCAATCAGTTTTGTAAATTTAAATACATTTGCTAGATTTACGTAGTATTTTTCAATGTATTGATCCTTGTTTGGGTAAAAAATGGACAAATTATAACAACGTGGTACAAAGCTTGCATTTCCTTTTGTTTCTGTCAATGTTTCTATGTCGACCACTTTCAATCATTAGGGACCCGGCCGGGTAGCTCAATTGGTAGCGTATCTGACTCGTGATCTGGAGGTCACGGGTTCGATACCCGGTTGCGGCGACATTCTTTCGGGCGATGTTTTCCATTGCCTCTCACCTCTGATCTATGTGGGAAAGTAGTCAGTGGCTTCGAAATAATGTTGTGTAAGTACTGGTGTGGGAAAGCCAGGAAAACATGGGTAGGTGCACTGACCGCCGTGATATGACCAAAGCTGTTGAAAGCGGCGTTAAACTCCAAACAAACAAATCAATCATTAGGTTTAAGCTTGGCAATTAATTGTCGAAATTATTGAGTTTTTAATATGTCCAGATATTCTGCTCGTGCGAAATCAGTCTTAAATGATCTGTCAAAATATAATGAAGGGGATAGTTGGATGCTTGCTTGCCATTGATTGACATATACATATATTTAAATCGTAACGGATTCGGGATATAACCAAATATCAGAAAAATCTGACGACTCTAGCAGATGTTTAACCTTATTTGACCAGTTACTAACATCACTGTTTCTCGTTATTTCCATACGTTGGTGAGTAACTATGGTATGTACTATACATTTAGATGCTTTCGGACCGTACAGTTTTAACCAATATTTAATTATACCGGTCTGCCTATTTATGTAAAGTGGAAATATATTAAGTTCTGAATATAAAGCTAGCGAATTTGTTGACCTTTTTACATTAATTAACCACTTACACAATTTTATGTTGACTCGCTCAAGGTTTTCAGCCCTGATAAAACTCCACACTTCACAATTATAATTCAGTATTGAGGCTAGGTATGAATCAAAAAGATTCAACATAATATCAAATGGGACGTCCATATCTTTGGTGCTATTAAATAAAGATCACATCGCCCGAAGGCTTTTACCGGCCAATGTGTTAGTGGCGTGTATGGATGATCCACCACTAGAAAAATACTATTCCTAAGTAACTCAACCTCATTTTCACTATTGTGCCATTTATAGTCTTCCTTGAGACGGTCCCCTTTATGAAATACAACAATTTGTGTTGTGTCAATATTGAAAGATATATTCTATTTAGAACAGTACTGAGCGATGCCTGTAGACCCGATGCAGACTCGGATAAAACAGCCGCGTCGTCTGAAAATAGTAAAAGGTATATAGTCAGCTGGTCGAGGGTAATACCGGCATTGAGATTACTATGTAGGTGCAATTCTATGTCATTCAGAAAAAGGGAAAACATTATTGGGGAGGTTATTTCCCCTTTGTAATAATCCGACATTTGTAACTAGCGGAGAATTCAGATAATGTTCCCATATGTCTCACACAAAGCCTAACCTCCGAATAAATTGATTTTAAAACCCTTAGTAATTTTCCATCTATACGCGATTTTATCAGTTTGAACCAAAATGCATTTCTATCAATTAAATCGTACGCTTTTCTAAAATCGATAAAATGGCAATAATTTGTCTTTACTATTTTACTGAGTATCAATCAGGCAATTAAGAATGAAGTTCGCATTGCTATAACCAGATTTAAATCCAAATTGGAAGCCTGTTAGAATGTCATTTTGCACTGTCCAATCTGTGAGCCTATTATTCATATTTTGTAGTCTATGTTCAGATGACAAGTCTTTAAAGTGAGTGAAAAGGGTTTCCGTAGAAAAGCTTTCCCCCTTACATAATAAAGATTTCTTATAAGATTATTTCCAAAGGTCTCGAGGACGACAACGTCTCATTTCATTCATAGTTTTGGTTAAGTCTTTTGCTACAATGATATGTGTAATCTTTTCGAACTCTGAATTACTCCTGCCGGATAAGGCTTATCCGAAAACTGGCTGTTTTTAGACTTTTTGTGCTCAAAATATCCCTTTCCACAATTATTCAAAACTCGGTAAACTTTAAAACTAAAACAGCAGTATCGCTTTTTTGTTCGATCTCTTCCTTTAATGTCTCATTTCGGTATTTATCATCCCATTTATGATATAGAATATCCTCTTATTTGTAATCATTAGAGACATTGGGACCATCCGAAGATCCTCATCAGGCTGCACCGAGCAGGGCGAAACTATTTAATTTAAATAATTAAAGGTTTATAAGGGAAAACAATTGTTATTTTAGTTATTTTTTGTTATGAATTTCTATAAAAGTGTAACTTTAATGAAATAACGCTTCAATCGTCAAAATCTTTTTTCGGCGAAGACGATTAACCTCAGTTTTGACCTAGATGTTAAACAAATGATCTAGATTGTAGACGAATCAAATGAATAATGGCGAAGAAATAAATGAAATGAAACGTTCTGATTGGTTCATAGTTAAATTGGCGATACTAATAGAGGCACTATTAAGGTGAAGTTTTAAAATGAAATGTTCTGCATACTTACCTTTAATTGTTTTCCTTAAGAAATAAATTTCAGTAAAAAAAATCAGTGAAAACGTATGAAATATAATATTTAAGAGCAAAATATTAATTATTTTTGTAACATGATAAGTTTTCAGTTATGTATCGTCAATTACAACTTGTACACCTCTTGGGAGCCTTGCGTATACTCTTCAGTCAAGTAAAGTATTCTCGGCCTTGAACGAAAATGAAAAAGTGTAATGGATGTTGACTTGGGTTGTCAAGTGAACGGTCTGTGGTTTGCTTCCCGGCAGAAGCAAGCTTTTTTTTTCTCTCTCATTCATATCAAAACCAAAGTATATATTATATATATATGAACTAAAAACATTTTCTTAGTGTTTTCTCATATTGATCGCCGTTTATCTTTTTTAAAGATATTTCTTGTTTAAATTACAAAGCATTGTGGGTTTTGGAGCCGCATTATAAACGTGTTGTATATCACGAATCGTAATACGGGAGCCGCTTACTAAACGATACTTATTATTTAGTATACGTACAACTAGTGCATTTATGTCTATCTTTTCCTAATTGGAACGTTGTAGATTTCTAGACCAGATTGAAAACTGAATCCGCGAGCATTAATGATGGATCTATATACGGCACACAACGATAGGTTTGTTTGTTTGTTTGATAATATAACATAAAAAACAATTGTGGTATAAAAGCACTTAAAGTGGAAACGAAAGTAGACTCGGGAAGCTTGTGCAACAGAAACTGACATTTTACAAAACGGTAACAAAAGCAATGGAGATGGATGACTATTCTATCCTCTGTCCAATATGCATCGAGACCTTTAGGTCACCAAGATTAATTAAAGAATGTGGACACAGTTTTTGTGAACAGTGTCTGTTTACGTATGTAACCACGTTGAAAGATAAAGGGGAACTGGGGTCAACATTTCCGTGTCCGGTATGTCGACATGTTGTGACTACTCCGTCTGATAATGACGTTACGTTGTCATGGATACATACATTCCCTGTAGATGAGAAGCTTATTAAGAAATTATCATCAGTCCAAGCAGAAGAGGAAGGCGGAAAGGAGAGTTCGGCTATACTTTGCGGCCCTTGTACTGCAGAAGACGAACACAATAGAGCCGTAAAATATTGTGTTATCTGTGGGGAATATCTTTGTAAAGATTGTGTTGGTGTCCATAGGAAATATAAACTATTTCATGGTCACACCTTGTCAGTCATTTCGGGAAACATGTCAACAAGCAAAGTGAAAGAGCTGGTTTCTATACAATGTGAAAAGCATCCCGACCGAGACGTTGAAATATACTGCCAAAGAGATAACATTTATTGTTGTTTGATATGTGCAACATTCAGCCACAGGGAATGTGCTGGGCTCAAACAAATAGCGGAGATCGAGGCCGTAGCGAATAAAAGAGTTGTCGAACTCTATCAGAAATTTGAATTAGCAGAAAAACACATCGATGATTTACTGTTACTGCAGAAGAAATGTATTCCAGAACTTTTCAAAAACAAAGAAAAGATAACAGACGGATTAAAAAGAATGAGAAATCAAATAGTCTCTGCAATAGACAATATAATTGACAACTTTGATGCGCAAATAAAACAGCAGATGATCGTTCTTGATGCAGAACCAGACACAAACCTTGGGAAAATAAATGTTTTGAAAGTACGATGTCAGAAAAATAAAGAAATGGTTGAAGCAGTAAAAGAATATGGCCTTCCTGCTCAGAAAGTTATTTCACAAACAAAGCTCGCCGAGGAATACTACCAGTTTGAGAAGGACATAACAGACGAGGAACAGACAATAGAGACATTAGAATTTAGCTATGGAGGGTTGGCACGACTGGAGGGAATTCACAAAGAGCTCCTTAAATGTAAACAAGAACAAGTACACATTGTTAGACATGCTCGTGACTTTGTGAAATACGAAGATGTTGTGAACACGACTGGTAGCAGAAACGTTGTGAGAACAGGGGAACATTCTATAAAATTAAACTCTCTGTCAGACTGTTCTCCTAGATACACAGGGATAATAGTGATAGACGATACACATCTACTCCTGTGTGATAACTGTGGTCAAAGTAAGTACTGCGGTCATGTCTGTCTGTACGATATCGAGTCTAAAACAATTACGAAAATGAAGATGAACAAACCTTTTAGTGCAGCTGTACTAAACAATAACCCATCCAACGTAGCTGTCAGCGTACCTACGGACAATGAGATACATGTCGTCTCAATCAAAGGTGATTCACTGACATTAGAAAAGACATTTAAATGTGATAAACAGCCATACAGCCTTATCAGTCTAAAAAACGGACACGTGGGAGTAACCTGGGCCTCTCCACCATCATTTGATATCGTAGATATGAGCGGCAATGAGATGAAAACAGTGACGTCATTCACACAAGATTCAACAGGTAGAACGTTCAAGTCTTTTCAGTATGTTGCCGTTGATGAATTAAGATCCCACATTGTTCAGTCATGTCATGAAGACCATGCAGTCTACTGTTTTGACTACTCGGGGAATCCTGTATATGAATATAAAGATACAGAGCTTCAGTCTCCATGTGGAGTTGATATGGACAGAGATGGAAACATTTATATTTGTTCCCGGGTTAATAATAAAATACATGTCCTTTCACCATCAGGTCGTAAAATAAAGGTGGTGAAAGGTATCTCCCACCATCCTCAGGCAATCAGTTTTGATGATACAGGAGAGAGATTCTGGGTGACACGTTTCTATTATGATGCCGCTAAAGTGGTTCTGTTCTCGCTGGTAATGTAAACATTTATTGAAATCAAAAATCGACAAAAGCAATGGTATATTACAATAGGAACTATACTGTATACTGGAGAAAGTGTAGACATTTCGTGTCATAGAATGGTGTATTTAATCAACTCGCCCTCTTCTCAAAAACAGGATTAAGGAATATGACGTAGCATGACTTTATATCAAATATACAGTATGTAAAACAAACTTTACCAATCACAGTAAGACTTGGTACAATTAAACGAATTGTGATTTTAAAGTGCATAATAATTAATATGTTATGGGATTATCTGTAAGTGTTATAATATAATCACGTAATATCCATTTAAAGATACGACATAATAGTGAAGACTAAAATCAGCATGACCACTTCGTAAATACATCGATCCAAAGACCTAATAACACATTAGGTCTTTGATCGATCCCCTTATAACGGGCCATGTCATACGTAAACCAATCTTCGTGACTTTGAGACCAGATAGAGAGAGAGAGAGGATCTAGATCATCTAACGTCTTCACGCGATCTGATCAGGATCTGTCATGTTCGTCATCTCGTCTCCCACGCGTTCTGGAAGACTATTGTGAAAGGTTTATGGTCGAATAACTAATCATTGAAATATCCTATGTCATTATAAGCCTGGGGCTACCGTGAATATATTATATGGGAGTATCTGTATGTTTTATCATATCATCACGTGATATCAGTTTAAAGGTATAACATAACAGTGAAGACTAAGATCAACATGACTACTTTGTAAATACATCGATACTCTTATAACGAGCCATGTCATACGAAACCCGACCTTCGTGACTTTGAGACCAGAGAGAGAAGATCTAGACCAACTTACGTCTTCACGCGATCTGATCAGGATCTTTCCTGTTCGTCATCTCGTCGTACAAGCGTTCTGGAAGCATCTGGTGAAAGGTTTATGATCGAACAATTAATCATTGAAATATACCGTTCTATTCTGGTTGTCCTTTTTGAAAAGTCGGCATTAAAAGGTTTAATTTCCGAACCTCCAAATGTCGGATTTGGTAAGACATGGTCAGTAAAAGTGGTTTCGAAAAAAATATGATTGAATGGAATTAATAAGGTATTGATCCAGTCAATGACTTCTGATCATAGTCTATGCAGATTAGACCATTATCTTAACGAAGTCCGAGAATTGTTGTCAACGCCCTTTCATGTTTTAACAGGTTCTTTAATATTATTGAACAGATTATGTTTATAATTAAGAGTAACTATGTGTCAATGATTTAGACCAAGATAACACTGCACGAATGTTGGGGCTAGTCCAGGAAATGGTATCATTGCCTTTAACTTTTTAACCGATTCCTGAATATCATTGAGCAGACTAAGTAAATAAGTAAAAATAAATAAGTATCAATGATAAAGACAGTGATTTAAATGTACGAATATAGAGGCTGGTCTTAGTCTGTATTTGTCGAATACTAAAGGTCGTGTGTGAGATAGTCAAAATATAGTTAAAATCAAATGAGAAATTAATCATTATAGGTTTCTACATTTCCAACGATGTTTCAAAAGTTGACTGTTAATTGATTGGATATAAATGACATTTTCAAAGGATATGATGACAAGATGTAATAATGAAAACATTTTCCACACTTGATTTACATTGATAACCGTTTTTGCGAAAATGTAACCTGATACGAAAATGCGTGCCACAAATCGACTGTGTCAAGGCTATTATTTAACCCTTTCCCTCATACGACAATTCTGCAGCAGACGACTTTGAACATATTTTGTCAAAAAATAGAAAATCTCATTATATGAATGGATAACCTATGACAAGAAGTGGAAAACATTGTGACAAAAAGGAGAAATTGCTCGTTTTGAGCAATTTCTTCTTTTGTCACTATGTTTTCAAAAAGCCGTCTGCTGCAGAGGCGTCAGAAAGCGTCTATATGAGGAAAAGGGTTAATTAAACAACTGACTTTGGTACATGCTGTAACTAGACACTTTTATATCATATGCATGTACCTTTGAGTATATGTTCTTTATGAGGCATCGTGAAAATGGCCGTATGGATATTTGTTTAACGCTTTCCAAGTTGTAGACGTATTTTGACGCATCTACAGCGGACGAATGTTAAAAACATTTTAACCAAAGGAAATATTTCTAAAGATGAGCCATGTCTACTTTTCCCACCATGTTTTGTTTTTACTTGATTGTGTTTTCATGTTAAATTCATGTTTCTTTATTTGTCTTCATGTATATGTGTTTGCCAATGACTATGTATATTGAATATGTCTTAGTAAAGTTCCGTTCTGAATCCGAAGAATATCAAAATTATTGCAATGAAAGGAGAAATTGTTTCTTCAATTTATTCAATGTTTTCAACTCCATCTTAACATTATACAGAGGACTCTAGAAATGTCATACTAAATAAACGATAAACACAAAGACTTTTGAATCACATGTCTGTAAATATAGTGTCATTAAAGTAGATTGCTTTCATAACTACACGTAAAATAATCTGTTTGTTTTGATCTCATCTTATAATTCCCTGCTATAGTGCACGTATAATTAGATGTTTAAATGAGATCGGAACCTCTCCCTAGTCCTACCTTGATTCTTTTATTCGCTATCAATGCTCAAAATTGCAATTTAACATAACGGAACAATATTACAACAATGTGCATTGGATGTTCCCGCGATAGAGTAGGAACACCACCGAATACTTTTACAAATTACAAGGTCACGAAAAGAAGTGTCACTGTCCGCTTGCATGAAGTATATGACCGGATGTAACCACAGTCTGCCATTAAAAAGTGGTGTCAATCGTATATGTTACAGCCGTAGCCATTTGTTCCGCTCGATTGCATGAGGTATATGGCCGGATGTAATCACAGGCAGACATTAAGAAGTTTTGTCAATCGTGTGTTACAGCCGTAGCCATTTGTTTTCATCGTTCCTGTCCGCCTGCATAACATATATGGCCGAATGTAACCACAGGCAGACATTAAGAAGTTTTGTCAATCGTGTGTTACAGCCGTAGCCATTTGTTTTCATCGTCACTGTCTGCCTGCATAACATATATGGCCGGATGTAACCACAGGCGGCCATTAAGAAGTGGTGTCAATCGTGTGTTACAGCCGTAGCCATTTGTTTTCATCGTCACTGTCCGCCTGCATAACATATATGGCCGGGTGTAACCACAGGCAGCCATTAAGAAGTGGTGTCAATCGTGTGTTACAGCCGTAGCCATTTGTTTTCATCGTCACTGTCCGCCTGCATAACATATATGGCCGGATGTAACCACAGGCAGACATTAAGAAGTTTTGTCAATCGTGTGTTACAGCCATAGCCATTTGTTTTCATCGTCACTGTCCGTCTGCATAAAATATATGGCCGGATGTAACCACAGGCGGCCATTAAGAAGTGTTGTCAATCGTGTGTTACAGCCGTAGCCATTTGTTTTCATCGTCACTGTCCGCCTGCATGCAATATATGGCCAGATGTAACCACAGGCAGCCATTAAGAAGTGTTGTCAATCGTGTGTTACAGCCGTAGCCATTTGTTTTCATCGTCACTGTCCGCCTGCATACAATATATGGCCGGATGTAACCACAGGCAGCCATTAAGAAGTGGTGTCAATCGTGTGTTACAGCCGTAGCCATTTGTTTTCATCGTCACTGTCCGCCTGCATAAAATATATGGCCGGATGTAACCACAGGCAGCCATTAAGAAGTGGTGTCCAACGTGTGTTACAGCCGCAGCCATTTGTTTTCATTCCGTTACAAACCAATGCAATGAGACCCCGTATCGCGCGCGCGGTCCATATTTAATCAACCCATATGATATCATTGTTAACCCTTATTCACATACAGACGATTTCAGACGCCTATGTAGCAGACGACTTTTGTTAACATTCTGGTAAAAGGAGAATTGGTTAGCATTTTTTTCTTTTACCACAATGTTTTTTTCAACTTATTTGCTTTTTTCTTTCATTTATTGCAAGTTGTAATATGTTTGACTAATTGTTGTTTAAGTCGTCTATTGCATAATTTGTTGTATGTTGGTAATGGTTCAATTCAGTTTCCGTTACAAACCGATGCAATTAGACCCCATTATCGACGGACGCGGCCCGCACGTAATCGACCCATATCATTGTTAACACTTATTCACATACAGACGATTTCTCACGTCTCTGTAGCAGACAGATTAAGTAAACATTCTGGCAAAATGAGAAATTGCTCATGATGAGCATTTTTTTCTTTTACCACAATGGTTTTTTTTTCAACAAATTCGCTTTCTTTCTTTCTTTTATTAAGAGTTTCACTATGTTTGACTAATTATTTTTTAAGTAGTCTGTTGCAGATTTGTTATATGTTGGAAATGGGTAAATTCAGTTTCTAATAATGTTGATCGGAGTTGGATGACGTTTCAATATTTAGATTGATAAACGGACGAAACCGATCTGATAACTACTATTTATGGGTGAACTTCAGGTGCCGCTTTGATATCGTTTTATGTACACAACGGCGTTTTACTTGTGAATATATAAACCCTTTTCCCTTATATATCTTATCCCTTTATTGGTAGAGGATGAATACTCTTATACAGTGTATGAGCATGTCCATTGCAAAGGTACATTTTGGTTTTTGTGAACAGTCTAGATCCAGATAAGCCTGACCATACGCACAGTTTTATCAAGATCTACACTATTAAGATGTTACACAAACCAACATGCTATAAACTTATCTTAACTGAAGTAGATTCTGATGAGACGAAGTATGTGGACAGGATGATCTGAACCTTCACTGTTTGGAAATGCTGACTTGCACCTTTTTTCCCGTGGACAGGCTTGTATAACATTTCAAAGTGGGTTCTATGCCCAATGAACGAAAACCTCTTTGAACAACATTTGAATCTTTGTTAGTGAGTGATTTATACAAGCTAACCTCTTCGTAGAAACACCTCTCCAGAACACCATGTTTGCTCTACTCCCGCTCTATGACGCTCTGGAGAGGTAGCAATGTGTATCTCGTCATACGAAAACCGACTTCAGATATATTTGGACCACCGAAGATCCTGATCAGCCTGCACCTCCTCGTAGTCTGATCGATAACGACCTTTACCTTTCTCCCTTAAGTCGTACACGCATCTTTTAAGTTACTGGGGAACGGCTGTGACTGAGATCAGACTTACGAAGTATAAACTCTTGTTTGTAAATGACATTCACTACATTTTCGTGCATGGGGGCCAAAATTATGACGAAACATTTTACGGACATTGTTTCTTTATATCGCGCACTTACCTACACAATTAGTTCAGTGACTTATGCCCTAGTCAGACACACATACGGATTCTGCGGATGCTACGGATGTTTCGTCCGGATCTATCCGTTCAATCCGCATCTATCCGTTCAATCCGTAATGGTCCGTATCGCATCCGCTGAGTCCGTTACTGTATGTATCGTATCCGCAGTGTCCACATGATCCGCGTCCAAATTATGAACAGTTTCACAATTTAGGCGCAGAGGAGAAAACCGTAATGATCCGTAACTGAAGGCATTTATCCGTATCCAATCCGTATCTAACCCGTATCTAAACCTATCATTCCGCGGTCCACCCCAAGTTGTGGATTAATACGGTTTCATGCGGATCGTTACGGTTAATTACTGGTTTACTGGTTTCGTTCTGCGTATTGTTATGGACTGTTACCTACAGAAACGTTTCAATACGGATTGTTTGCGTTCTAATACTGACAGATACCTTTTTGTGGGGATAAATGCGAATAATTGTGAATTAATGCGGATTGTTACGGACTCCTGCGTTCCATTTACTTCTCATGCGACGATCTTTACCACTTTGGCAAAAAAAACAACACGTTAACATAGAATTCTGGGAAGTTTTCTCGGTCTATATATACTGGATGGTCTTCCTAATTCCACAGCCATGGACAACGAATGCCGACAGCTCTTGCTGAACCTCACACTTATTTATGCACATATTTTGCGCATCTGGATGACACGCCATCGGGAGAGGAGGTGGTAGGTCCGCCGTTGGATAACTCTTAGGCCAGAACAGGAAGCGTATGTCAACCTCATAATGCTCTTGAGAAACGAGGCTTCGGTGGCGTTCCGCAACTGTACGAGGCTCACATCCGAGATGTTCCGAGACGTGGTGGAACGACTCACGCCGAGACTTCGTAAGAAAAGCACATGGTCCGCGACGTCTGTCAGGCCATTTGGGATGAATACGGCGCAGAGTTTGTCACCATCCCGACGACATCTGAGCGTGGAAGTAGGTTGCTGCAGGCTACATCAGCCGGTGGAACTTTCACCAGGTGCTAGGTGCCTTGGATGGCAAGCACATACGCATCCGGTGTCCTGCCCACGGAGGGTCCCAGTTCTACAACTACAAGGGGCACCACTCTATTGTGTTCCTAGCCCTCGTTGATGCGAACTACAGGTTCATGTGGGCCCAAGTCGGTGCCCCAGGGGCAGCATCTGATGCCTAGCTTTGGGACGAGTCGGCTCTGCGAGACGCGGTTATCTACAACATCGTCGGCATCCCCGAACCTGAACCTCTGCCTGCCGACGACCGTCAGATGCCGTATTTCATCATCGGGGACAATGCATTTGCCCTCAACGAAGACGTGTGGAGAACGCCTTTGACATTCTGGCCAACTGCTTGGGCTGCCTGCTCACAACCCTACGACAGGATCCGCAGAACGCGGAAACCATGATGATTGCGTGTGTGACACTCCACAATATGCTGAGGACGGCCTTCACAGATGATGGTGCAATTGGCGTTCGTGAGAACGAGCAGCACAACCTCATCCCCGGCTCATGGAGAGATGATGCTGTTCCAGGTGATTTGGAGAGGCGGCTGTACGGCAACAACACCAGCAGAGCGGCGAAGAGACAGAAACTGTATCTCAAGCACTACTACAGCGGAGAGGCCGGGTGGGTTCCATGGTAGTGGCGTATGGTGCAGTGAACACGCAACTTGCAATGTTTATTAATTTTAACAGTGAGGTAATAATTTCATGAACTTGTTATTGCAAAAGCAAAATTGCTATAATTGACCTTGTGAACAAGTTAAAGTCTTCATTCATTGTTCGATGTTTACCAAACTTATTCAGTAGCTAGATATGCATGAGAGATTGGTTCCTTTCGAAAACAAGTCAGATCCGTCAAACATTACTGAATTATGGCCCTCTAAGGTTGGCAAAATTGTTATAATTGACTTTGTGAACACGATAAAAACTTCATTTATATGTCACATGTCCTTTACAATGGCAATATTGACACATTGTTGGATGATGCAGATATTGAAAACAGAAATGTTACCTTTACATTCGCTCCTGGAGAAGGTCAACGACCTCTCAGTATTTTTCAAGATAAAGATTCAGAATGTTCCTTAAGTGACCCACTATCAGATTCCATCAAGCCATGTTGATTGGTCGAAAAACATGGTCACCAGGGGCCGAAGCTATTTTGCCTTATATGGCTTGAGTGAAAACTTAAAAAATCTTCTCCTCCGAAAGTGTTTGGCCGATTTTCAAATAGTGTTGTAGAAATATTTCTAGTGTGATTCTCTATCATATTCCTTCAGGCCATGTTGATTAGTTGAAACCTATAGCCGCCAGGGGGCGGGGCTGATATGGCTAAAGTGAAAAAAATTAAATCAGGTGACCAATATAGGACCATCATGGCCCTATTGTATTGGTTTATTATGCTCTCCAAACTAGTTTGGGAGAGCATATAGTTGTCGTGTTGTCCGTCCGTCACGTCTGTCCGTGTCTGTCACACTTTATTTGCATTGAGCATAAATCTAAAAGTACTGAATATATTTGAATGAAACTTGAAATATACATACATATCATTAAGAGAGAGTGCATAATACAAGAACCATATTTTTATAGTGAATAATTTTCAAATCATCTCCCTTATTAGACTTTATATTTCCATGTCAGGACCATAACTCGAAAAGTACTTAGGGTATTGCGATGGAACTTGAAATGTATACAGATATTAAAGAGAGGAGGTGCATTACACAAGTTAGACTTTATATTTCAATTTCAGGACCATAACTCCAAAAGTACGAAAGATATTTCGATGAAACTTGAAATGTAGATAGATATTAAAGAGAGGAAGTGCATTACACAAGAACCATAACTATATAATAAATAATAAAAATTAACTCCCTTGTTTATTTTCTTTAATGAAGTCTGTATTATGTAAATAGGTATGATCACTAGTTAAAGATAGTTCTATCAGACAATGCCTATTATCACTTGACAAAGCCCTTATGGGGAGCATCATTCGGGTCCATCGATTCCTTGTTTATTTCAGCAGTTTCAGACCTTGTCATGTGTTTTGCATTAGCAATCTCATTGCATAACTTAGGTGAGTGATCAAGGGCCATCATGGCCCTCTTTATTTGTAGAATCAATCAGTTTTGTAAATTGAAATACATTTGCTAGATTTACGTAGTATTTTTCAATGTATTGATTCCTTGTTTGGGTAAAACATAGACAATTATAACAACGTGGTACAAAGCTCGCATTTCCTTTTGTTTCTGTCAATGTTTCTATGTCGACCACTTTCAATCATTAGGTTTAAGCTTAGCAATTAATTGTCGAATTTTTGAGTTTTTAATATGTCCAGATATCCTGCTCGTGCGAAATCAGTCTTAAATGATCTGTCAAAATATAATGAAGGGGGTAGTTGGATGCTTGCTTGCCATTGTTTGACATACATATATTTAAAACGGATTCGGGATATAACCAAATATCAGAACAAATCTGACGACTCTAGCAGATGTTTAACCTTATTTGACCAGTTACTAACATCACTGTTTCTCGTTATTTCCATGCGTTGGTGAGTAACTATGGTATAAACTATACAGTTAGATGCTTTCGGACCGTACAGTTTTAACCAATATTTAATTATACGGGTCTGCCTATTTTGTAAAGTGGAAATATATTAAGTTCTGAATATAAAGCTAGCGAGTTTGTTGACCTTTTTACATTAATTAACCACTTACAGAATGTTATGTTAACTCGCTCAAGGTTTTCAGCCCTATTGAAACCTCAGACTTCATCATTATAATTCAGTATTAAGGATACGTATGAATAAAAAAGATTCAACATAATATCAACTGGGACGTCCATATCTTTGGTGCTATTAAATAAAGATCCCGCCCGAAGGCTTTTACCGGCTAATGTGTTAGTGACATGTATGGATGATCCACCACTAGAAAAATACTATTCCTAAGTAACTCAACCTCAATTTCACTATTGTGCCATTTATAGTCTTCCTTGAGACGGTCCCCTTTATGAAATACAACAATTTGTGTTGTGTCAATATTGAAAGATATATTATATTTAGAACAGTTCTGAGCGATTCCTGTAGACCCGTTGCAGACTCAGATAAAACAGCCGCGTCGTCTGCAAATAGTAAATGGTATATAGTCAGCTGGTCGAGGGTAATACCGGCATTTAGATGTAGGTGCAGTTCTATGTCATTCAGAAAAGGGGAAAACATTATTGGGGAGGTTATTTCCCCTTTGTGATAATCCGACATTACTAGCGAAGAATTTAGATAATGTTCCCATATGTCTCACACAAAGCCTAACCGAATGAATTGATTTTAAAACCCTTAGTAATTTTCCATCTATACCCGATTGTATCAGTTTAAACCAAAATGCATTTCTATCAATTAAATCGTACGCTTTTCTAAAATCGATAACACGGCAAATAATTTGTTTTTACTATTTAACTGAGTATCAATCAGGCAATTAAGAATGAAGATCACATCAGTCGTGCTATAACCAGATTTAAATCCAAATTGAACGCCTTTTAGCATGTCATTTTGCACTGTCCAATCTGTGGGCCTATTATTCATATTTTGTGGTCTATGTTCGGATGACAAGTCTTTAAAGTGAGTGAAAGGGTTTCTGTAGAAACGCTTTCCCCCTTAAAATTATTTCCAAGGGTCTCGAGGACGACAACGTCTCATTTCATTCATAGTTTTGGTTAAGTCAATATACTTCAACTTCCTTTTGCTACAATGATATGTGTAATCTTTTCGAACTCTGAATTACTCCTGCCAGATAAGGCTTATCCGAAAACTGGCTGTTTTTAAAATAACCCTTTCCACAATTATTCAAAATTCAGCCAACTTCAAAACTAAAACAGCAGTATCGCTTTTTTGTTCGATCACTTCCTTTAACCCTTTCCCTCATATACGGCAATTCTGCAGCAGACGACTTTGAACGTATTTTGTCAAAATATAAAAAATCTCCATAATTGAATGGATAACCTATGACAAAAAGTGGAAAACATTGTGGCAAAAGAAGAAATTGCACGTTTTATGCAATTTTTTCTTTTGTCACTATGTTTTCAAAAAGTCGTCTGCTGCAGAGGCGTCTATATGAGGGAAAGGGTTAATGTCTCATTTCGGTATTTATCATCCCATTTATGATACAAGACGATTGTTTGATGCAAAGCATCAAAGAGAAGCAGCGATATTTCGTTTCACATGAAGAAATAAGAAAAAAGATCATTTAAATCCACAAACATTAGAACAATTTAATCTGTAGTCAGTAATGCTGATATCGATTATTGAAGATATAAGTTTCATGTAGGATATTTAACCTGGCAGGGTCTGTGTTTTAATTGAATGAGATAATTTAGAGTTAAGCTGATCATAAAAAGTGACATATAATACTAAAGATAAATGGACAAGAGGTTATGATAAATTTAAATTAGTACCAAAAGCAATCAACTATTTGTATTGAACACAACCCTGTTATGATAATGTTTTATCAAATAATGCTGACACACAGAAAATCTGTTTTTCGTTTGTATCGGTAAGTCATGATAATGGATAAGGGTTTCCTACATAAAACAAATCTGCAGTAGACGACTTTGAAATTATCAAGTAAAAAAAATCTCTATAAATGATCGTATGACAATTGAAAAGCGTTGAATTATTGTGGCAAATGCAGATATTGCTCATTATGAGCAATTTCTCCTTTTGCAACAATGATTTCAATGATATTCACTCTGACAGACTTTAAAATCATCAAGTACAAAACATAGAAAATCTCTATGAATGATAGTAAGATAATTGAAAAGAGTTGAAATTATTGTGGCAAATTGAGCAATTGAAAATCAAAGCTGTCGGATTACAAACGCACAATCTCGAGTTGACGCAGATATTGCTTATTATGAGCAATTTCTCCTTTTGCCACAATGATTTCAATGATTTTCACTCTGACAGACTTTAAAATCATCAAGTACAAAACATAGAAAATCTCTATAAATGATAGTAAGATAATTGAAAAGAGTTGAAATTATTGTGGCAAATTGAGCAATTGAAAATCAAAGCTGTCGGATTACAAACGCACAATCTCGAGTTGACGCAGATATTGCTCATTATGAGCAATTTCTCCTTTTGCCACAATGATTTCAATGATGTTCACTCTGACAGACTTTAAAATCATCAAGTACAAAACATAGAAAATCTCTATAAATGATAGTAAGATAATTGAAAAGAGTTGAAATTATTGTGGCAAATTGAGCAATTGAAAATCAAAGCTGTCGGATTACAAACGCACAATCTCGAGTTGACGAAACTGATGTGAACTCGTGTCGTGATTAGCATTCAGAAAATCAAGTAAACGTATTTCTATGTACACGTAATCTGAAAGACTGACAATAGCTGCAGCGACTTTTGAAAACATTGTGACAAAAAGAGAAATTGATCACGAGAAATTTATCCTTTGCTACAATGTTTTCTACTTTATGTCCATAAATTATACCTTCATTTAGCAAGATGTTCCAATTTTTACTTAAAGTGCTACGTATAAGGGAAAGGCTTAACATAGGATGTAGTTTCAATTTTTTTGAACACGTTAAACCAGTGCTTAAAAATTTATTTGAATTTATTTCTCAAACTGTAAATTTACCATTTGATATAAGAGTTGAAATGCTGTCTACATTTACAGTGATAAGTTAAATACAGTTCAGTTAATCCGATCACAATTTGTTTTTAAGAGCCAGAAGATTTCATTTCATTTAAGTATTCTGGATATTCACATCGCATCCGTGATAGAACATGTTGTTGGCTAGGCAAAATACACCGATATCGTGTTTACCGCGATGTTCATGAAATGTCGAACTGCAACAGCGAAAAAGAACGAAATTGATCTTGAAACAGATATTTCTGTGGTTTAAATCTTTTCATGTCTGCATTTTGCGATGACAATTGTACTCAAAGTTAACTTTGAATCCAGTATGTACTGAACATGAAAGTCAGATTATTAAAAGCAAAGCAAATGAAAAATGTATGTGAAATTGCGATAAAAATGAAAATCTATAAATAGACTATAGATGAATGGTACTGTTTTTGGGATAGGGGCGTTTCGCCACTATCTCATAGCGAAGCTGCTTTCGAAAAGTCGGATTTAAAGCTGCAACCGCAGTCCACATGTGTATACCTACACCAAAATCGAGTTTTGATTGGTTATAATCTGCCTTTTCAACGATTTCATTGGTTCGACCGAATCACGAAACCCTCCGCTTGCATAATTTATGAGACAAAATAGTTTCTATGAATGAAACTCACTCTGAACTATGGTTGACCTCAATGTCTGTAAGCGGGAAAGGGTTGAACCGTTCCCGTTATAGCTACTTAGTTACAAACAAATGTTGAAAGTATATTTGCAAACGGAGCAATTGCTGACAATGAGCAATTCCTCCTTTTCAAACAATGCTTTGAAACATGAATCAATTTGTTTCTATAACCTAGATAACGAAAACATTTGTCTACAGTTATTATTTTAACCTTTGCCCCTTTTAGACACATTTGACTAACCTTAACAGATGAATGATAATCAACAAGTTTGTCTTTTAAATTAACCTTGACGGTCCGGTCCCGTTTCGGAGAAACAATTAAATTGCAAATACTTTACAAATACCATAATCTAAGCTGACGTGTTTTGACGCATCGAACCAGTCTTCTGTAATCAATACTTGAGTTGTCTCCGTCTGTAAAGCTTGGAGGTATAATCCGGCGTCCGGCCGGCTGTCTGCCTGAATGTGCATTCGTCCGTCCGTCATGGATTGCATATATTGGTTAACACGTTGTTTCTGTATGGCAGATTTATTTCAAAGTGGTCACAATTATACCCGTGTGATCAGGAGAACGGCAAAGTACTAGGTACATAACTCTGGTCTGTTTTTTCAGTTATCTCCATTTTTCCTTATTTAGTTCAGCGATTGTCTCAATTAACTTTCATTGTATCAATTTCAAACTTGGTTTGTAGGTAACTTATGACCTACAGATTTGCAGTGCACCATTACCATAAATTTAGCATGCTGCGTTTGGAGTGTGTATATTTTTGTCTTTCAATGTTCTCCCTTATTATATGCAACACATGCGTTCCGTGAAATTCCCTTTTTCGTTAATGAGTGCTTCCCCAAGATTTGTACTTCGTCAAATCTAATCTTTTTTTTTAGGTGTAAACTCAATTTTTTCATTTCTTCGGTTATTGTCTCAATATATGTCCAATATATCAATTTAAGACTTGGTGTATAGGAAACTCAGAGCTGCAATTGTGCAGTGCAAAAGAAACATAACTCTATCATGCTTTCGATCGTCTTTCATTTATCAGCATGATTACAATATACATTGTGGATCTTTAGTAATTTCTGAACTAGAAATATTTTAATTAAGGGTAGCTGCTCGGTTTTTTTTTGTCAATCTTTTGTCCTTCGATATTTTGTTTATACAAGAAAAGGGTAAAACTTTGACAAATGAGGTATATGTTATTGGCAGGCAATATGTGTTGCTTCAAACATTTTTGGTTTGGTTTGTTTAAAGGTCATTGTTTCATTGTTTCAACAATGTTTGTCCATATGATCTATGCCATATGTTTTCAACTTACATATGCCCCCTATACCATCAGCGCTTTCAGCGCTTTGATTTATTGTAGCTCTTAACTTGATTCGGGAACTAGAGTCGCTGCGTGGCCGCTTACGACATTTACTCACTAGACCAAATTGAGATCGGTTTAAAACGCGTTGGTGAATACGGATTAAATCTAAAACGTAGACTAAATATTAAGATTTAGATTTAGACAAATATCTAAATTGAAAAGTTTAGTGAATACGGGACGAGGCTTCTTCGTCTAATTACTGCGTAATATATCATAGCATGTAATTTTAAGGAACCAGACTACATTTACAAATTCAATAGAAGGGTTCTCTATTTTACTGTCTAGAGTAGATACAGTATGAATTTCGCTTAAATAACATTCAATTAATATACTGGCCTTTGTCTTTTGTTTTTAATTTGTAAAACTCATACATGTATATAGAGTGTAAAAGGGATGTTTTAAAAGTCATTACCTTAAAATAATGTACTTAGAAAGGACAAAGAGAAATCTAGATTAGTGGTCACACTGGCAGGTCTAAATATTCTCCTTGACCGAAAATTAAAAGCATCCCTACAGGAAGCCGCCTCCTGGCGGCTTCCAATGAAATATCCTCTTATTTTGAATCATTAGAGACATTGGGACCACCCGAAGATCCTCACCAGGCTGCACCTCCTCGTAGTCTGATCGATCACGATCTTCACATTTATCCCTTAAGTCGTACACGCATCGTTTAAGCTACTGGAAAACGGTTTTGACTGAGATCAGACTTTCGAAGTATGAACTCTTGTTTGTTATTGACACTCACTACAAAACATTCGTGAATGGGGCCCAGTTATGCAGCACCTTTTTACGGACATTGATTCCGGTGGATGTATTCTTTGTTTTCTTGTTTCTATGGTGTTACGCCGCTTTCATCATTGTTTCAGTTATATCATGACGTTTCCTGGGTAAGTTACCAATACTACTGGTCTATTTATCCTGACACCAGCGAGTCATCAGTTATATCATGATGTTTCCTGAGTAAGTTACCAATACTACTGGTCTATTTATCCTGACACCAGCGAGTCATCAGTTATATCATGACGTTTCCTGAGTAAGTTACCAATACTACTGGTCTATTTATCCTGACACCAGCGAGTCATCAGTTATATCATGACGTTTCCTGGGTAAGTTACCAATACTACTGGTCTATTTATCCTGACACCAGCGAGTCATCAGTAATATCATGACGTTCCTGAGTAAGTTACCAATACTACTGGTCTATTTATCCTGACACCAGCGAGTCATCAGTTATATCACGACGTTTCCTGGGTAAGTTACCAATACTACTGGTCTAGTTATCCTGACACCAGCGTTGATCACCATGTCAAAAGAAAATAACAACTTCTTATTTCATAATAGTGGCGATCCTGATCAGGATGTATTTATGCAGTATGATCAGGGTCTTCACTGTTAGGAAATAAGAGAATGTTAGTTTTCTGTGACATACCTTAACTCATCTATATCCCATAAACAGCATGATTGTATAATGCTTTAACACTGGATAAACATACAAAGAGTGTATCTATGCCTCAATAAAATATAAATATGTGATTTTTGGCCTGGGGCTTTAGCCCCTGGTCATAGTAGTAATACCATTTTTTTCGGAGCTGGCAGCCTTCCAATTGCTGTTAGCACCAAACAACGCATTGAGAACTGCGCGAGAAAAATAGTTCATCATGGATTCAACTAAACTGCATTTAAAAGGTTATGTATCATTTTAATGTTGTTGGAACAATAGTGAAAACCTTAAGGCTTGAGTACTCCAATATAAGTTTAAGAAATGCCATAGAAATTAATGCGCCGAGAGGTCAAATATGGACGCTTGTTAAAATTATTAACATTCGCGAAGAGGAACGGAAAAAAAGAAAGAAGTCGCGTGCAATATACAGTGGCGGATCAACAGGGGGCGTAGGGACCGTGCGTCGAAAAGTTAATGGTAAACAAAGAAAAAGCGTGGCAAATGTAGTTGCGGATTTAGCGGGGGCCCATACCTCCCCCACCCCACGATACCCCGACCCGGTCGGGCATGATACATATCTGGCGAGCGCCGGGCCAAATTCGCCGCTCAGAACCCGGCCGGACATCGGGCAGACATTGACCAGGGAAAAGCGGCGTCTGGCCGACCATCCAATGTGTCTCGCAGGTTATAAAATCATTAATCAGATACGAGTCGCGCTCTTCACAGAAGGTAGCAATTTAACACACAGTTTATCACAAAAGTGTCAGACTAACAGAACTACAAGATGCCCTATAAAATAAGAGAGGACTGAAAGAGAAGGAAAGAGCAGTACCCACAAGAGAGGGAGAGTGGCAGTAAAGGGAATGAGACCTTTCCTCTTCAGCCACCAATGCACCAATAACTAAGTTGTGGAGGTAGCGTGCAAACGCAAACCTCTCCCTCAATCGTGCTGTGCAGGTGCCCGCAAGTGCTGTGGAAGTATCAGGGTCATTTCCTTAGAATGCTTGTGTTAATGATATCTAAGTCAAGTTCGAATATGGGTCATATTGGGTCAGAAACTAGGTCACTAGGCCAAATTAAAGGGAAATATTGTTAACATAATGGAGGCTGCATTTTTAACTTGAGCATGTTGAAACTGTATCAGAATGTTTGTCTTGATGATATGTAGGCCAAGTTTGAATATTGGTCATGTCTGTTAACAAACTAGTTCACTAGGCCAAATTGAAGGAACATCTTGTCAACAATGTAGAGGCCACGTTTTTGGATAGATACCTTTAAATAGGTATAATTTAGTTGTGGTTCAAATCACGTGCTCTCACGAAAATTGAACCTACCGAGCAGGGAGAAACTATTTAATTTAAATAATTAAAGGTTTATAAGGGAAAACAATTGTTATTTTAGTTATTTTTTGTTATGAATTTCTATAAAAGTGTAACTTTAACAAAATAACGTTTCAAGCGTCAAAATCTTTTTTTAAATAACGAATGACAACCTAATATTCGTTTGGGTTTTGGGGCCGCATTATAAACGTGTTGTATATCATGGATCGTAATACGGGAGCCGCTTACTAAACAAAACTTATTATTTAGTATACGTACAACTAGAAACCATATGTGCATTTATGTCTATGTTTTCCTAACTGGAACGTTGTAGATTTCTAGACCAGATTGAAAACTGAATCCGCGAGCATTAATGATGGATCTATATACGGCACACAACGATAGGTTTGTTTGTTTGATAATATAACATAACAAACAATTGTGGTATACAAGCACTTAAAGTGGAAACGAAAGAAGACCCGGGAAGTTTGTGAAACAGATACGGACAGTTTACAAAACAGTAACAAACGCAATGGAGATGGATGACTATTCTATCCTCTGTCCAATATGCATCGAGACCTTTAGGTCACCAAGGTTAATTAAAGAATGTGGACACAGTTTTTGTGAACAGTGTTTGTTTACGTATGTAACCACGTTGAAGGATAAAGGGGAACTTGGGTCAACATTTCCGTGTCCGGTATGCCGGCATGATGTGACTACTCCGTCTGATAATGACGTTACGTTGTCATGGATACATACATTCCCTGTAGATGAGAAGCTTATTAAGAAATTATCATCCGCCCAAGCAGAAAAGGAAGGCGGAAAGGAGAGTTTGGCTATACTTTGCGGCCCTTGTACTGCAGAAGACGAACAAAATAGAGCGGTAAAATATTGTGTTATCTGTCGGGAATATCTTTGTAAAGATTGTGTTGGTGTACATAGAAAGTATAAACTATTTCATGGTCACAGCTTGTCAGTCATTTCGGGGAACATGTCAACAAACAAAGTAAAAGAGCTGGTTTCTATACAATGTGAAAAGCATCCCGACCGAGAGGTTGAAATATACTGCCAAAGAGATAACATTTATTGTTGTTTGATATGTGCAACGTTTAGCCACAAGGAATGTGCTGGGCTCAAACAAATAGCGGAGATGGAGGCCGTAGCGAATAAAAGAGTTGCTGACTTCTATCAGAAATTTGAACAAGCAGAAAAACACAGCGATGGTTTACTGTTACTGCAGAAGAAAAGTATTCCAGAACGTTCCATAAGCAATGAGAAGATAACAGAGGGATTAAAAAAAATGAAAAATCAAATTATCTCCGAAATAGACGATATAATTGACAACTTTGATGCTCAAATAAAACAGCAGATGATCGTTCTTGATGCAGAATCAGACACAAACATCGAGAAAATAAATGTTTTGAAAGTACGATGTCAGAAAAATAAAGAAACGGTTGAAGCAGTAAAAGAATATGGCCTTCCTGCTCAGAAAGTTATTTCACAAACAAAGCTCGCCGAGGAATACTACAAGTTTGTGAAGGACATAACAGGCGAGGAACAGACAATAGAGACATTAGAATTTAGCTATGGAGGGTTGGCACGACTGGAGGGAATTCACAAAGAGCTCATTAAATGTAAACAAGAACAAGTACACATTGTTAGACATGCTCGTGATTTTGTGAAATACGAAGAGGTTGTGAGCACGACTGGTAGCAGAAACGTTGTGAGAACAGGGGAACATTCTATAAGACTTGTGTCAGACTGTTCTCCTTCATACACAGAGATAACGGTGAAAGACGATAAACATCTACTCCTGTGTGATAACTGTGGTCGAAGTAAGCACTGCGGTCATGTCTGTCTGTACGATATCGAGTCTAAAACAATTACGAAAATGAAGATGAACAAACCTTTTAGTGCAGCTGTACTAAAAAATAACCCATCCAACGTAGTCGTCAGCGTGCCAGATGACAAAGAGATACATATCGTCTCAATCAAAGGTGATCCACTGACATTAGAAAAGACATTTAAATGTGATAAAAAGCCATACAGCCTTGTCAGTCTGAATAACGGTCACGTGGGAGTAACCTGGTACTCTCCACCATCATTTGATATCGTAGATATGAGCGGCAATGAGATGAAAACAGTGACGTCATTCACACAAGATTCAACAGGTGGAAAGTTCAAGTCTTTTGAGTATGTTGCTGTTGATGAATTAAGATCCCACATTGTTCAGTCATGTCATATAGACGGTACAGTCTACTGTTTTGACTACTCGGGGAATCCTGTATTTGAATATAAAGATCCGGAGCTTCGAGATCCACGTGGAGTTGATATAGACAGAGATGGAAACATCTATATTTGTTCCCGGAGTAATTATACACTCCATGTACTTACACCATCAGGTCGTAAAATAAAGGTGGTGAAAGATATGCCATTACGGCCTTATGCTATCTGTTTTGATGAGACAGGAGAGAGATTCTGGTTGACAAGTTTCTTTTCTGATGCCGTTAAAGTGGTTCTGTTCTCGCTGGTAGTGTAAACATTTATTGAAATCAAAAATCGACAAAACCATTATATATTACAATATGAACTATATTGTATACTGGAGAAAGTGTAGACAATTCTACTAATGACATTCGTGTCATAGTATGGTTTCTTCTGAGTATATAATACACTCGCCCTCTTCTCAAAAACAGGATTAAGGAATATCACGTAGCATGACTTTATATCATATATAAAGTATGTAAAACAAACTTTGCCGATCCAAATAAGACTTAGTACATGTAAATGAATTGTGATTTTAAAGTGCATAATAACTAATATGTTATGGGATTATCTGTAAGTGTTATAATATCATCACGTAATATCCATTTAAAGGTACGACATAACAGTGAATGCTAAAATCAGCATGACCAATTTGTTAATACATCGATACCCTTATAACGGGCCATGGCATACGACAACCATTCTTCGTGACTTTGAGACCAGATAGAGAAAGAAGATCTAGATCAACTTACGTCTTCACGCGATTTGATCAGGATCTTTCCCGTTCGTCATGTCGTTGTACAAGCGTTATGGAATATTATTGTGAAAGGTTTATGGTCGAATAACTAATCATTGAAATATCCTATGTCATTATAATCCTGGGGCTACCGTGAATATATTATATGGGAGTACCTGTAAGTTTTATCATATCATCACGTAATATCAATTTAAAGGTATAACATAACAGTGAAGACTAAGATCAACATGACCACTTTGTAAATACATCGATACTCTTATAACGAGCCACACCACACGAAACCCGACCTTCGTGACTTTGAGACCAGAGCGAGACCAACTTACGTCTTCACGCGATCTGATCAGGATCTTTCCTGTTTGTCATCTCGTCGTACAAGCGTTTTGGAAGCATCTGGTGAAAGGTTTATGATCTAATAATTAATCATTGAAATATACGGTTCTATTCTCGTTGTCCTTTTGAAAAGTCGGCATTAAAAGGTTAAATTTCCAAACCTCCAAATGTCGGATTTGGTAAGATATGGTCAGTAAAAACGGTTTCCAAAATAATATAATTGAAAGGAATTAATAAGGTATTGATCCAGTCTGTGACCTCTGATCATAGTCTATGCAGATTAGACCATCATCTTAACGAAGTCCGAGAATTGTTGTCAACGCCCTTTCATGTTTTAACAGGTTCTTTAATATTATTGAACAGATTATGTTTATAATTAAGACTAAATATGTATCAATGATAAAGACCAAGATTACACTGCACGAATGTTGGGGCTAGTCCAGGAAATGGTATCTTTGCCTTTAATTTGTTAACCGATTCTTGAATATCATTGAGCAGGCTAAGTAAATAAGTAAGAATAAATATGTATCAATGATAAAGACCAAGATTTCACTGCACGAATTAAGGGGCTAGTCCAGGAAATCGTATCATCGCATTTCATTTTTTAACCGAACTTGAATATCATTGAGAAGACTAAGTAAATAAGTAAGAATAAATAAGTATCAATGGTAAAGACAGTGATTTCAATGTACGTTTTTAGAGGCTGATCTTAGTCTGTATTTGTCGAATACTAGAGGTCATGTGTGAGATAATCAAAATAAAGTTAAAATCAAATGAGAAATTACTCATTATAGGCGGTTTCTACATTTCCAACGATGTTTTAAAAGTTGACTGTTAATTGATTGGATATAAATGCCATTTTCAAATGATGACAAGCTATAATAATGAAAACATTGTTCACACTTTATTTACATTGATAACCGTTTTTGCGGCCCGACTGTTAAAAATGTAACCTGATACGAAAATGCGTCCCACAAATCGACTGTGTCAAGGATATTATTTAAATGACAAAAGACAATTTAATCTATAAATAATTTTCTTTGGTACATGCTGTAACTAGACAACTTAAACTGTTTACAAATGCATGATATATTGTATGCATGAACCGTTGAGTATATGTTCTTTATGAGGCATCGGGAAAATGGCCGTGTGGATATTTGTTTAACGCTTTCCAAGTTGTAAACGTATCTTGACGCATCTACAGCGGACGAATGTTGAACACATTTTAACAAAAGGAGATATTTCTCAAGATGAGCAATGTCTACTTTTCCTACAATGTTTTTCACTTTATTTTGTTTTCATGTTAAATTCATGTGTCTTTATTTGTCTTCATGTATATGTGTTTGCCAATGACTATGTATATTGAATATGTCTTAGTAAAGTTCCGTTCTGAATCCGAAGAATATCAAAATTATTGCAGTGAAAGGAGAAATTGTTTCTTCAATTTCTTCAATGTTTTCAACTCCATCTAAACATTATACTTCCATATTTCCAGATAAAACTTCGTTTTCCGAAAGTATTATAAGCAGACCACTCTAGAAATGTCATACCAAATAAACGATAAACACAATTACTTTTGAATCACATGTTTGTTAATATAGTGTCATTAAAGTAGATTGCTTTCATAACTACACGTATATTAATCTGTTTGTTTTGATCTCATCTTATAATTCCCTGCTATAGTGTACGTATTATTAGTTGTTTTAATGAGATTGGGACCTCTCCCTAATCCTACCTTAGTTCTTCTATTCGCTATCCTTGACTTTATAAATGCTCAAAACTGCAATTAACTCTTTCCCTCATACGACAATTCTGCAGCAGACGTCTTTGAACATATTTTGTCAAAAAATGGAAAATCTCTTTAATTGAATGGATAACCTATGACTTAAAGTGGAAAACATTGTGTCAAAAGGAGAAATTACTCGTTTTGAGCAATTTCTTCTTTTGTCACTATGTTTTTAAAAAAGCCGTCTGCTGCAGAGGCGTCAGAAAGCGTCTATATGAGGGAAACGGTTAAACATAACAGAACAATATTACCAAATGTGCATTGGATGTTCCCGCGATAGAGTAGGAACACCACCGAATACTTTTACAAATTACAAGGTCACGAAAAGAAGTGTCACTGTCCGCTTGCATTAAGTATATGGCCGAATGTAACCACCGACTGACATTACAAAGTGGTGTCCATCGTATGTTACAGCCGTAGCCATTTGTTCCGTTGTTACCGCCCGATTGCATGAGGTATATGGCCGGATGTAACCACGGGCAGACATTAAGAAGTGGTGTCCATCGTGTGTTACAGCCGTAGCCATTTGCTTTCATCGCCACTGTCCGCCTGCATAAAAGATATGGCCGGATGTAACCACAGGCAGACATTAAGAAGTGGTGTCCATCGTGTGCCGCAGCCAATTGTTTTCATTCCATTACAAACCGATGCAGTAAGACCTCTTATCGACGGACGCGGTCCATATTTAATCGACCCATATCATTGTTAACCCTTATTCACATACAGACGATTTCTCACGCCTCTGTAGCAGACGATTTTGTAAACATTCTGGCAAAAGAAGAAATTGCTCATGATGAGTGAGCATTTTTTTCTTTTACTACAATGGTTTTTTTTTCAACTTAATCGCCTTTTTTCTTTCAATTATTGAGAGTTTCAATATTTTTGACTAATTGATTTTTAACTCGTCTGTTGCAGATTTGTTGTATGTTGGAAATAGTTCAATTCAGTTTTCAATATAAACCAATGCAATAAGATCCCTTATCGACGGACGCGGTCCATATGTAATCGAACCGGGCCCCGGTAGCTCAGTCGGTAGCGACGCGGGCTGTCAATCCAGCGGTTGTGAGTTCGAACCCAAGCTCGGCCAACATTCTTTTCGACGTTTGATAAAAATCAATGCGACAAGCGTCTTTCGTCTTCCACCAATGGGCTATCAGTCTATATGGAAGAGCTGCCAGTGGCTGGAAAGATTGTTGTATTGAGTACTGGTGTTAGAAAACAAGGAAACACATAGGTAGGTGAATTGGCCGCTATGATATGACTGAAATTTTTTGAAAACGGCGTTTAACCTCAATCAATCAATCAATCATATGTAATCGACCCATATCATTGTTAACCATTATTTATATACAGACGATTTCTGACGCCTCTGTAGCAGACAAATTAAGTAGGCATTCTGGCAAAATGAGAAATTGCTCAACATATTCGCTCTCTTTCTTTCATTTATTTTTGACTAATTATTTTATAAGTAGTCTGTTGCAGATTTGTTGTATGTTGGAAATGGGTAAATTCAGTTTCTAATAATGTTGGTCGGAGTTGGATGACGTTTCAATATTTAGATTGATAAACGGACGAAAGCGATCAAGAAAACCTGATAACATCAAAGCCGATAATACTATTTATGGGTGAACGCTTTGATATCGTTTTATTTACACAACGGCGTTTTACTTGTGAATAATATTATCCCTTTATTGGTAGAGGATGAATACATTTATACAGTGTATGAGCATGTCCATTGCAAAGGTAAATTTTGGTTTTTGTGAACAGTCTAGATCCAGATAAGCCTGACTATACGCACAGTTCTATCAAGATCTACACTATTGATATGTTACACAAACCAATATACTATAAACTTATCTTAACTTAAGTAGATTCTGATGAGACGAAGTATGTGGACAGGATGATCTCAACCTTCACTGTTTGGAAATGCCGACTTGCACCTTTTTCCCGTGGACAGGCTCGTTATAACATTTCAAAGTGTGTTCTATACCCGGTGAACGAAAGCCTCTTTGAACAACACTTGAATCTTCGTTAGTGAGGATTCCTTTTATACAAGCTAACCTCTTCGTAGAAACACATCTCCAGAACAACATGTTTGCTCTACTCCCGCTCTATGACGCTCTTAAGAGGTTGCAATGTGTATCTCGTCATACGAAAACCGACTTCAGAGATATTTGGACCACCGAAGATCCGAAGATCCTGATCAGCCTGCAACTCCTCGTAGTCTGATCGATCACGACCTTTACCTATCTCCCTTAAGTCGTACACGCATCGTTTAAGTTACTGGGGAACGGCTGTGACTGAGATCAGACTATAAACTCTTGTTTGTAAATGACATTCACTACATTTTCGTGCATGGGGGCCAAAATTATGACGCAACATTTCCCTTCAATCCGTAATGGTCCGTATCGCATCCGCTGAGTCCGTAACTTCTTTTGTTGTCATGTTTCCAAAAAGGTGTCGGAAAGTGTACATGAAGGAAAGGGTACTGTCTGTATCGTATCCGCAGTGTCCACATGATCCGCGTCCAAATTATGAAAAGTTTCCAAATTTAGGCATGGACGAGAAAAACCGTAATGATCCGTAACTGAAGGCATTTATCCGTATCCAATCCGTATCTAACCCGTATCTAAACCTATCATTCCGCGGTCCACCCCAAGTTGTGGATAATTAATACGGTTTCATGCGGATCGTTACGGTTAATTACTGGTTTCGTTCTGCGTATTGTTATGGAATGTTACCTACAGAAACGTTTCAATACGGATAGTTTGCGTTCTAATACTGACAGATACCTTTTTGTGGGGATGAATGCGAATAATTGAGAATTAATACGGATTGTTACGGACTCCTGCGTTCCATTTACTTCTCATGCGACGATCTTTACCACTTTGGAAAAAAAAAAGACGCGTTAATATAGAATGTTTTCTCGGTCTATATATACACAGCCATGGACAACGAATGCAGACTGCTCTTGCTGACCCTCACACTCATTTATGCACATATCTTGTGCATCTGGATGACACGCCGTCGGGAGAGGAGGTGGTGGGTCCGCCGATGAATAACTCTCAGGCCGGAACAGGGAGCGTATGGCAACCTCATGACGCTCTTGAGAAACGAGGCTTCGTGGCGTTCCGCAACTTTACCAGGGTCACACCCGAGATATTCCGAGACGTGGTAGAACGACTCACGTCGAGACTTCGTAAGAAAAACACACATGGTACAGAGACTCGCAGGAGGTTGGACTGAAGGTTGCCATCACATTCAGGCATCTAGTCGATGATGTACCTGTTTTATGTGCCGCACAACAAAATCTCATTTATAGTCCGCGACGTCTGTCAGGCCATTTGGGATGAATACGGCGCAGAGTTTGTCACCATCCCGACGACAGCTGAGGGTGGAAGTAGGTTGATGAGGCTACATCAGCCGGTGGAACTTTCACCAGGTGCTAGGTGCCTTGGATGGCAAGCACATACGCATCCGGTGTCATGCCCACGGAGGGTCCCAGTTCTACAACTACAAAATGCACCACTCTATTGTGCTCCTAGCCTTCGTTGGTCCGAACTACAGGTTCGTGTGGGCCCGAGTCGGTGCCCCAGGGGCAGCATCTGATGCCCAGTTGTGGAACGAGTCGGCTCTGCGAGACGCGGTTATCTCCAACATCATCGGCATCCCCGAACCTGAACCTCTGCCTGCCGACGACCGTCAGATGTCGTATTTCATTATCGGGGACAATGCATTTGCAGAACGTGGAAATCATGATGATTGCGTGTGTGACACTTCTAAATATGCTGAGGACGGCCTTCACATATGATGGTGCACTTGGCGTCCGTGAGAACGAGCAGCACAACCTCATCCCCGGCTCATGGAGAGATGATGCTGTTCCAGGTGATTTGGAGAGTCGGCTGTACGACAACAACACCAGTAGGGCGGCGAAGAGACAGAGACTGTATCTCAAACACTACTACAGCGGAGAGGCCGGGTCGGTTCCATTGTAGTGGCTTATGGTGCAGTGAACACGCAACTTGCAATGTTTGTTAATTTTAACAGTGAGGTAATAATTTCATGATCTTGTTAATTGCAAAAGTGGGGTCACCATTTGTTAAACATATTTGATCTTTTTTTTAATAAGTTGTCCAATAAAGGACAAAGAAATAATGTTTGTGAAATAAAAGGTAAATAAATTTATGCTAAAATAAATAATTAATCTCTCTTGGACCTTGAATGTTTTAATCTTGATCCCTTTTATAAATGAAGATGAATAAATGTCCAATTATTTGAGGAAAGTAATAAATAAAGAAAGAGAATTATTTACATGTTAAAAGTGTTGGAGGTGGAGTGTGTGCCTTCTTGGGAAGCTGCCTCTTCTTCTGATGCTTCTTTGCAGGCATGTTTATCCAGATAAATTTCATACAACTTTGTCAATGTATACACTAGTAGACTACAAAAGTATCCTAGATTATCCTAGTATCCTAGTTATGGACAGAATTATCCAACTTCAGCAGTAATTCAATATAATATTTCATTAATTTGTTGATGTAATTTGTTCAAAATGCAAAATGCGGTTGTGTACATGACCCCTTCTTACCGCAAGGCATTCGCAACAGTCCATATATGGCGGTATCTAACCGCATCTATCCGCATCTACAGGTTGCAGAAGGTAATGGAAGGTAAGTTATCCGTATCTATCCGCATCGTGTCAATTCACTGAGAAAGTACCTAACCGCTGACTTCCGCTGACATCCTCATTTATCCTCAACCATCCGTATCTATCCGTATCTATAGGCATACATATGCCTCTGCTATAGGTAACTGTATCCGCAAGTTCAGCAAAAAAATAGGCCACGCCCACAATTTCTGCGGAGGACTAGGGATTGACTTTGTGGTAAATGGTTTACAATAACGTTTTATATATATATATATATATATAGAGAGAGAGAGTTAAAGTTATATAACCCTACTTTGTTGTCCAACCTTATATATATATATATATTTATTATATGCCTGTACATTTTCCGGTGGAAATACATGCAGATTGACATGCGCAAATACACCACGACAGATTAAAATTCCGTATCTACATGCGGTGTAAATACAAGATTGTGACGTCAGACAGTGCGCGGAATACTTTCAGCGAGGTATCCCCAATAAACAATGTATTGAATCTGTATATTTAATAGTTTTTTCGCTCTTCATAGATCGTAGGTATATAATAAAAGGAATATTACGTTGCGGGAGCGATAAATGGGTACGTATTGCACGACTCGTAGCGTGGGAAAATCCATATCTTACTCGACCTTCGGTCTCGTAAGATATCGATTTTTCCACGCTACTTGTCGTGCAATACAAACCCTTTTATCGCTCCCGCAACGTAATATTCCGTATATATTAGCCACGTCTAGCGCTTTGGGGTCTTATTGCCTCTTTTATAGATTTGGCATTATTTAAAGTTACATTAACCTACAATGATGGGCTACATTTCTAGCGTTTTAGCCATATATATATATATATATATATATACACATTACGGTATATCTAACACGTAGACGGACATGACGGACTTTTACCGGCCAATGTGTTATTGGCCTGTATGGATGATCCACCACTAGAAAAATACTATTCCTAAGTAACTCAACCTCATTTTCACTATTGTGCCATTTATAGTCTTCCTTGAGACGGTCCCCTTTATGAAATACAACAATTTGTGTTGTGTCAATATTGAAAGATATATTCTATTTAGAACAGTACTGAGCGATTCGCGTCGTCTGCAAATAGTAAAAGGTATATAGTCAGCTGGTCGAGGGTAATACCGGCATTTAGATTACTATGTAGGTGCAGTTCTATGTCATTCAGAAAAAGGGGAAACATTATTGGGGAGGTTATTTCCCCTTTGTAATAATCCGACATTTGTAACTAGCGAAGAATTCAGATAATGTTCCCATATGTCTCACACAAAGCCTAACCTCCGAATAAATTGATTTTAAAACCCTTAGTAATTTTCCATCTATACCCGATTTTATCAGTAAAAACCAAAATGCATTTCTTTGAAATAAATCGTACGCTTTTCTAAAATCGATAAAACGGCAAATAATTTGTCTTTACTATTTAACTGAGTAACAATCAGGCAATTAAGAATGAAGTTCGCATCAGTCGTGCTATAACCAGATTTAAATCCAAATTGGGCGCCTGTTAGAATGTCATTTTGCACTGACCAATCTGTGAGCCTATTATTCATATGTTGTGGTCTATGTTCAGATGACAAGTCTTTAAAGTGAGTGAAAAGGGTTTCTGTAGAAACACTTTCCCCCTTACATAATGAAGATTTCTTATAAAATTATTTCCAAAGGTCTCGAGGACGACAACGTCTCATTTCATTCATATTTTTGGTTTAGTAAAAATACTTCAACTTCCTTTTGCTACAATGATATGTGTAATATTTTCGAACTCTGAATTACTCCTGCCGAATAAGGCTTATCCGAAAACTGGCTGTTTTTAGACTTTTTGTGCTCAAAATAACCCTTTCAACAATTATTCAAAAATTCAGTAAACTTTAAAACTAAAACAGCAGTATCGCTTTTTTGTTCGATCTCTTCCTTTTTAACCCTTTCCCTCATATAGACGCTTTCTGACGCCTCTGCTGCAGACGGCTTTTTGAAAACACAGTGACAAAAGAAGAAATCGCACAAAACGTGCAATTTCTCCTTTTGCCACAATGTTTTCTACTTTGTGTCATAGGTTATCCATTCAATTATGGAGATTTTCTATGTTTTGACAAAATACGTTCAAAGTCGTCTGCTGCAGAATTGCCGTATGAGGGAAAGACTTAAAATATCTCATTTCGGTATTCATCATCCCATGTATGATATGAAATATCCTCTTATTTTGAATCATTAGAGACCAACCGAAGATCCTCACCAGGCTGCACCTCCTCGTAGTCTGATCGATCACGATCTTCACATTTCTCCCTTAAGTCGTACACGCATCGTTTAAGCTACAGGAAAACGGTTTTGACTGAGATCAGACTTACGAAGTATGAACTCTTGTTTGTTATTGACATTCACTACAAAACATTCGTGAATGGGGCCCAGTTATGATGCACCTTTTTACGGACATTGATTCCGGTGGATTTATTCTTTTTTGTTTGTTTCTATGGTGTTACGCCGCTTTCATCATTGTTTCAGTTATATCATGACGTTTCCTGGATAAGTTACCAATACTACTGGTCTATATATCCTGACACCAGCGAGTCATCAGTTATATCATGACGTTTCCTAGGTAAGTTACCAATACTACTGGTCTATTTATCCTGACACCAGCGAGTCATCAGTAATATCATGACGTTTTCCTGAGTAAGTTACCAATACTACTGGTCTATTTATCCTGACACCAGCGAGTCATCAGTTATATCACGACGTTTCCTGGGTAAGTTACCAATACTACTGGTCTATTTATCCTGACACCAGCGAGTCATCAGTTATATCACGACGTTTCCTGGGTAAGTTACCAATACTACTGGTCTATTTATCCTGACACCAGCGAGTCATCAGTTATATCATGACGTTTCCTGGGTAAGTTACCAATACTACTGGTCTATTTATCCTGAAACCAGCGAGTCATCAGTAATATCATGACGTTTCCTGAGTAAGTTACCAATACTACTGGTCTATTTATCCTGACACCAGCGAGTCATCAGTTATATCATGACGTTTACTGGGAAAGTTACCAATACTACTGGTCTATTTATCCTGACACTAGCGTTGATCACCATGTCAAAAGAAAATAACAACCTCTTAGTTCATAATAGTGGAGATCCTGATCAGTATGTACTTATGCAGTATGATCAAGGTCTTCACTATTAGGAAATAAGAGAATGTTAGTTTTCTGTGACATACCTTAAATCATCTATATCCCATAAACAGCATGATTGTATAATGCTTTAACACTAAATAAACATACACAGAGTGTTTCTATGCCTCAATGAAATATAAATATGTGATTTTGTATAACAGTTGCCTTGTGTACATTTTATTCACATTATTCCGCATTATAAACGTGTTGTATATCATGAATCGTAATACGGGAGCCGCTTACTAAACGATACATATTATTTAGTATGTACGTACAACTAGAAACCATTAGTGCATTTATGTCTATGTTTTCCTAATTGGAACGTTTCTAGACCAGATTGAAAACTGAATCCGCGAGCATTAATGATGGATCTATATACGGCACACAACGATAGGTTTGTTTGTTTGATAATATAACATAACAAACAATTGTGGTATACAAGCACTTAAAGTGAAAACGAAAGTAGACCCGTGAAGTTTGTGAAACAGAAACGGACAGTTTACAAAACAGTAACAAACGCAATGGAGATGGATGACTATTCTATCCTCTGTCCAATATGCATCGAGACCTTTAGGTCACCAAGGTTAATTAAAGAATGTGGACACAGTTTTTGTGAACAGTGTCTGTTTACGTATGTAACCACGTTGAAGGATAAAGGGGAACTGGGGTCAACATTTCCGTGTCCGGTATGCCGGCATGATGTGACTACTCCGTCTGATAATGACGTTACGTTGTCATGGATACATACATTCCCTGTAGATGAGAAGCTTATAAAGAAATTATCATCCGTCCAAGCAGAAGGAGAAGGCGGAAAGGAGAGTTCGGCTATACTTTGTGACCCTTGTACTGCAGAAGACGAACAACGTAGAGCCGTAAAGTATTGTGTTAACTGCCAGGAATATCTGTGTAAAGATTGTGTTGGTGTACATAGAAAGTATAAACTATTTCATGGTCATAGCTTGTCAGACATTTCGAGGAAAATGTCAACAAACAAAGTGAAAGAGCTGGTTTCTATGAAATGTGAAAAGCATCCCGACCGAGAGGTTGAAATATACTGCCAAAGAGATAACATTTATTGTTGTGCGATATGTGCAACATTCAGCCACAGGGAATGTGCTGGGCTTAAACAAATAGCGGAGATGGAGGCCGTAGCGAATAAAAGAGGTGTCGACTTCTATCAGAAATTTGAATTAGCAGAAAAACACATCGATGGTTTACTGTTGATGCAGAAGAAAAGTATTCCAGAACTTTCCATAAGCAAAGAGAATATAACAGAGGGATTAAAAAAATTGAAAAATCAAATTATCTCCGAAATAGACGATATAATTTACAACTTTGATGCGCAAATAAAACAGCAGATGATCGTTCTTGATGCAGAATCAGACACGAACATTGAGAAAATAAATGTTTTGAAAGTACGATGTCAGAAAAATAAAGAAACGATTGAAGCAGTAAAAGAATATGGCCTTCCTGCTCAGAAAGTTATTTCACAAACAAAGCTCGCCGAGGAATACTACAAGTTTGAGAAGGACATAACAGACGAGGAACAGACAATAGAAACATTAGAATTTAGCTATGGAGGGTTGGCACGACTGGAGGGAATTCACAAAGAGCTCCTTAAATGTAAACAAGAACAAGTACACATTGTTAGACATGCTCGTGACTTTGTGAAATACGATGAGGTGGTTTTGAGCACGACTGGTAGCAGAAACGTTGTGAGAACAGGGGACCATACTATAAGTCTTGTGACAGACTGTTTTCCTAGATACACAGGGATAACGGTGACAGACGCTAAACATTTACTCCTCTGTGATAATTACTGCGGTCATGTCTGTCTGTACGATATCGAGTCTAAAACAATTACGAAAATGAAGATGAACAAACCTTTTAGTGCAGCTGTACTAAAAAATAATCCATCCAACGTAGCTGTCAGCGTACCAACGGACAACGAAATACATATCGTCTCAATCAAAGGTGATCAACTGACATTAAAAAAGACATTTAAATGTGATAAAAAGCCATACAGCCTTATCAGTCTAAATAACGGACACGTGGGAGTAAACTGGGACTCTCCACCATCTTTTGATATCGTAGATATGAGCGGCAATGAGATGAAAACAGTAAAGTCATTCACACAAGATTCAACAGGTAGAACGTTCAATTCTTTTCAGTATGTTGCTGTTGATGAATTAAGATCCCACATTGTTCAGTCATGTCACAAAGACGGTGCAGTCTACTGTTTTGACTTTTCGGGGAATCCTGTATTTGAATATAAAGATCCAGAGCTTCGATCTCCTCGTGGAGTTGATATAGACAGAGATGGAAACATCTATATTTGTTGCCGGGATAATAAAACACTCCATGTACTTACACCATTAGGTCGTAAACTAAAGGTGGTAAAAGATATGCCATTACGGCCTCAGGCGATCAGTTTTGATGAGGCAGGAGAGAGATTCTGGCTGACAAGTTTCTGTTATGATGCCGCTAAAGTGGTTCTGTTCTCGCTGGTAGTGTAAACATTTATTGAAATCAAAAATCGACAAAACCATTATATATTACAATAGGAACTATACTGTATACTGGAGAAAGTGTAGACAATTCTACTAATGACATTCGTGTCATAGAATGGTTTCTTCTGAGTATATAATCAACTCGCCCTCTTCTCAAAAACAGGATTAAGGAATATCACGTAGCATGACTTTATATCATATATACAGTATGTAAATCAAACTTTGCCGATCCCAATAAGACTTGGTACATGTAAACGAATTGTGATTTTAAAGTGCATAATAATTAATATGTTATTGGATTATCTGTAAGTGTTATAATATTATCACGTGATATCCATTTAAAGATACGACATAATAGTGAATGCTAAAATCAGCATGACCACTTTGTTAATACATCGATACTCTTATAACGATCCACATCACACGAAACCCGACCTTCGTGACTTTGAGTGCAGAGAGATCTAGACCAACTTACGTCTTCACGCGATCTGATCAGGTTTTTCCTGCTCGTCATCTCGTCGTACAAGCGGTTTCTACATTTCCAACGATGTTTCAAAAGTTGACTGTTAATTGATTGGATATATATAAATGCCATTTTTAAATGATGACAAGCTATAATAATGAAAACATTTTCAACACTTGATTTACATTGATAACCGTTTTTGCGGTACATAACCTGATACGGAAATGCAGGCCCCAAATCGACTGTGTCAAGGTTATTATTTAACCCTTTCCCTCATACGACAATTCTGCTGCAGACGACTGTGAACATATTTTGTCAAAAAATAGAAAATCTCTAAAATTTAATGGATAACCTATGACTAAAAGTGGGAAACATTGTGGCAAAAGGAGAAATTGCTCGTTTTGAGCAATTTCTTCTTGTGTCACTTTGTTTTTAAAAAGCCGTCTGCTGCAGAGGCGTCAGAAAGCGTCTATATGAGGGAAAGGGTTAAACAACTTACTTTGGTACATGCTGTAACTAGACACTTTAAACTTTTAACAAATGAATTCTATATTATATGCATGTACCTTTGAGTATATGTTCTTTATGAGGCATTGGGAAAATGGCCGTGTGAATAATTGTTTAACGCTTCCCAAGTTGTAGACGTATTTTGACGCATCTACAACGGACGAATGTTAAAAACATTTTAACAAAAGGAGATATTTCTAAAGATGAGCCATGTCTACTTTTCCCATCATGTTTTTCACTTTATTGTGTTTGCTATTAAATTCATGTGTCTTTATTTGTCTTCATGTATATGTGTTTGCCAATGACTATGTATATTGAATATGTCTTAGTAAAGTTCCGTTCTGAATCCGAAGAATATCAAAATTATTGCAGTGAAAGAAGAAATTGTTTCTTCAATTTATTCAATGTTTTCAACGCCATCTAAACATTATACTTCCATTTTTCCAGATAAAAGATCGTTTTCCGAAAGTATTATAAGCAGACGACTCTAGAAATGTCATACCAAATAAACGATAAACACAATGATTTTTGGATCACATGTTTGTAAATATAGTGTCATTAAAGTAGATTGCTTTTCATAACTACACGTAAAATAATCTGTTTGTTTTGATCCCATGTTATAATTCCCTGCTAAAGTGCACGTATTATTAGATGTTTAAATGAGATTGGGACCTCTCCCTAGTCCTACCTTGGTTCTTTTATTCGCTATCAATGCTCAAAACTGCAATTAAACATAACAGAACAATATTACCAATGTGCATTGGATGTTCCCGTGATAGAGTAGGAACACCACCGAATACTTTTACAAATTACAAGGTCACGAAAAGAAGTGTCACTGTCCGCTTGCATAGAGTATATGGCCGGATGTAACCCCCGACTGACATTAAAAAGTGGTGTCCATCGTATGTTACAGCCGTAGCCATTTGATCCGTTGTTACCGCCCGATTGCATGAGGTATATGGCCGGATGTAACCACAGGCAGACATTAAGAAGTGGTGTCAATCGTGTGTTACAGCCCCAGCCATTTGTTTTCATCGTCATTGTCCGCCTGCATAACATATATGGCCGGATGTAACCACAGGCAGACATAAAGAAGTGTGGTCAATCGTGTGTTACAGCCGTAGCCATTTGTTATCATCGTCACTGTCCGCCTGCATAACATATATGGCCGGATGTAACCACAGGCAGCCATTAAGAAGTGGTGTCAATCGTGTTCTACAGCCGTAGCCATTTGTTTTCATCGTCACTGTCCGCCTGCATAAAATATATGTCCAGATGTAACCACAGGCAGCCATTAAGAAGTGTTGTCAATCGTGTGTTACAGCCGTAGCCATTTGTCTTCATCGTCACTGTCCGCCTGCATAACATATATGGCCGGATGTAACAACATGCATACATTAAGAAGTGTTGTCAATCGTGTGTTACAGCCGTAGCCATTTGTCTTCATCGTCACTGTCCGCCTGCATAAAATATATGGCCGGATGTAACTACAGGCAGCCATTAAGAAGTGTTGTCAATCGTGTGTTACAGCCGTAGCCATTTGTTTTCATCGTCACTGTCCGCCTGCATAAAATAAATGGCCGGATGTAACCACAGGCAGCCATTAAGAAGTGGTGTCCAATGTGTGTTACAGCCGCAGCCATTTGTTTTCATTCCGTTACAAACCAATGCAATGAGACCCCGTATCGCGGGCGCGGTCCATATTTAATCAACCCATATGATATCATTGTTAACCCTTATTCACATACAGACGATTTCAGACGCCTATGTAGCAGACAACTTTTGTTAACATTCTGGTAAAAGGAGAATTGGTTAGCATTTTTTTCTTTTACCACAATGTTTTTTTCAACTTATTTGCTTTTTTCTTTCATTTATTGCAAGTTGTAATATGTTTGACTAATTGTTGTTTAAGTCGTCTATTGCATATGTGTTGTATGTTGGTAATGGTTCAATTCAGTTTCCGTTACAAACCGATGCAATAATACCCCTTATCGACGGACGCGGTCCGTAGGTAATCGACCAATATCATTGTAAACTCTTATTCACATACAGACGATTTCTCACGCCTCTGTAGCAGACAAATTAAGTAAACATTCTGGCAAAATGAGAAATTGCTCATGATGAGCATTTTTTTCTTTTACCACAATGGTTTTTTTTCCAACATATTCGCTTTCTTTCTTTCTTTTATTAAGAGTTTCACTATGTTTGACTAATTATTTTTTAAGTAGTCTGTTGCAGATTTGTTGTATGTTGGAAATGGATAAATTCAGTTTCTAATAATAATGTTGGTCGGAGTTGGATGACGTTTCAATATTTAGATTGATAAACAGACGAGAGCGATAAAAAAAAACCTGATAACATCAAAGCCGATAATACTATTTATGGGTGAACTTCAGGTGTGTTATCGTTTTATTTACACAACGGCGTTGTACATGTGAATATATAAACAGACCCCTTTCCCTTAAATATCTTATCCCTTTATTGGTAAAGGATGAATACTCTTATACAGTGTATGAGCATGTACATTGCAAAGGTACATTTTGGTTTTTGTTAACAGTCTAGATCCAGATAAGCCTGACCATACGCACACTTCTATCAAGATCTACACTATTCACATGTTACAAAAACCAACATGCTAGAAACTTATCTTAACTTAAGTAGATTCTGATGAGACGAAGTATGTTGGCGGGATGATCTGAACCTTCACTGTTTGGAAATGCCGACTTGCACCTTTTTCCCGTGGACAGGCTCGTATAACATTTCAAAGTGGGTTCTATGCCAAGTGAACGAAAACCTCTTTGAACAACACTTGAATCTTCGTTAGTGAGGATTCCTTTTATACAAGCTAACCTCTTCGTAGAAACACCTCTCCAGAACAACATGTGTGCTCTACTCCCGCTCTATGACGCTCTGGAGAGGTTGCAATGTGTATCTCGTCATACGAAAACCGACTTTAGATATATTTGGACCACCGAAGATCCTGATCAGCCTGGCTCTCCTCGTAGTCTGATCGATCACGACCTTCACCTTTCTCCCTTAAGTTGTACACGCATCGTTTAAGTTACTGGGGAAGGGCTGTGACTGAGATCAGACGTACGAAGTATAAACGATTTTCGTGCATGGGGCCAAAATTATGACGCAACATTTTACGGACATTGTTTCTTTATATCGCGCACTTACCTACACAATTAGTTCAGCGACTTATGCCCTAGTCAGACATACATACGGATTCTGCGGATGCTACGGATGACTCGTCCCTATCTATCCGTTCAATCCGTAATGGTCCGTATCGCATCCGCTGAGTCCGTATCTAAACCTATCATTCCGCGGTCCACCCGAAGTTGTGGATTAATACGGTTTCATGCGGATCGTTACGGTTAATTACTGGTCTCGACTGTTACCTACAGAAACGTTTCAATACGGATAGTTTGCGTTCTAATACTGACAGATACCTTTTTTGTGGGGATGCATGCGAATAATTGCGAATTAATACGGATTGTTACGGACTCATGCGTTCCATTTACTTCTCATGCGACGATCTTTACCACTTTGGCAAAGTCTTCCTACTTCCACAGCCATGGACAACGAATGAAGACTGCTCTTGCTGAACCTCACACTCATTTATGCACATATCTTGCGCATCTGGATGACACGCAGTATGTCAACCTCATGATGCTCTTGAGAAACGAGGCTTCGGTGGCGTTCCGCAATTTTACCAGGCTCTCACCCGAGATGTTCCGATACGTAGTGGAACGACTCACGTAAGACAAACACATGGTACAGAGACTCGCAGGAGGTTGGACTGAAGGTTGCCATCACACTCAGGCATCTAGTCGATGATGTACCTGTTCTATGTGCCGCACAACAAAATCTCACTTATAGTCACTTATAGACCGCGACGTCTGTCAGGCCATTTAGGATGAATACGGCGCAGAGTTTTTCACCATCCCGACGACGGCTGAGGGTGGAAGTAGGTTGCTGCAGGCTACATCAGCCGGTGGAACTTTCACCAGGTGCTAGGTGCCTTGGATGGCAAGCACATACGCATCCGGTGTCCTGCCCACGGAGGGTCCCAGTTCTACAACTACAAGGGGCACCACTCTATTGGACTCCTAGCCCTCGTTGATGCGAACTACAGGTTCATGTGGGCCCAAGTCGGTGCTCCAATGCAGCATATGATGCCCAGCTGTGGAACGCGTCGGCTTTGCGAGACGCGGATATCCCCATCATCATCGGCATCTCCGAACCTGAACCTCTGCCTGCCGACGACCGTCAGATGCCGTATTTCATCATCGGGGACAATGCATTTGCCCTCAACGAGTGGATGATAAAGCTCTTTGCTGCTACGCCTCTGTAAGAGAACGAGCTTGTCTTCAACTATCGCATATCTCGTGCCAGAAGATGTGTGAAGAACGCCTTCACAGATGATGGTGCACTTGACGTCTGTGAGAACGAGCAGCACATTCTCATCCCCGGCTCGTGGAGATATGATGCTGTTCTTGGTGATTTGGAGAGTCGGCTGTACGGCAACAACACCAGTAGGGCGGAGAAGAGATATAGACTGTATCTCAAGCACTACTACAGCGGAGAGGCTGGGTCGGTTCCATGGTAGTGGCGTATGGTGCAGTGAATACGCAGTGCAATGTTTGTTAATTGTAACAGTGAGGTAATGATTTCATGAACTTGTTAATTGCAAAAGTTGGGTTACCATTTCTTAAACATATTTGATCTTTTTTGTTATTAAGTTGTCCAATAAAGGACAAAGAAATAATGATTGTGAAATAAAAGGTAAATAAATTTATGCTAAAATAAATAATTAATCTCTCTTGGACCTTAAATGTTTTAATCTTGATCCCTTTTATAAATGAAGATGAATAAATGTCCAATTATTTGAGGAAAGAAATAAAGAAAGTAAGAGAACTATTTACATGTTAAACTTTTATTAAATCATCACCATGACTGTATGGGTTCATATTTAACATTTCAAAGTGTTGGAGGTGGAGTGTGTGCCTTCTTGGGAAGCTGCCTCTTCTTCTGCTGCTTCTTTGCAGTCATGTTTATCCAGATAAATCTCACACAACTTTGTCAATGTATACACTAGTAGACTACAAAAGTATCCTAGATTATCCTAGTATCCTAGTTATGGACAGAATCATCTAATTCCAGCAGTAATTCAATATAATATTTCAATAATTATGTCTCCCCCATTACATGGGGGTGACATATTGTTTTTGCCCGTTCCGTCCGTCCTTCCGTCCTTCCGTCCTTCCGTCTGTCACACTTGTTTCCGCTCAATAACTGAAGAACGCTTGGGCGTAGGAACTTGTTATGCAGGTTGGTCATGACCAGTAGCTGACCCCTATTGATTTTGATAACAGAAGGTCAAAGGTCAAGGTCATGGTGACCTTGTGAGGTAAAAAATGGTTTCCGCTCAATAACTGAAGAACGCTTTGGCTGAGGAACTCCATACTTGGTATGCAGGTTGGCCATGCCTAGTAGAAGACCCCTATTGATTTGAGGTCAGTACGTCTAAGGTCAAGGTCACAGTGACCATGAGCTTGAAAGGTCACAGTGACAATGAGCTGATAAATAGTGTTTGCTTGGGCCCAGGAACTTCATACTTGATGTGCAGGTTGGTCACCACCAGCAAATGACCCCTATTAATGTTAAGGTCACTAGGTCAAAGGTCAAGGTCACAGTGGTCAAGGTCACATCCGTCACACTTGTTTCCGTTCAATAACTGAAGAACGCTTGGGCATAGGATCTTCATACTTGGTATGCAGGTTGGTCATGACCAGTAGATAACTCCTATTGATTTTGATGGCAGAAAGTCAAAGGTCAAGGTCATGGTGACCTTGTGAGGTAAAAAATGGTTTCCGCTCAATAACTGAAGAACGCTTGGGCCGAGGAACTCCATACTTGGTATGCAGGTTGGCCATGCCCAGTAGAAGACCCTATTAATTTTGAGGTCAAAGTCAAGGTCACAGTGACCTTGAGCTGAAAGGTCATAGTGACAATGAGCTGAAACATTGTTTTTGCTTAATAACTGTAGAATGCTTTGGCCATGGAAGTTAATACTTGGTGTGCATGTTGTTCATCACCAGTAGATGACCCTTATTGATTTTGAGGTCACTAGCTTAAAGATCAAGGGCATGGTAACCTTCAGCTGAAAAATGGTTTCCTGTAGATAACTAAAGAATGCTTATGTTGAAGAACTTCATACCTGGTGTGCAGGTTGGTCCTAACCAGTAAATTACCTTTATTAAATTTGTTTGATTTTGAGGTCACAAGGTCAAATGTCGAAGGTCACTGTAACCTTCAGCTGAAAAATGTGTTTTACTCAATAACTCAAGAACGCTTATACCCAGGAACTTCATACTTGGTGTGCAGCTTGGTCCTAACCTGTAGATGACCCCTATTGATTTTGATGTCAGTAGGTCAAAGGTCAAGGTCGCGGTGACCTTTGGCTGAAAAATGGTCCGCTGAAAAAATCCGCTCAATAACTGAAGATTGCTTGGGCCCAGGAACTTCATACTTGTTGTGCAGGTTGGTCACCAGCAACAAATGACCCCTATTGATTTTGAGGTCACTAGGTCAAAGACCAAGGTCATGGTAACCCTCAGCTTAAAAATGGTTTCCGCTCAATAACTGAGGATTGTCACTGTTGCTTCATCTCCAGTCCAAAACTAAAAAATTCATCTCCATCATTTCTTTTCCTCCCCTACGACCACACAAATGGGGAGACAAGCGCTTTTTCAAAAAAGCAATCTCTAGTGTGTTGATGTAATTTGTTCAAAATGCGAATGGCGGTTGTGTACGTGATCACTTCTTTCCGCAAGGCATGCGCAACAGTCCATATATGACGGTATCTAACCGCATCTATCCGCATCTACAGGTTGCAGAAGGTAATGGAAGGTAAGTTATTCGTATCTATCCGCATCGTGTCAATTCACTGAGAAAGTACCTAACCGCTGACTTCCGCTGACATCCTCATTATCCTCAACCATCCGTATCTATCCGTATCTATAGGTAACTGTATCCGTAAGTTCATCAAGAAAGACAATTTCTGCGGAAGGCTGCGGATTGTATCCGAAACTATCTGCCCTATCTGTAATGTGTGTGTAGGGATTGACTTTGTGGTAAATGGTTTACAATAACGTTTATTCGAACACTACGTATATACAGTTAAAGTTATATAACCCTACTTTGTTGTCCAACCTTATATATATATAAATTAGATTTGGCATTTTTGGGCATTAATTAAAGTTACATTATCCTACGATGAGGGACTACATTTCTAGCGTTTTAGCCATATATATATATATATATATACATTACGGAATATCTAACACGTAGACGGACATGACGGACTTTTACCGGCCAATGTGTTAGTGGCATGTATGGATGATCCAGAAAAATACTATTCCTAAGTAACCTAATTTTCACTATTGTGCCATTAATAGTCTTCCTTGAGACGGTCCCCTTTATGAAATACAACAATTTGTGTTGTGTCAATATTGAAAGATATATTCTATTTAGAACAGTACTGAGCGATTCCTGTAGACCTGATGCAGACTCGAATAAAACAGCCGCGTCGTCTGAAAATAGTAAAAGGTATATAGTCATCTGGTCGAGTGTAATACCGGCATTGAGATTACTATGTAGGTGCAATTCTATGTCATTTAAAATAAGGGAAAACATTACTGGAGGAGGTTATTTCCGCTTGTAATAATCCGACATTACTAGCGAAGAATTCAGATAATGTTCCCATATGTCTCACACAAAGCCTAACCTCCGAATAAATTGATTTTAAAACCCTTAGTAGTTTTCCATCTATATCCGATTTTATCAGTTTAAACCATAATGCATTTCTATCAATTAAATCGTACGCTTTTCTAAAATCGATAAAACGGCAAATAATTTGTCTTTACTATTTAACTGATTTTCAATCAGGCAATTAAGAATGAAGTTCGCATCAGTCGTGCTATAACCAGATTTAAATCCAAATTTGGCGCCTGATAGAATGTCATTTTGCACTGTCCAATCTGTGGGCCTATTATTCATATTTTGTGGTCTATGTTCAGATGACAAGTCTTTAAAGTGAGTGAAAAGAATTTCTGTAGAAACACTTTCCCCCTTACATAATGAAGATTTCTTAAAAAAAATATTTCCAAAGGTCTCGAGGACGACAACGTCTCATTTCATTCATATTTTTGGTTAAGTCAATATACTTCAACTTCCTTTTGCTACAATGATATGTGTAATCTTTTCGAACTCTGAATTACTCCTGCCGGATAAGGCTTATCCGAAAACTGGCTGTTTTTTTACTTTTTGTGCTCAAAATAACCCTTTCCACAATTATTCAAAATTCAGTAAACTTTAAAACTAAAACAGCAGTATCGCTGTTTTGTTCGATCTCTTCCTTTAACCCTTTCCCTCATATGGCAATTCTGCAGCAGACGACTTTGAACGTATTTTGTCAAAAAATAGAAAATCTCCATAATTTAATGGATAACCTATGACAAAAAGTGGAAAACATTGTGGCAAAAGGAGAAATTGCACGTTTTGTGCAATTTCTTCTTTTGTCACTATGTTTTCAAAAAGTCGTCTGCTGTAGAGGCGTCAGAAAGCGTCTATATGAGGGAAAGGGTTAATGTCTTATTTCGGTATTTATCATCCCATTTATGATCTGAAATATCCTATAATTTGTAATCATTAGAGACATTGGGACCACCCGAAGATCCTCACCAGGCTGCACCTCCTCGTAGTCTGATCGATCACGATCTTCATATTTCTCCCTTAAGTCGTACACGCATCGTTTAAGCTACTGGAGAACGGTTATGACTGAGATCAGACTTACATAGTATGAGCTCTTGTTTGTAATTGACACTCAATACAAAACATTCGTGAATAGGGCCCAATTATGATGCACCTTTTTACGGATATTGATTCCGATGAATATATTCTTTGTTTTCTTGTTTCTATGGTGTAAAGCCGCTTTCATCATTGTTTCAGTTATATCATGACGTTTCCTGGGTAAGTTACCAATACTACTGGTCTATTTATCCTGACACCAGCGAGTCATCAGTTATATCATGACGTTTCCTGGGTAAGTTACCAAAACTACTGGTCTATTTATCCTGACACCAGCGAGTCATCAGTTATATCATGACGTTTCCTGAGTAAGTTACCAATACTAATGGTCTATTTATCCTGACACCAGCGAGTCATCAGTTATATCATGACGTTTACTGGGTAAGTTACCAGTACTACTGGTCTATTTATCCTGACACCAGCGAGTCATCAGTTATATCATGACGTTTCCTGGGTAAGTTACCAATACTACTGGTCTATTTATCCTGACACCAGCGAGTCATCAGTTATATCATGACGTTTCCTGGGTAAGTTACCAGTACTACTGGTCTATTTATCTTGACACCAGCGAGTCATCAGTAATATCATGATGTTTCCTGGGTAAGTTACCAATACTACTGGTCTATTTATCCTGCCACCAGCGAGTCAGTAGTTATATCATGACGTTTCATGGGTAAGTTACCAATACTACTGGTCTATTTATCCTGACACCAGCGAGTCATCAGTTATATCATGACGTTTCCTGGGTAAGTTACCAATACTACTGGTCTATTTATCCTAACACCAGCGAGTCATTAGTTATATCATGACGTTTCCTGGGTAAGTTACCAATACTACTGGTCTATGTATCCTAACACCAGCGAGTCATTAGTTATATCATGACGTTTCCTGGGTAAGTTACCAAAACTACTGGTCTATTTATCCTGACACCAGCGAGTCATCAGTTATATCATGACGTTTCCTGGGTAAGTTACCAATACTACTGGTCTATTTATCCTGACACCAGCGAGTCATCAGTTATATCACGACGTTTCCTGAGTAAGTTACCAGTACTACTGGTCTATTTATCCTGACACCAGCGAGTCATCAGTTATATCACGACGTTTCCTGGGTAAGTTACCAATACTACTGGTCTATTTATCCTGACACCAGCGAGTCATCAGTTATATCATGACGTTTCCTGGGTAAGTTACCAATACTACTGGTCTATTTATCCTGACACCAGCGAGTCATCAGTTATATCATGACGTTTACTGGATAAGTTACCAGTACTACTGGTTCATTTATACTGACACCAGCGAGTCATCAGTTATATCATGACGTTTCCTGGGTAAGTTACCAATACTACTGGTCTATTTATCCTGACACCAGCGAGTCATCAGTTATATCATGACGTTTACTGGATAAGTTACCAGTACTACTGGTTCATTTATACTGACACCAGCGAGTCATCAGTTATATCATGACGTTTCCTGGGTAAGTTACCAATACTACTGGTCTATTTATCCTGACACCAGCGAGTCATCAGTTATATCATGACGTTTCCTGGGTAAGTTACCAATACTACTGGTCTATTTATCCTGACACCAGCGAGTCATCAGTTATATCATGACGTTTCCTGAGTAAGTTACCAATACTACTGGTCTATTTATCCTTACACCAGCGAGTCAATCGGAGTCATCAGTTATATCATGACGTTTCCTGGGTAAGTTACCAATACTACTGGTCTATTTATCCTGACACCAGCGAGTCATCAGTTATATCATGACGTTTCCTGGCTAAGTTACCAATACTACTGGTCTATTTATCCTGACACCAGCGAGTCATCAGTTATATCATGACGTTTCCTGGGTAAGTTACCAATACTACTGGTCTATTTATACTGACACCAGCGAGTCATCAGTTATCATGACGTTTCCCGGGTAAGTTACCAATACTACTGGTCTATTTATCCTGACACCAGCGAGTCATCAGTAATATCATGACGTTTCCTGGGTAAGTTACCAATACTACTGGTCTATTTATCCTCACACGAGCGAGTCATCAGTAATATCATAACGTTTCCTGGGTAAGTTACCAAAACTACTGGTCTATTTATCCTGACACCAGCGAGTCATCAGTTATATCACGACGTTTCCTGGGTAAGTTACCAATACTACTGGTCTATTTATCCTGACACCAGCGAGTCATCAGTTATATCATGACGTTTCCTGAGTAAGTTACCAATACTACTGGTATATTTATCCTGACACCAGCGAGTCATCAGTAATATCATGACGTTTCCTGGGTAAGTTACCGATACTACTGGTCTATTTATCCTGACACCAGCGTTGATCACCCTGTCAAAAGAAAATAACAACCTCTTATTTCATAATAGTGGAGATCCTGATCAGTATGTACTTATGCAGTATGATCAGGGTCTTCACTATTAGGAAATAAGAGAATGTTAGTTTTCTGTGACATACCTTAAATCATCTATATCCCATAAACAGCATGATTGTATAATGCTTTAACACTAAATAAACATACACAGAGTGTATCTATGCCTCAATGAAATATAAATATGTGATTTTGTATAACAGTTGCCTTGTGTACATTTTATTCACATTATTCCGCATTATAAACGTGTTGTATATCATGAATCGTAATACGGGAGCCGCTTACTAAACGATACATATTAGTTAGTATGTACGTACAACTATAAACCATATGTGCATTTATATCTATGTTTTCCTAATTGGAGCGTTGTAGATTTCTAGACCAGATTGAAAACTGAATCCGCGAGCATTACTGATGGATCTATATACGGCACACAACGATAGGTTTGTTTGTTTGATAATATAACATAACAAACAATTGTGATCTCAAATTACTTAAAGTGGAAACGAAAGTAGACCCGGGAAGTTTGTGAAACAGAAACTGACATTTTACAAAACGGTAACAAAAGCAATGGAGATGGATGACTATTCTATCCTCTGTCCAATATGCATCGAGACCTTTAGGTCACCAAGATTAATCAAAGAATGTGGACACAGTTTTTGTGAACAGTGTTTGTTTACGTATGTAACCACGTTGAAGGATAAAGGGGAACTGGTGTCAACATTTCCGTGTCCGGTATGCCGGCATGATGTGACTACTCCGTCTGATAATGACGTTACGTTGTCATGGATACATACATTCCCTGTAAATGAGAAGCTTATTAAGAAATTATCATCCGTCCAAGCAGAAGGAGAAGGCGGAAAGGAGAGTTCGGTTATACTTTGTGACCCCTGTACCGCAGAAGACGAACAACATAGAGCCGTAAAGTATTGTGTTAACTGCCAGGAATATCTGTGTAAGGATTGTGTTGGTGTACATAGAAAGTATAAACTATTTCATGGTCACAGCTTGTCAGTCATTTCGGGGAACATGTCAACAAACAAAGTAAAAGAGCTGGTTTCTATACAATGTGAAAAGCATCCCGACCGAGAGGTTGAAATATACTGCCAAAGAGATAACATTTATTGTTGTTTTATATGTGCAACATTCAGCCACAGGGAATGTGCTGGGCTCAAACAAATAGCGGAGATCGAGGCCGTAGCGAATAAAAGAGTTGTCGAACTCTATCAGAAATTTGAATTAGCAGAAAAACACATCGATGATTTACTGTTACTGCAGAAGAAATGTATTCCAGAACTTTTCAAAAACAAAGATAAGATAACAGACGAATTAAAAAGAATGAGAAATCAAATAGTCTCTGAAATAGACAATATAATTGACAACTTTGATGCGCAAATAAAACAGCAGATGATCGTTCTTGATGCAGAACCAGACACAAGTCTTGGGAAAATAAATGTTTTGAAAGTACGATGTCAGAAAAATAAAGAAATGGTTGAAGCAGTAAAAGAATATGGCCTTCCTGCTCAGAAAGTTATTTCACAAACAAAGCTCGCCGAGGAATACTACCAGTTTGAGAAGGACATAACAGACGAGGAACAGACAATAGAGACATTAGAATTTAGCTATGGAGGGTTGGCACGACTGGAGGGAATTCACAAAGAGCTCCTTAAATGTAAACAAGAACAAGTACACATTGTTAGACATGCTCGTGACTTTGTGAAATACGAAGATGTTGTGAACACGACTGGTAGCAGAAACGTTGTGAGAACAGGGGAACATTCTATAAAATTAAACTATATGTCAAACTGTATTCCTAGATACACAGGGATAACAGTGATAGACGATAAACATCTACTCCTGTGTGATAACTGTGGTCGAAGTAAGCACTGCGGTCATGTCTGTCTGTACGATATCGAGTCTAAAACAATTACGAAAATGAAGATGAACAAACCTTTTAGTGCAGCTGTACTAAAAAATAACCCATCCAACGTAGCTGTCAGTGTACCAACGGACAATGAGATACACATCGTCTCAATCAAAGGTGATCCACTGACATTAGAAAAGACATTTAAATGTGATAAAAAGCCATACAGCCTTGTCAGTCTGAATAACGGTCACGTGGGAGTAACCTGGGACTCTTCACCATCATTTGATATCGTAGATATGAGCGGCAATGAGATGAAAACAGTGACGTCATTCACACAAGATTCAACAGGTAGACAGTTCAAGTCTTTTGAGTATGTTGCTGTTGATGAATTAAGATCCCACATTGTTCAGTCATGTCATATAGACGGTACAGTCTACTGTTTTGACTACTCGGGGAATCCTGTTTTTGAATATAAAGATCCGGAGCTTCGAGATCCACGTGGAGTTGATATAGACAGAGATGGAAACATCTATATTTGTTCCCGGGGTAATTGTACACTACATGTACTTACACCATCAGGTCGTAAAATAAAGGTGGTGAAAGATATGCCATTACGGCCTTTTGCTATCTGTTTTGATGAGACTGGAGAGAGATTCTGGCTGACAGATTTCTTTTATGATCCCGCTAAAGTGGTTCTGTTCTCGCTGGTAGTGTAAACATTTATTGAAAAATCGACAAAACCATTATATATTACAATAGGAACTATATTGTATACTGGAGAAAGTGTAGACAATTCTACTAATGACATTCGTGTCATAATATGGTTTCTTCTGAGTATATAATCAACTCGCCCTCCTCTCAAAAACAGGATTAAGGAATATCACCCAGCATGACTTTATATCATATATAAAGTATGTAAAACAAACTTTGCCGATCCCAATAATACTTTGTACATGTAAACGAATTGTGATATTAAAGTGCATACTAATTAATATGGTATGGGATTATCTGTAAGTGTTATAATATCATCACGTGATATCCATTTAAAGATACGACATAATAGTGAAGACTAAAATCAGCATGACCACTTTGTAAATACATCGATACCCTTACTGTTAGTTACAACGGGCCATGCCATACGAAAACCAATCTTCGTGACTGAGACCAGAGAGAGATATAGAAGATCTAGATCAAATTACGTCTTCACACAATCTGATCCGGATCTTTCATGTTCGTCATCTCGTCTCCCACGCGTTCTGGAAGACTATTGTGAAAGGTTTATGGTCGAATAACTAATCATTGAAATATCTTATGTCATTATAAGCCTGGGGCTATCGTGAATACATTATATGGGAGTATCCGTATGTTTTATCATGATAATAATATCAATTTAAAGGTATAACATAACAGTGAAGACTAAGATCAACATGACCACTTTGTAAATACATCGATACTCTTATAACGAGCCACATCACACGAAACCCGACCTTCGTGACTTTGAGATCAGAGCGAGAAGATCTAGACCAACTTACGTCTTCACGCGATCTGATCAGGATCTTTCCCGTTCGTCATCTCGTCGTACAAGCGTTCTAGAAGCATCTGGTGAAAGGTTTATGATCGAATAATTAATTATTGAAATATACGGTTCTATGTGAAAAGTCGGCATTAAAAGGTTAAATTTCCAAACCTCCAAATGTCGGATTTGGTAAGACATGGTCAGTAAAGACGGTTTCCAAAATAATATGATTGAATGGAATTAATAAGGTATTGATCCAGTCAGTGACTTCTGATTATAGTCTATGTAGATAAGACCATCATCTTAACGAAGTCCGAGATTTGTTGTCAACGCCCTTTCATGTTTTAACAGGTTCTTTAATATTATTGAACAGATTATGTTTATAATTAAGATTAAATATGTATCAATGATTTAGACCAAGATTACACAGCACGAATGTTGGGGCTAGTCCAGGAAATGGTATTTTTGCCTTTAATTTGTTAACCGATTCTTGAATATCATTAAGCAGACTAAGTAAATAAGTAAGAATAAATAAGTATCAATGATAAAGACCGTGATTTCAAAGTACGAATATAGAGGCTGTTCTTAGTCTGTATTTGTCGAATACTAAAGGTCATGTGTGAGATAGTCAAAATATAGTTAAAATCAAATGAGTAATTACTCATTATATGCGGTTTCTACATTTCCAACGATGTTTCAAAAGTTGACTGTTAATTGATTGGATATATAAATGCCATTTATTTTTAAATGATGACAAGCTATAATAATGTAAACATTTTCCACACTTGATTTACATTGATAACCGTTTTTTGCGGCCCGACTCGACTGTTGAAAATGTAACCTGATACGAAAATGCGGGCCACAAATCGACTGTGTCAAGGTTATTATGTAACCCTTCCCCTCATATGACAATTCTGCAGCAGACGACTGTGAACATATTTTGTCAAAAAATAGAAAATCTCTAAAATTGAATGGATAACCTATGACCAAAAGTGGGAAATATTGTTGCAAAAGGAGAAATTGCTCGTTTTTCAAAAAGCCGTCTGCTGCAGAGGCGTCAGAAAGCGTCTATATGATGGAAAGGGTTAAATGACAGGAGACTCCTTAATCTTTAAGCAGCTTACTTTGGTACATGCTGTAACTAGACACTTTAAACTTTTAACAAATGCGTTCTATATTATATGCATGTTCCTTTGAGTATATGTTCTTTATGAGGCATCGGGAAAATGGCCGTGTGGATATTTGTTTAACGCTTTTCAAGTTGTAAACTTTGACGCATCTACAGCGGACGAATGTTTAAAAACAATTTAACAAAAGGAGATATTTCTAAAGATGAGCAATGTCTACTTTTCCCACCCTGTTTTTCATTTTATTGTGTTTTCATGTTAAATTCATGTATCTTTATTTGTCTTCAGGAATCCGCTGTGGTCGAGTGGTTAGCGTCGGGGATATCGAAACCGGGTGTCCCGGGTTCGATCCCCAGTCGTAGCACTACGGTCATGGTGGAGTGCCCTTGGGCAGGGCACACTTTCTAGCCTAGTACTGGTTTGTTTACCCAGGGATCATGACTAAGTGAACTGTCGCCGTGATATAACTGAAATATTGTTGAAAGCGGCTAAAAATCCCAATAAATAATTAAATTATTTGTCTTCATGTATATGTGTTTGCTAATGACAATGTATATTGAATATATGTCTTAGTAAAGTTCCGTTCTGAATCCGAAGAATATCAAAATTATTGCAGTGAAAGGAGAAATTGTTTCATCAATTTCTTCAATGTTTTCAACTCCATCTAAACATTATACTTCCATATTTCCAGATAAAACTTCGTTTTCCGAAAGTATTATAAGTCATACCAAATAAACGATAAACACAATGACTTTTGAATCACATGTTTGTAAATATAGCGTCATTAAAGTAGATTGCTTTCATAACTACACGTAAAATAACCTGTTTGTTTTTATCCCATGTTATAATTCCCTGCTATAGTGCACGTATAATTATATGTTTAAACGAGATCGGGACCTCTCCCTAGTCCTACCTTGGTTCTTTTATTCGCTATCAATGCTCAAAACTGCAATTAAACATTACAGAACAATATTACCAATGTGCATTGGATGTTCCCGCAATAGAGTAGGAACACCACCGAATACTTTTACAAATTACAAGGTCACGAAAAGAAGTGTCACTGTCCGCTTTTGCATGAAGTATATAACCGGATGTAACCACAGGCAGCCATTAAGAAGTGGTGTCCATCGTGTGTTACAGCCGTAGCCATTTGTTTTCATCGTCACTGTCCGCCTGCATAACATATATGGCCGGATGTAAATACAGGCAGCCATTAAGAAGTGTTGTCAATCGTGAGTTACAGCCGTAGTCATTTGTTTTCATTCCGTTACAAACCGATGCAATAAGACCCCTTATCGACGGGCGCGGTCCATAAGTAATCGACCCATATTCACATACAGACAATTTCTCACGCCTCTGTAGCAGATGACTTTTGTTAACATTCTGGTAAAAGGAGAATTGGTTAGCATTTTTTTCTTTTACCACAATGTTTTTTTTTCAACTTAATGGTTTTTTTTCAACTTAGTCGCTTTTTTTTTTTTCATTTATTGAGGGTTTCAATTTTAACTAATGGATTTTTAAGTCGTCTGTTGCAGATTTGTTGTATGTTGGAAATAGTTCAATTCAAATATCAATATAAACCAAGGCAATAAGATCCGTTATCAGCGGACGCGGTCCATATGTAATCGAGCCGGGCCCCGGTAGCTCAGTCGGTAGCGACGCGGACTGTCAATCATTCTTTCCGACGTTGATAAAAGTCAATGCGACAAGCGTCATTCGTCTTCCACCAATGGGCTATCAGTCTATATGGAAGAGTCGCCAGTTGCTGGAAAGATTGTTGTATGGAGTACTAGTGTTAGAAAACCAGGAGAATTGGCCGCTGTGATATGACTGAAAACTTGTTGAAAACGGCGTTAATCCCCAATCAATCAATCAACCATATGTAATCGACCCATATCATTGTTAACCCTTATTCATATACAGACGATTTCTGACGGCTCTGTAGCAGACAAATTAAGTAAACATTCTGGCAAAATGAGAAATTGCTCATGAGCATTTTTTTCTTTTACCACAATTGGTTTTTTTCAACTTAATTTCTTTTTTTTTTCATTTATTGAGTTTCAATATTTTTGACTAATTCATTTTTAAGTCGTCTGTTGCAGATTTGTTGTATGTTGGAAATAGTTCAATTCAGTTTTCAATATAAACCAATGCAATAAGATCCCTTATCGACGGACGCGGTCCATGTGTAATCGAGCCGGGCCCCGGTAGCTCAGTTATATCACGGTCATGTGTTTCCTGGCTCACACCAGTACTCCACACAACATACTTTCCAAGCAACTGGCTGCTTTTCAACACAGACTGTAAGCCCATTGGTGAAATACAAATGATGCTTATCACAGTGACTTTAGTCAAACGTTGGAAAGAATGTTGGCCGAGCCGGGATTCAAACTCACAACCCATGAATTGAAAGCCTGTGTCGCTACAGATGCTCGCTTTGAGCACTCTTTTGGACCATGTTTTTAAAAAGATCCCCTGCAGAGGCGTGAAAAAGTCTTTTTATGGGAAAGGATAATGGTGTGCTTTGAATTCTTGGGGCATCATGGATTCCTAAAACTTGACCACTTGGGGCATCATGGATTCCTAAAACAACAATCACCTCACTAGTCTTGTTCCAATACAGTCAACCAATAACTTGAAGTTCGGAAATTAACCCTTTCCCTAATATAGACTCGTTTTGGTGCCTCTACAGCAGACAGCTTTTTGAAAACATAGTGACAAAAGAAGAAATTGCTCAAAACGAGCAATTTCTCCTTTTGCCACAATGTTTTCCACTTTTAGTCATAGGTTATCCATTCAATTATAGAGATTTTATGTTTTTTGACAAAATATGTTCAAAGTCGTCTGCTGCAGAATTGTCGTATGAGGGAAAGGGTTAATACATACATAATGAAGGAAACTAGTCCAATCTGTGTTTAAAGACCGCTCATTGGAAAAAAACACAATCCGGTCTTTTATCACAGGTGGTCTTTAATTGCAGGGACATTTAATGCCGATAATGAGAAATTGCGGAATTAAGAATGTGGTTGCTCTAGACAGGGAATTGGCTATTTACAAAGGTGGTCGCATATTCAATTTTTGAATGGTGAAACCAGTTTGGTCCACATAAAATGATGTCTCTTTAGACTTTTGCTTGCTACACCATGTCAAAAGGGTGCAACCATTATTGGTTTAACCCTTTCACTCATATAGATGCTTTCTGACGCCTCTGCAGCAGACAGCTTTTTTGAAAACATAGTAACAAAAGAAGAAATTGCTCAAAACAAGCAATTCTCCTTTTGCCACAATCTTTTCCACTTTAAGTCATAGGTTATCCATTCAATTAGAGATTTTTTTTTTTTTTTTTTTTTTTTTTTTACAAAATATGTTAAAAGTCGTCTGCTGCATAATTGTTGTATGAGGGAAAGGTTTTAAGCATGACCGGATAATGTAATGGTAGGGGCAGGTAATGCAAGACTATGACCTCATCACTTGGTGAGGCATAACAAAATGAGATTGCTAAAATAATGTCTTTGGTATCATAATATTTTATTCCTTTTCTCACTATATATTTTAATGTACAGTATATAAAACAATTACACTTTGGTAGTTTATGATACAAAATATACAAGCCGGCTCTATAAAATACAACAATACACAAACTGCACATATTTACATATTAGCGGAACTCTGCAAAATGACAACCTTAAGGCAATTGCGACCAATGTAGATACAGACCAGCCTGCATATCTGCACAGTCTGATCTGGTTCTATACACTTCACCAATTAGTCACGAAAGGTTTCAATAAATATTTGACAATAATTGTCCATTTGAACAAATTTAATTTCAATAATTGCACTTTAATTTTAAGTGATTTACTATATTTTTTCCTAGATGTTTTCAGTTGTCTGCTGCAGATTCATTCTATGTCGGAAAGGGTTTATTAATTAAAGGCAGTTCAGGTATACTTTGAAACCTCTCAACGTTTTACCTAATACAATTTTTAGCTGTCTGCTTCAAAAGTATCTTGTGATTAACCCTTTCCCTCATATGACAATTCTGCAGCAGACGACTTTGAACATATTTTGTCAAAACATAGAAAATCTCTATAATTGAATGGATAACCTATGACTAAAAGTGGAAAACATTGTGGCAAAAGGAGAAATTGCTCGTTTTGAGCAATTTCTTCTTTTGTCACAATGTTTTCAAAAAGCTGTCTGCTGCAGAGGCGTCAGAAAGTGTCTATATGAGGGAAAGGGTTAAACCAGTATTTGGAAATTTGCAGCATAGTGTTGATACAGCATATTTTGCCTAGATATTTTCAAAGTCGTCGGCAGTACATCTGCTGTATGTGGGAAAGGTATAATTCCTTATTTGACCACCAAAGACAATGTTGTGGTATTCAAAAAGAATTGTCTAAGCCAGATAAAAAAACAAGAGGGCCATGAGGCCCTGGAATCGCTCACCTGAGAATGGGCTATTTAAGACATAACTCTCTCATGCTCAAGCCAAACATGTGGCTTCCAGAGTGTTAACAAGATTTTCCTTAAATTTGGTCTAGTGACCTAGTTTTTGACATGACATGACCCATATTCGAACTTGGCCTAGATATCATCAGGACAAACTTTCTGATAAAGTTTCAACATGCTCAAGTTTAAAATGCGGCTTCAAGAGTGTTAACGAGATTTTCCTTAAATTTGGCCTAGTGACCTAGTTTTTGACCCAACATGACTCATATTCGAACTTGGCCTAGCTATTACTTAGTCAAATATTCTGACAAAGTTTCAACATGCTCAAGCCAGAAATGTGGCTTCTAGAGTGTAATCAAGATTTTCCTTGAATTTGGCCTAGTGACCTAGTTTTTGACCGGACATGACCCATATTCGAACTTGGCCAGATATCAAAAGACAAACTTTCTAATAATGTTTCAACATGCTCAAGTTTAAAATGTGGCTTCCAGAGTGTTAACAAGATTTTCCTTCAATTTGGCCTAGTGACCTATTTTTTGACCGGACATGACCCATATTCGAACTTGGCCTAGATATCATCAAGACAAACTTTCCGACAAAGTTTCAACATGGTCAAGTTTAAAATGTGGCTTCCAGAGTGTTAACAAGATTTTCTTTCAATTTAGCCTAGTGACCTAGTTTTTGACCTGACATGACCTATATTCGAACTTGGCCTAGATATCACTATGACAAACATTCTGACAAAGTTTCAACATGCTCAAGTCAAAAATGCCTAGCTATTACTTAGACAAATATTCTGACAAAGTTTCAACATGCTCAAGCCAGAAATGTGGCTTCTATAGTGTAATCAAGATTTTCCTTAAATTTGACCTAGTGACCTAGTTTTTGACCCGACATGACCTATTTTCGAAATTGGCCTAGATATTACTAAGACAAACATTCTGACAAAGTTTCAACATGCTCAAGCCAAAAATGCGGCTTCAGGAGTGTTAACAAGATTTTCCTTAAATTTGACCTAAAGACCTAGCTTTTGACCCGACATGACCTTTTTTCGAACTTGGCCTAGATATCACTAAGACAAACATTCTGACAAAGTTTCAACATGCTCAAAGATTTTCCTTAAATTTGACCTAAAGACCTAGCTTTTGACCCGACATGACCTATTTTCGAAATTGGCCTAGATATTACTAAGACAAACATTCTGACAAAGTTTCAACATGCTCAAGCCAAAAATGCGGCTTCAGGAGTGTTAACAAGATTTTCCTTAAATTTGACCTAGTGACCTAGATTTTGACGTTACATGACCCAGTTTCGAACTTGGCCTAGAGTTGATCGAGATATATGTTCTGATAAACTTTTATAAAGATTGGATGCAAAATGTTGCCTCTAGTGAATTAACAAGCAAATGTTGACGACGGACGACGAACGACGAACGACGGACGACGGACAAAAGACAATCACAATAACTCACCTTGAGCACTACGTGCTCTGGTGAGCTAAAAATAGGATTTAACCCTTTCCCTCTTGCAGGTGAATTTTGACGCATCTGCAGCAGATAATTTTTTTAAAATATTTTGGCAAGATGTTTTTGTCTATATGTTTTCAAAGTCGTCTGCTGCAGGTTTGTTTTATTTGGAAAAGGGTTAATTTACTTTTAAGAGAGAATTTTTTATACAAAGACCGGTTTAGTCATTTTACCTAGGCCTTATAAGCTTCTTACAAGAAAATTACAACCATCAAACTTATATATATTAAAACTATACTTTCTCTCCATATACATGTATTTGCAAACAGTGGACTATATACTTGAAGCCTGGATATTTATGCAAAACAAAATTTTCTTTTCATAGTCTTATAATATTGCTATCAAACCATTTCCCGATTTCCAAATATCTGCAGCAGAAGATTTCAAGGCAAAATTAGGTAAAATCTCTCTATAAATAAAACTACAATTATTGAATAGAGTTGAAAATATTGTGGCAAAAGGAGATATTGCTTATTATGAGCAATTTCTCTTTTTGCCACAATGTTTTCAAAATGCATCTGCTGCAGATGCTTCAAAATGCATCTGCAGGTGGGAAAGAGTTAGTTAAATAAAATCACAATCTATTTAAAGGCGGTATTATTTGCAGTCAAACTGTATTAAATATACATTAAATTCACACACAAGTATATGAACTCTTTCATCTGACATGTTGATTTCATTTTGTAACAAAATGAGGGGTGGTCACTGTGGAGTGTCCTTGGGTACGGCACCTTTCCAAGCCTAGTACTGGTTTGTTTTACCCAGGGATCATGAAAGCGAGAACTGTCGTAGTGATACAATTGTAAATAATGTTGAACACAGCATAAAACCCAAATAAAACACACTTCACAACAGGAGCTCATTTCCCCTATGACATGCCCCTACAAACGATATAATGTTACAAACTATTTTACCATTTACATAATATGCTAATTTTAGAGTTAACTGCATTCATTGCAAATCATCTCAGGCAAAAATTGATACATAGCAAGTTCAAAACATTGCCGGGAAAGTAGAAATTGTTTATAATAAGCAAATTACCATGATGTTTTCCAATGTCTTTTGCTTCACAGGAATCTGCAGTGATTGAAAAAAGGGAAAGGGTTAAAGCTAATATCTTGGCAGATTAACCATTTCCCACAAATAGACACATTCCGAGTCAGCAGCAGATGACTTTTGAAAATATTGTAAGCATAATGAGCGATTTCTTCTTTTGCCACAATGTTTTCAATTCTAATCACTAAACACACTCTGTCCATAGTTTTGCCTACACATGTTCAAAGTCGTCTGCTGCAGATATAGAGTATTTCTGAAAGAAGAAAAACTCACGGTTCGGAAGATTAAAAGTATTATGCATTGATTATGTTAACCAGCTCTATAATCTCAATATGAGTCAACATACTTCCTTTTGCTACAATGATATGTGTAATCTTTTCGAACTCTGAATTACTCCTGCCGACTTATCTGAAAACTGGCTGTTTTTTTGGACTTTTTGTGCTCAAAATAACCCTTTCCACAAGTATTCAAAACTCAGTAAACTTTAAAACTAAAACAGCAGTATCGCTTTTTTGTTCGATCTCTTCCTTTAATGTCTCATTTCGGTATTTATCATCCCATTTATGATATGAAATATCCTCTTATTTTGAATCATTACAGACATTAGGATCACCCGAAGATCCTCACCAGGCTGCACCTCCGCGTAGTCTGATCGATCACGATCTTCACATTTCTCCCTTAAGTCGTACACGCATCGTTTAAGCTACTGGAAAACGGTTGTGACTGAGATCAGACTTACGAAGTATTAACTCTTGTTTGTTATTGAAACTCACTACAAAATATTCGGGAATGGGGCCCAGTTATGATGCACCTTTTTACGGACATTGATCCGGTGAATGTATTCTTTGTGTTCTTGTTTCTATGGTGTTACGCCGCTTTCATCATTGTTTCAGTTATATCATGACGTTTCCTGAGTAAGTTACCAATACTACTGGTCTATTTATTCTGACATCAGCGAGTCATCAGTTATATCATGACGTTTCCTGGGTAAGTTACCAATACTACTGGTCTATTTATACTGACACCAGCGAGTCATCAGTTGTATCATGACGTTTCGTGGGTAAGTTACCAATACTACTGGTCTATTTATCCTGACACCAGCGAGTCATCAGTAATATCATGACGTTTCCTGGGTAAGTTACCAATACTACTGGTCTATTTATCCTGACACCAGCGAGTCATCAGTTATATCATGACGTTTCCTGAGTAAGTTAACAATACTACTGGTCTATTTATCCTGACACCAGCGAGTCATCAGTTATATCATGACGTTTCCTGAGTAAGTTACCAATACTACTGGTATATTTATCCTGACACCAGCGAGTCATCAGTTATATCATGACGTTTCCTGAGTAAGTTACCAATACTACTGGTCTATTTATCCTGACACCAGCGAGTCATCAGTTATATCATGACGTTTCCTTGTTAAGTTACCAGTACTACTGGTCTATTTATCCTGACACCAGCGAGTCATCAGTTATATCATGACGTTTCCTGGGTAAGTTACCAATACTACTGGTCTATTTATCCTGACACCAGCGAGTCATCAGTTATATCATGACGTTTACTGGGTAAGTTACCAATACTACTGGTCTATTTATCCTAACACCAGCGAGTCATCAGTTATATCACGTAGTTTCCTGAGTAAGTTACCAGTACTACTGGTCTATTTATCCTGACACCAGCGAGTCATTAGTTATAACAAGACGTTTCCTGGGTAAGTTACCAATACTACTGGTCTATTTATCCTGACACCAGCGAGTCATCAGTAATATCATGACGTCTCCTGGGTAAGTTACTAATACTACTGGTCTGTTTATCCTGACACCAGCGAGTCATCAGTTATATCATGACGTTTCCTGGGTAAGTTACCAATACTACTGGTCTATTTATCCTGACACCAGCGAGTCATCAGTTATATCATGACGTTTCCTGGGTAAGTTACCAATACTACTGGTCTATTTATCCTGACACCAGCGAGTCATCAGTTATATCATGACGTTTCCTGGGTAAGTTACCAGTACTACTGGTCTATTTATCCTGACACCAGCGAGTCATCAGTAATATCATGACGTTTCCTGAGTAAGTTACCAATACTACTGGTCTATTTATCCTGACACCAGCGAGTCATCAGTTATATCATGACGTTTCCTGGGTAAGTTACCAATACTACTGGTCTATTTATCCTGACACCAGCGAGTCATCAGTTATATCATGACGTTTCCTGGTTAAGTTACCAATACTACTGGTCTATTTATCCTGACACCAGCGAGTCATCAGTTATATCATGACGTTTCCTGGGTAAGTTACCCATACTACTGGTATATTTATCCTGACACCAGCGAGTCATCAGTTATATCATGACGTTTCCTGGGTAAGTTACCAGTACTACTGGTCTATTTATCCTGACACTAGCGAGTCATCAGTAATATCATGACGTTTCCTGGGTAAGTTACCAATACTACTGGTCTATTTATACTGACACCAGGGAGTCATCAGTTATATCATGACGTTTCCTGGGTAAGTTACCAACACTACTGGTCTATTTATACTGACACCAGCGAGTCATCAGTTATATCATGACGTTTCCTGGGTAAGTTACCAATACTACTGGTATATTTATCCTTACACCAGCGAGTCATCAGTTATATCATGACGTTTCCTGAGTAAGTTACCAATACTACTGGTCTATTTATCCTGACACCAGCGAGTCATCAGTTATATCATGACGTTTCCTTGTTAAGTTACCAGTACTACTGGTCTATTTATCCTGACACCAGCGAGTCATCAGTTATATCATGACGTTTCTTGAGTAAGTTACCAATACCACTGGTCTATTTATCTTGACACCAGCGAGTCATCAGTTATATCATGACGTTTCCTGGGTAAGTTACCAATACTACTGATCTATTTATCCTGACACCAGCGAGTCATCAGTTATTTCATGACGTTTCCTGGGTAAGTTACCAATACTACTGATCTATTTATCCTGACACCAGCGAGTCATCAGTTATATCATGACGTTTCCTGGTTAAGTTACCAATACTACTGGTCCATTTATCCTGACACCAGCGAGTCATCAGTTATATCATGACGTTTCCTGGGTAAGTTACCAATACTACTGGTCTATTTATACTGACACCAGCGAGTCATCAGTTATATCATGACGTTTCCTGGGTAAGTTACCAATACTACTGGTCTATTTATGCTGACACCAGCGAGTCATCAGTTATATCACGACGTTTCCTGAGTAAGTTACTAATACTACTGGTCTATTTATCCTGACACCAGCGAGTCATCAGTTATATCATGACGTTTCCTGGGTAAGTTACCAATACTACTGGTCTATTTATCCTGACACCAGCGAGTCATCAGTTATATCATGACGTTTCCTGGGTAAGTTACCAATACTACTGGTCTATTTATGCTGACACCAGCGAGTCATCAGTTATATCATGACGTTTCCTGGGTAAGTTACCAATACTACTGGTCTATTTATCCTGACACCAGCGAGTCATCAGTTATATCACGACGTTTCCTGAGTAAGTTACTAATACTACTGGTCTATTTATCCTGACACCAGCGAGTCATCAGTTATATCATGACGTTTCCTGGGTAAGTTACCAATACTACTGGTCTATTTATCTTGACACCAGCGAGTCATCAGTTATATCATGACGTTTCCTGAGTAAGTTACCAATACTACTGGTCTATTTATCCTGACACCAGCGAGTCATCAGTTATATCATGACGTTTCCTGGGTAAGTTACCAATACTACTGGTCTATTTATCCTGACACCAGCGAGTCATCAGTTATATCACGACGTTTCCTGGGTAAGTTACCAATACTACTGGTCTATTTATCCTGACACCAGCGAGTCATCAGTTATATCATGACGTTTCCTGGGTAAGTTACCAATACTACTGGTCTATTTATCCAGACACCAGCGAGTCATCAGTTATATCATGACGTTTCCTGGGTAAGTTACCAATACTACTGGTCTATTTATCCTGACACCAGCGAGTCATCAGTAATATCATGACGTTTCCTGGGTAAGTTACCAATACTACTGGTCTATTTATCCTGACACCAGCGAGTCTTCAGTTATATCATGACGTTTCCTGGGTAAGTTACCAATACTACTGGTCTATTTATCCTGACACCAGCGAGTCATCAGTTATATCATGACGTTTACTGAGTAAGATACCAATACTACTTGTCTATTTATCCTGACACCAGCGTTCACCATGACAAAAGAAAATAACAACCTCTTATTTCATAATAGTGGAGACCCTGATCAGGATGTATTTATGCAGTATGATCAGGGTCTTCTTCACTATTAGGAAATAAGAGAATGTTAGTTTTCTGTGACATACCTTAACTCATCTATATCCCATAAACAGCATGATTGTATAATGCTTTAACACTAAATAAACATACACAGAGTGTATCTATGCCTCAATGAAATATAAATATTTGATTTTGTATAACAGTTGCCTTGTACATTTTATTCACATTATTCCGCATTATAAACGTGTTGTATATTATGAATCGTAATACGGGAGCCGCTTACTAAACGATACATATTATTTAGTATGAAACATATGTGCATTTATGTCTATGTTTTCCTAATTGGAACGTTGTAGATTTCTAGACCAGATTGAAAACTGAATCCGCGAGCATTAATGATGGATCTATATACGGCACACAACGATAGGTTTGTTTGTTTGATAATATAACATAACAAACAATTGTGATCTAAAATTACTTAAAGTGGAAACGAAAGTAGACCCGGGAAGTTTGTGAAACAGAAACTGACATTTTACAAAACGGTAACAAAAGCAATGGAGATGGATAATTATTCTATCCTCTGTCCAATATGCATCGAGACCTTTAGGTCACCAAGATTAATCAAAGAATGTGGACACAGTTTTTGTGAACAGTGTTTGTTTACGTATGTAACCACGTTGAAGGATAAAGGGGAACTGGGGTCAACATTTCTGTGTCCGGTATGCCGGCATGATGTGACTACTCCGTCTGATAATGACGTTAGGTTGTCATGGATACATACATTCCCTGTAGATGAGAAGCTTATTAAGAAATTATCATCCGTCCAAGCAGAAGGAGAAGGCGGAAAGGAGAGTTCGGTTATACTTTGTGACCCTTGTACAGCAGAAGACGAACAACATAGAGCCGTAAAATATTGTGTTAACTGCCGGGAATATCTTTGTAAGGATTGTGTTGGTGTCCATAGGAAATATAAACTATTTCATGGTCACAGCTTGTCTGACAATTCGGGGAACATGTCATCAAAAAAAGTGAAAGAGCTGGTTTCTATGAAATGTGAAAGGCATCCCGACCGAGACGTTGAAATATACTGCCAAAGAGATAACATTTATTGTTGTGCGATATGTGCAACATTCAGCCACAGGGAATGTGCTGGGCTTAAACAAATAGCGGAGATGGAGGCCGTAGCGAATAAAAGAGGTGTCGACTTCTATCAGAAATTTGAATTTGCAGAAAAACACATCGATGGTTTACTGTTGATGCAGAAGAAAAGTATTCCAGAACTTTCCATAAGCAAAGAGAAGATAACAGAGGGATTAAAAACATTGAAAAATCAAATTATCTTCGAAATAGACGATATAATTTACAACTTTGATGCGCAAATAAAACAGCAGGTGATCGTTCTTGATGCAGAATCAGACACAAACATCGAGAAAATAAATGTTTTGAAAGTACGATGTCAGAAAAATAAAGAAACGATTGAAACAGTAAAAGAATATGGCCTTCCTGCTCAGAAAGTTATTTCACAAACAAAGCTCGCCGAGGAATACTACAAATTTGAGAAGGACATAACAGACGAGGAACAGACAATAGAGATATTAGAATTTAGCTATGGAGGGTTGGCACGACTGGAGGGAATTCACAAAGAGCTCATTAAATGTAAACAAGAACAAGTACACATTATTAGACATGCTCGTGACTTTGTGAAATACGAAGAGGTTGTGAGCACGACTGGTAGCAGAAACGTTGTGAGAACAGGGGAACATACTATTAGACTTGTGACAGACTGTTCTCCTATATACACAGGGATAACGATGATAGACGATAAACATCTTCTCCTGTGTGATAACTGTTATCTAAGTAAGCACTGCGGTCATGTCTGTCTATACGATATCGAGTCTAAAACAATTACGAAAATGAAGATGAACAGACCGTTTAGTGCAGCTGTATTAAAAAATAACCCATCCAACGTAGCTGTCAGCGTACCAACGGACAAAGAGATACATATCGTCTCAATCAAAGATGATAAACTGACGTTAGAAAAGACATTTAAATGTGATAAAGAGACATACAGCCTAATCAGTCTAGATAACGGACACGTTGGAGTTACCTGGTTCTCTCCACCATCATTTGATATCGTAGATATGAGCGGTAATGAGATGAAAACAGTGACGTCATTCACACAAGATTCAACAGGTAGAAAGTTCAAGTCTTTTCAGTATGTTGCCGTCGATGAATTAAGATCCCACATTGTTCAGTCATGTCATATAGATAACGCAATCTACTGTTTGGCTATTCTGGGAATCCTGTATTTGAATATAAAGATCCAGAGCTTCGAGATCCAAGTGGAGTTGATATAGACAGAGATGGAAACATTTATATTTGTTCCCGGGGTAATTATACACTGCATGTACTTACACCATCAGGTCGTAAAATAAAGGTGCTGGAAGATATGCCATTACGGCGTCTTGCTATCTGTTTTGATGAGACAGGAGAGAGATTCTGGCTGACACGTTTCTATCATGATCCCGCTAAAGTGGTTCTGTTCTCGCTGGTAGTGTAAACATTTATTGAAATCAAAAATCGACAAAACCAATGGTATATTACAATAGGAACTATATTGTATACTGGAGAAAGTGTAGACAATTCTACTAATGACATTCGTGTCATAGTATGGTTTCTTCTGAGTATATAATCAACTCGCCCTCTTCTCAAAAACAGGAATAAGGAATATCACGTAACATGACTTTATATCATATATACAGTATGTAAAACAAACTTTGCCGATCCCATTAAGACTTGGTACATGTAAACGAATTGTGATTTTAAAGTGCATAATAATTAATATGTTATGGGATTATCTGTAAGTGTTATAATATCATCACGTAATACCCATTTAAAGATACGACATAATAGTGAATGCTAAAATCAGCATGACCACTTTGTTAATACATCTATACCCTTATAACGGGCAATGTCATACAACAACCAATCTTCGTGACTTTGAGACCAGATAGAGAGAAGATCTAGATCAACTTACGTCTTCACGTTTTCATGTTCGTCATCTCGTCTCCCACGCGTGCTAGAAGACTATTGTGAACGGTTTATTGTCGAATAACTAATCATTGAAATATCTTCTGTCATTATAAGCCTGGGGCTACCGTGAATACATTATATGGGAGTATCTGTATGTTTTATCATATCATCACGTGATATCAATTTAAAGGTATAACATAACAGTGAAGACTAAGATCAACATGACTACGTTGTAAATACATTGATACTCTTATAACGATCCACATCACACGAAACCCGACCTTCGTGACTTTGAGTGCAAAGAGATCTAGACCAACTTACGTCTTCACGCGATCTGATCAGGATCTTTCCTGTTCGTCATCTCGTCGTACAAGCGGTTTCTACATTTCCAACGATGTTTAAATGTTGACTGTTAATTGATTGGATATATAAATGCCATTTTTAAATGATGACAAGCTATAATAATGGAAACATTTTCAACACTTGAAAATGTAACCCTGTGATACGAAAATGCGGGCCACAAATCGACTGTGTCAAGGTTATTATTTAAATGACACTTTAAACAACGTACTTTGGTACATGCTGCAACTAGACACTTTGAACTTTTAACAAATGCATTCTATAGTATATGCATGTACCTTTGAGTATACGTTCTTTATGAGGCATCGGGAAAATGGCCGTGTGGATATTTGTTTAACGCTTTCCAAGTTGTAGACGTATTTTGACGCATCTACAGCGGACGAATGTTAAAACATTTCAACCAAAGGAGATATTTCTAAAGATGAGCAATGTCTACTTTTCCCACCATGTTTTTTCTTTACTTTATTGTGTTTTCATGTTAAATTCATGTTTCTTTATTTGTCTTCATGTATATGTGTTTGCCAATGACTATGTATATTGAATATGTCTTAGTAAAGTTCCGTTCTGAATCCGAAGAATATCAAAATTATTGCAGTGAAAGGAGAAATTGTTTCTTCAATTTCTTCCATGTTTTCAACTCCATCTAAACATTATACTTCCATTTTTTCCAGATAAAAGATCGTTTTCCGAAAGTATTATAAGCAGACGACTCTAGAAATGTCATACCAAATAAACGATAAACACAATGACTTTTGAATCACATGTTTGTAAATATAGTGTCATTAAAGTAGATTCCTTTCATAACTACACGTAAAATAATCTGTCTGTTTTGATTCCATGTTATAATTCCCTGCTATAGTGCACGTATCTTTAGATTTTTAAATGAGATTAGGACCTGTCCCTAGTCCTACCTTGGTTCTTCTATTCGCAATCCGTGACTTTATAAATGCTCAAAACTGCAATTAAACATAACAAAACAATATTACCAATGTGCATTTAATGTTCCCGCGATAGAGTAGGAACACCACCGAATACTTTTACAAATTACAAGGTCACGAAAAGAAGTGTCACTGTCCGCTTGCATGAAGTTTATGGCCGTATGTAACCACAGGCAGCCATTAAGAAGTGGTGTCCATCGTGTGTTACAGCCGTAGCCATTTGTTCCGTTGCTACCGCCCGATTGCATGAGGTATATGGCCGGATGTAACCACAGGCAGACATTAAGAAGTGGTGAAGTGGTGTCTTTCGTGTGTTACAGCCGTAGCCATTTGTTACGTTGTTATCGCTCGATTGCATGAGGTATATGGCCGGATGTAACCACAGGCGGACATTAAGAAGTGGTGTACATCGTATGTTACAGCCGTAGCCATTTGTTTTCATCGTCACTGTCCGCCTGCATAAAATATATGGCCGGATGTAACAACATGCAGACATTAAGAAGTGGTGTCCATCGTGTGTTACAGACGTAGCCATTTGTTTTCATTCCGTTACAAACCTATGCAATAAGACCCCATATCGACGGACACGGTCCATAAGTAATCGACCCATATCATTGTTATTCACATACAGACGATTTCAGACGCTTCTGTAGCACACGACTTTTGTTAACATTATGACAAAAGGAGAATTGGTTAGCTTTTTTTCAACTTATTTGCTTTTTTTCGTTCATTTATTGCGAGTTGTAATATGTTTGACTAATTGTTGTTTAAGTCGTCTATTGCAGATTTGTTGTATGTTGGTAATAGTTCAATTCAGTTTCCGTTGCAAACCGATGCAATAAAATCCCTTATCGATGTACGCGGTCCCCAAGTAATCGACCAATATCATTGTTAACCTTTATTTTAATACAGACCATTTCAGACGCCTCTGTAGCAGACGACTTTTGTAAACATTCTGGCAAAAGAAGAAATTGCTCATGATGAGCGAGCATTTTTTAAGCGATAGCTGATTGACGTGGGTTTTGACCTCGATGTCAAACAAATGATCTAGATTGTAGACCAATCAAATGTTGTATTTACTAAATAATGTCGAGGAAACAAATGAAATGAAACGTTTCCTTAAAAAATAAATTTCAGTGAACAAAATATCAAAACCAAAGTATATATATGAACTAAAATATTTATAAACCAAATATTACATATTTAACGTTATTGTTTTCTGTCGTTTTAATAAGTAAGATCAAATATCAAATAGTATGCGTATGTTCTATTTCTTGGTGTTTTCTCATATTGATCGTCATTTATCTTTTTTAAAGATATTTCTTGTTTCTTTTACTACAATGTTTTTTTTCTTCAAATGAATCGCTTTTTTTCTTTCATTTATTGAGTTTCAATATTTTTGACTAATTGATTTTTAAGTTGTCTGTTGCAGATTTGATGTATGTTGGAAATAGTTCAATTCAGTTTTCAATATAAACCAATGCAATAAGATCCCTTATCGACGGACGCGGTCCATGTGTAATCGAGCCGGGCCCCGGTAGCTCAGTCATATCACGGTCATGTGTTTCCTGGCTCACACCAGTACTCCACACAACATACTTTCCAAGCAACTGGCTGCTTTTCAACATAGACTTACAAATGATGCTTATCACAGTGAATTTAGTCAAACGTTGGAAAGAATGTTGGCCGAGCCGGGATTCAAACTCACAACCCATGAATTGAAAGCCTGTGTCGCTACAGATGCTCGCTTTGAGCACTCTTTTGGACCATGTTTTCAAACGATCTGCTGCAGAGGCATGCAAGAGTGTCTTTTTATGGGAAAGGATAAAGGTGTGCTTTGACCACTTGGGGCATCATGGATTCCTAAAACTTGACCAGTTGGGGCATCATGGATTCCTAAAACTTGACCACTTGGGGCATCATGGATTCCTAAAACTTGACCACTTGGGGCATCATGGATTTCTAAAACTTGACCACTTGGTGCATCATAGATTCCTAAAACTTTACCACTTGGGGCATCATGGATTCCTAAAGCTTGACCACTTGGGGCATCATGGATTCCTAAAACTTGACCAGTTGGGGCATCATGGATTCCTAAAGCTTGACCACTTGGGGTATCATGGATTCCTAAAACTTGACCACTTGGGGCATCATGGATTCCTAAAACTTGACCACTTGGGGCATCATGGATTCCTAAAACTTGACCACTTGGGGCATCATAGATTCCTAAAACAACAATCACCTCACTAGTCTTGTATCAATACAGTAAACCAATAACTTGAAGTTCGGAAATTAACCCTTTCCCTCATATAGACGCTTTCTGATGCCTCTACAGCAGACGTCTTTTTGAAAACATAGTGACAAAAGAAGAAATTTCTCAAAACGAGCAATTTCTCCTTTTGCCACAATGTTTTCCACTTTTAGTCATAGGTTATCTATTCAATTATAAATTTGTTCTGTTTTTTGACAAAATACGTTCAGTCATATGCTACAGAATTGTCGTATGAGGGAAAGGTAATACATACATAATGAAGCAAACTACAATCCAATCTGTATTTAAAGACTGCCCATTGGAGAAAAAAAAATCCGGTTTTTTATCACAGGTGGTCTTTAATTGCAGGGACATTTATGCCGAAAATGAGAAATTGCAGAATTAAAAATGTGGTTGCTCAAGACACAGAATTTGATATTTACAAAGGTGGTCGCACATTCAATTTTTGATTGGTGAAACCAGTTTGGTCCACATAAAATGATGTCTCTTTAGACTTTTGGTTGCTACACCATGTCAAAAAGGGTGCAACCATTATTGGTTTAACCCTTTCTCTCATATAGATGCTTTCTGACGCCTCTGCAGCAGACGGCTTTTTGAAAACATAGTAATAAAAGAAGAAATTGCTCAAAACAAGCAATTTCTCCTTTTGCCACAATGTTTTCCACTTTAAGTCAATGGTTATCCATTCAATTATAGAGATTTTCTTTTTTTTGTGACGAAATATGTTCAAAGTCGTCTGCTGCAGAATTGTCCTATGAGGGAAAGGTTTAAGCATGACCGGATAATGTTATGGTAGGGGCAGGTAATGCCAGACTATGACCTCATCACTTGGTGAGGCATAACAAAATGTGAATGCTAAAATAATGTCTTTGGTATCATAATATTTTATTCCTTTTCTCACTATATATTTTAATGTACAGTATATAAAACAATTACACTTTGGTAGTTTATGATACAAAATATACAAGCCGGCTCTATAAAATACAACAATACACAAACTGCACATATTTACATATTAGCGGAACTCTGCAAAATGACAACCTTAAGGCATTTGCAACCAATGTAGATCCAGACCAGCCTGCATATCTGCACAGTCTGATCTGGAAATACACAGTTCACCAATTAGTCAAGAGAGATTTCAATGAATATTTGACAATTATTGTCCATTTGAACAAATTTAAATGGATGACATTGTGTCGACCGATTCTCGTCTAATCTTATTATAATAACTCTAAAGTGGGAGTTCTGTTCGTAAATACAGGTTTTCTTGTTCTGTTCATAAATACAGGTTTTCTTTTTAACCCTCTCCCACTAATTTATGCATTTACAGCAGACAACTTTTTGAAACAATGTGGCAAAGGAGAAATTGGTCATAATTCCTCCTTATCACACAATATTTCCAACTTGTTTCAATAATTACACATAAATTTTAAGTGATTTACTATATTTTTTCCTAAATGTTTTCAAAGTCGTCTGCTGCAGATTCATTCTATGTCGGAAAGGGTTAATTAAAGGCAGTTCAGGTTTACTTTGAAACCTCTAACGTTTTTTTAGCTGTCTGCTTCAAAAGTATTCAAACCAGTATTTGGAAAATTTGCAGCATAGTGTTGATACAGCACATTTTGCCTAGATATTTTCAAAGTCGTCCGCAGTATATCTGCTGTATGTGGGAAAGGTATAATTCCTTATTTGACCACCAAAGCCAATGTTGTGGTATTCAAAAAGAATTGTCTAAGCCAGATAAAAAAACAAGAGGGCCATGATGGCCCTGGAATCGCTCACCTGTTTTTTTTTGTTTTTTTTCACTTTAGCTATATAAGCCCCGCCACCTGGCGGCCATAGTTTCTGACCAATCAACTTGGCTAAAAGGAATCTGATAGAGGGTCACCCTATGAACATTTCTACAAAATTATTTGAAAATCGACGCTTTTGGAGGAGAAGATTTTTTAAGTTTTCACTATAGCCATATAATGCAAAATAGCCCTGTTTTTTTACCAATCAACATGGCTTGAAGGAATCTGAAAGTGGGTCACTTAAGGAACATTTCTACAAAATTATTTGAAAATCTGCCTGACACTTTCGGAGAAGAAGATTTTTTAATTTTTCACTATAGCCATATAAGGCAAAATAGCCCCCCCCCCCCCCCCCCCCCCCCCCCCCCCTGGCGGCCATGTTTTTCTACCAATCAACTTGGCTTGAAGGAATCTGATAGAGGGTCATCCAAGGAACATTTTTACAAAATTATTTGAAAATCTGCCCACCAGTTTGGGAGAAGATGTTTTAAGTTTTCACTATTGCCATATAAGGCAAAATAGCCCGCCCACTGGCGTCCATGTTTTTCGACCAATCAACATGGCTTGAAGGAATCTGATAGTGGGTCACTTAAGGAACATTTCTACAAAATTATTTGAAAATCGGCCTGACACTTTCGGAGAAGATTTTTTAAGTTTTCACTATAGCCATATAAGGCAAAATAGCCCCGCCCCCCCTGGCGTCCATGTTTTTCGACCAATCAACATGGCTTGAAGGAATCTGATAGAGGGTCATCCAAGGAACATTTCTACAAAATTATTTGAAAATAGGCCTGACACTTTTGGAGGAGAAGATTTTTTAAGTTTTCACTATAGCCATATTTATAAGGCAAAATAGTCCCGCCCCCCTGGCGGCCATGTTTTTCGACCAATCAACATGGCTTGAAGGAATCTGATAGAGGGTCATCCAAGGAACATTTCTACAAAATTATTTGAAAATAGGCCCGATACTTTTGGAGGAGAAGATTTTTTAAGTTTTCACTATAGCCATATAAGGCAAAATAGCCCCGCCCCCCCTGGCGGCCATGTTTTTTTTACCAATCAACATGGCTTGAAGGAATCTGTTAGAGGGTCATCCAAGGAACATTTCTACAAAATTATTTGAAAATAGGCCAGACCCTTTCGGAGAAGAAGATTTGTTAAGTTTTCACTATAGCCATATAAGGCAAAATAGCCCCCTGGCGGCCATGTTTTTCGACCAATCAACATGGCTTGAAGGAATCTGATAGAGGGTCATCCAAGGAACAATTCTACAAAATTATTTAAAAATCTGCCAACCAGTTTGGGAGAAGAAGAATTTTTAAGTTTTTTTCATTTCGTTGCCATGGAAACCAGAATTCTGCATGGATCCCAAAAATTTGAAGGAAATCCGGTGTGGTCATTGAGAGGATGCTTTCTGTGAAGTTTCATCCCAATTGACCCACTGGTTACGGAGGAGAAGAAGTTGACGCACGACGCACGACGCACGATGGACGACGCACGATGGACGACGGACGACGGACAAAAGGCGATCACAATAACTCACCTTGAGCAAAGCTCAGGCGAGCTAAAAATAGGATTTAACCCTTTCCCTCTTGCAGGTGAAGTTTGACGCATCTGCAGCAGATAATTTTTTAAAAATATTTTGGCAAGATGTTTTTGTCTATATGTTTTCAAAGTCGTCTGCTGCAGGTTTGTTTTTATTTGGAAAAGGGTTAATTTACTTTTAAGAGAGAATTTTTTATACAAAGACCGGTTTAGTCATTTTACCTAGGCCTTGTAAGCTTCTTACAAGAAAATTACAACCATCAAACTTATATATATATTAAAACTATACTTTCTCTTCATATACATGTATTTGCAAACAGTGGACTATATACTTGAAGCCTGGATATTTATGCAAAACAAAAATTTCTTTTCATAGTCTATAATATTGCTATCAAACCATTTCCCGATTTCCAAATATCTGCAGCAGAAGATTTCAAGGCAAAAATAGGTAAAATCTCTATAAATAAAACTACAATTATTGAATAGAGTTGAAAATATTGTGACAAAAGGAGATATTGCTTATTATGAGCAATTTCTCTTTTTGCCACAATGTTTTCAAAATTCATCTGCTGCAGATGCTTCAAAATGCATCTGCAGGTGGGAAAGAGTTAGTTAAATAAAATCACAATCTATTTAAAGACGGTATTATTTGCAGTCAAACTGTATCAAATATACATTAAATTCACACACAAGTATATATGAACTCTTTCATCTGACATGTTGATTTCATTTTGTAACAAAATAAGGGGTGGTCACTGTGGAGTGTCCTTGGGTACGGCACATTTCCAAGCCTAGTACTGGTTTGTTTTACCCAGGGATCATGAACAAGTGAACTGTCGTAGTGATACAATTGTAAATAATGTTGAACACAGCATAAAACCCCAATAAAACACACTTCACAACAGGGGCTCATTTCCTCTATGACATGCCCCTACAAACGATATAAAGTTACAAACTATTTTACCATTTACATAATATGCTAATTTTAGAGTTAACTGCATTCATTGCAAATCATCTCAGGCAAAACTTGATACATAGCAAGTTCAAAACATTGCCAGGAAAGTAGAAATTGTTCACAATGAGCAAATTCCCATGATGTTTTCCAATGTCATCTGCTTAAAAGGAATCTGCAGTCATTGTAAGGTTTAACCCTTTCCCTCATATAGACACTTTCTGACACCTCTGCAGCAGACGGCTTTTTGAAAACATTGTGACAAAAAAAGAAATTGCTAAAAATGAGCAATTTCTCCTTTTGCCATAATGTTTTCATCTCTTTTTAGTAATTATACCTACATTTATAGAGCTTATTCATGCTTTTCCCAAGATACTTTCAAAGTCGTCTGCTGCAGATGTGTTGTATGTGGGAAAGGGTTTATACAAGACATATCAGAAAGACATACAAATCAATTAACCCCCCTTTCCCACATACAACAAATCTGCAGCAGACAACTGTGAAAACATACATTGTAAAGGCAAAGATATGGAAAATCTCTGTAAATAAAAATGTTGTAATTGAAAAGAAATAAAAACATTGTTACAAATAAAGAAACTGCTCATTATGAGCAATTTATCTTTTCGCCAGTGCTTTCAAAAGTCGTCTGATGCAGATACGTCGGAAAGCGTCTATGTGGGAAAGGGTTAAAGCTAATATCTTGGAAGATTAACCATTTCCCACAAAAAGACACATTTTGAGTCGGCAGCAGATGACTTTTGAAAATATTGTAAGCATAATGAGCGATTTCTTCTTTTGCCACAATGTTTTCAATTCTAATCATTAAACACACTCTGTCCATAGTTTTGCTTACACATGTTCAAAGTCGTCTGCTGCAGATATAGAGTATTTCTGAAAGAAGAAAAACTCATGGTTCGGAAGATTCAAAGTATTATGCATTGATTATGTTAACCAGCTCTATAATCTCAATATGAGTCAACATACTTCCTTTTGCTACAATGATATGTGTAATCTTTTCGAACTCTGAATTACTCCTGCCGACTTATCCGAAAACTGGCTGTTTTTTTGGACTTTTTGTGCTCAAAATAACCCTTTCCGCAAGTATTCAAAACTCAGTAAACTATAAAACTCGAACATCAGTATCGCTTTTTTGTTCGATCTCTTCCTTTAATGTCTCATTTCGGTATTTATCATCCCATTTATGATATGAAATATCCTCTTATTTTGAATCATTAGAGACATTGGGATCACCCGAAGATCCTCACAAGGCTGCACCTCCTCGTAGTCTGATCGATCACGATCTTCACATTTCTCCCTTAAGTCATACATGCATCGTTTAAGCCACTGGAAAACGGTTGTGACTGAGATCAGACTTACGAAGTATGAGCTCTTGTTTGTTATTGACACTCACTACAAAACATTCGTGAATGGGGCCCAATTATGATGCACCTTTTTACGGATATTGATCCGGTGAATGTATTCTTTGTTTTCTTGTTTCTATGGTGTTACGCCGCTTTCATCATTGTTTCCGTTATATCATGACGTTTCCTGGATAAGTTACCAAATCTACTGGTCTATTTATCCTGACACCAGCGAGTCATCAGTTATATCACGACGTTTCCTGGGTAAGTTACCAAATCTACTGGTCTATTTATCCTGACACCAGCGAGTCATCAGTTATATCATGACGTTTCCTGGGTAAGTTACCAATACTACTGGTCTATTTATCCTGACACCAGCGAGTCATCAGTTATATCACGACGTTTCCTGGGTAAGTTACCAATACTACTGGTCTATTTATCCTGACACCAGCGAGTCATCAGTTATATCATGACGTTTCCTGGGTAAGTTACCAATACTACTGGTCTGTTTATCCTGACACCAGCGAGTCATCAGTTATATCATGACGTTTCCTGGGTAAGTTACCAATACTACTGGTCTATTTATCCTGACACCAGCGAGTCATCAGTTATATCATGACGTTTCCTGGGTAAGTTACCAATACTACTGGTCTGTTTATCCTGACACCAGCGAGTCATCAGTTATATCACGACGTTTCCTGGGTAAGTTACCAATACTACTGGTCTATTTATCCTGACACCATCGAGTCATCAGTTATATCACGACGTTTCCTGGGTAAGTTACCAATACTACTGGTCTATTTATCCTGACACCAGCGAGTCATCAGTTATATCATGACGTTTCCTGGGTAAGTTACCAATAATACTGGTCTATTTATCCTGACACCAGCGAGTCATCAGTTTTATCATGACGTTTCCTGGGTAAGTTACCAATATTACTGGTCTATTTGTCCTGACACCAGCGAGTCATCAGTTATATCACGACGTTTCCTGGGTAAGTTACCAATACCACTGGTCTATTTATCCTGACACCAGCGAGTCATCAGTTATATCATGACGTTTCCTGAGTAAGTTACCAATACTACTGGTCTATTTATACTGACACGAGCGAGTCATCAGTTATATCATGACGTTTCCTGGGTAAGTTACCAGTACTACTGGTCTATTTATACTGACACCAGCGAGTCATCAGTTATATCATGACGTTTCCTGAGTAAGTTACCAATACTACTGGTCTATTTATACTGACACCAGCGAGTCATCAGTTATATCATGACGTTTCCTGGGTAAGTTACCAATACTACTGGTCTATTTGTCCAGACACCAGCGAGTCATCAGTTATATCATGACGTTTCCTGGGTAAGTTACCAATACTACTGGTCTATTTATACTGACACCAGCGAGTCATCAGTTATATCATGACGTTTCCTGAGTAAGTTACCAATACTACTGGTATATTTATCCTGACACCAGCGAGTCATCAGTTATATCATGACGTTTCCTGGGTAAGTTACCAGTACTACTGGTCTATTTATACTGACACCAGCGAGTCATCAGTTATATCATGACGTTTCCTGGGTAAGTTACCAATACTACTGGTCTATTTATACTGACACCAGCGAGTCATCAGTTATATCATGACGTTTCCTGGGTAAGTTACCAATACTACTGGTCTATTTATACTGACACCAGAGAGTCATCAGTTATATCATGACGTTTCCTGGGTAAGTTACCAGTACTACTGGTCTATTTATCCTGACACCAGCGAGTCATCAGTTATATCATGACGTTTCCTGGGTAAGTTACCAGTACTACTGGTCTATTTATCCTGACACCAGCGAGTCATCAGTTATATCATGACGTTTCCTGGGTAAGTTACCAATACTACTGGTCTATTTATCCTGACACAAGCGAGTCATCAGTAATATCATGACGTTTCCTGGGTAAGTTACCAATACTACTGGTCTATTTATACTGACACCAGCGAGTCATCAGTTATATCATGACGTTTCCTGGGTAAGTTACCAATACTACTGGTCTGTTTATCCTGACACCAGCGTTGATCACCATATCAAAAGAAAATAACAACTTCTTATTTCATAATAGTGTAGATCCTGATCAGGATGTATTTATGCAGTATGATCAGGGTCTTCACTATTATGAAATAAGAGAATGTTAGTTTTCTGTGACATACCTTAACTCATCTATATCCCATAAACAGCATGATTGTATAATGCTTTAACACTGGATAAACATACAAAGAGTGTATATATGCCTCAATGAAATATAAATATGTGATTTGTATGTGGGGATTCAGCTATGCTGAATACCTCCGTATATTGTCATGCCCAGCTTTCAGGGAGTATAAATTTGTAAATTGTTTGTGCTGCCCTCTTTTTTTCAAATGGACATTTTTTCTTGATTGTCCAGGGATCAGTTAAATACGTTTCACAACAAGCTAAACAGTATGCACATTAAACAAAGTAAACGTACACAATGTAAAGTTTTAATCCATGAATTTGTATACATAATTTAGAAATTGAAGTAAGGATCTTAAATGTTTCTTTTAAATATATGGAAAACGAGTAGCTTGAAAGCGGGTAGCTCAAAAGCCTTTTGAGAAAATCCCTGCAATGAAAACTACGGAAATACACCTGTCGTGCATCGTCAACATTTTTCCTTGTTAACACTCTACATGCTACATTTTGCATCGGATATTCATGAACGTTTATCAGAACATTCATCTCCATCAAATCTTGGACAAGTTCAAAACTGGACCATTTGAGGTAAAAAAAGTAGGTCACAAATTGATGGAAAAATTTGTTAACACTCTAGAGGCCACATTTTCAACTTGAGCATGTTGAAACTTTATCAGAATGTTTGTCTTGATGATTTAAATTAAGTTAGAACATGAGTCATGTCGGCAATGTTTGCTTCATCAGTTTGAAATGTTGTCACAATGTTTGTAATAATGATATCTAGGTCAAGTTCGAATATGGGTCATATTGAGTCAGAAAATCTTGTTAATACTGTAGAAGCCACATTATTTGCTAAGGCAGCTCAGGGTCTTTCACATACTATTTGAAAGACCCTGGGCAGCTTGACATTTGGTCAAAATGTTTATCTATATGATATATAGGCCAAGTTCGAATATGGGTCAAGCCGGGTCAAAAACCAGGTCACTAAGCCAAATTGAATGGAAATCTTGTTAACACTCTGGATACTGCATGTTTAGCTTGAGCATGTTGAAACTTTATCAGAATGTTTTTCTTGATAATTTCTAGGTCAAGTTCTAACATGGGTCATGTTGTGTCAAAAAGTAGGTCACTAGGTCAAATTGAAGGAAAATATTGTTAATACTCTAGAGCCAACATGCCCCGCATTTCAATACTTTCAGTACTTTGATTTATAACAGTTGCACCCCAATGTTGGAATGGACAGCAATCTTTACATAGGTATAATTTTGGTTTGGTTCATGTCACGTGCTTTCACGAAATCGAACCTACCGAGCAGGGAGAAACTATTCAATTTAAATATTTAAAGGTTTATAAGGGAAAACAATTATTATTTTAGTTATTTCTTGTTTTGAATTTCTATAAAAGTATAACTCTAACAAAATAACGCTTCAATCGTCCAAATTTTCTTTTAATTACAAATGACAACCTAATATTCGTTGTTTGTTTTGGAGCCGCATTATAAACGTGTTGTATAACCGGAGCCGCTTACTAAACGATACTTATTATTTAGTAAACGTACAACTAGAAACCATATGTGCATTTATGTCTATCTTTTCCTAAATTAGAACGTTGTAGATTTCTAGACCAGATTGAAAACTGAATCCGCGAGCATTAAATGATGGATCTATATATACGACACACAACGATAGGTTTGTTTGTTTGATAATATAACATAAAAAACAATTGTGGTATAAAAGCACTTAAAGTGGAAACGAAAGTAGACCCGGGAAGTTTGTGAAACAGAAACGGACATTTTACAAAACGGTAACAAAAGCAATGGAGATGGATGACTATTCTATCCTCTGTCCAATATGCATCGAGACCTTTAGGTCACCAAGATTAATTAAAGAATGTGGACACAGTTTTTGTGAACAGTGTCTGTTTACGTATGTAACCACGTTGAAGGATAAAGAGGAACTGGGGTCAACATTTCCGTGTCCGGTATGCCGAAATTATGTGAGTACTCCGTCTGATAATGACGTTACGTTGTCATGGATACATACATTCCCTGTAGATGAGAAGCTTATTAAGAAATTATCATACGTCCAAGCAGAAGAGGAAGGCGGAAAGGAGAGTTCGGCTATACTTTGCGGCCCTTGTACTGCAGAAGCCGAACACAATAGAGCCGTAAAATATTGTGTTATCTGCCGGGAATATCTCTGTAAAGATTGTGTTGGTGTACATAGAAAGTATAAACTATTTCATGGTCACACCTTGTCAGTCATTTCGGGAAACATGTCAACAAACAAAGTGAAAGAGCTGGTTTCTATACAATGTGAAAAGCATCCCGACCGCGACGTTGAAATATACTGCCAAAGAGATAACATTTATTGTTGTGCGATATGTGCAACATTCAGCCACAAAGAATGTGCAGGGCTCAAACAAATAGCGGAGATGGAGGCCGTAGCTAATAAAAGAGTTGCTGACTTCTATCAGAAATATGAACAAGCAGAAACACACAGCGATGGTTTACTGTTACTGCAGAAGAAAAGTATTCCAGAACTTTCCATAAGCAAAGAGAAGATAACAGAGGGATTAAAAACATTGAAAAATCAAATTATCTCTGAAATAGACGATATAATTGACAACTTTGATGCGCAAATAAAACAGCAGATGATCGTTCTTGATGCAGAATCAGACACAAACATCGAGAAAATAAATGTTTTGAAAGTACGATGTCAGAAAAATAAAGAAACGGTTGAAGCAGTAAAAGAATATGGCCTTCCTGCTCAGAAAGTTATTTCACAAACAAAGCTCGCCGAGGAATACTACAAGTTTGAGAAGGACATAACAGACGAGGAACAGACAATAGAGACATTAGAATTTAGCTATGGCGGGTTGGCACGACTGGGGGGAATTCACAAAGAGCTCCTTAAATGTAAACAAGAACAAGTACACATTGTTAGACATGCTCGTGACTTTGTGAAATACGAAGATGTTGAGAACACGACTGGTAGCAGAAACGTTGTGAGAACAGGGGAACATTTTATAAAATTAAACTCTGTGTCAAACTGTTTTCCTAGATACACAGGGATAACAGTGATAGACGATACACATCTACTCCTGTGTGATAACTGTGATCAAAGTAAGGACTGCGGTCATGTCTGTCTGTACGATATCGAGTATAAAACAATTACGAAAATGAAGATGAACAAACCTTTTAGTGCAGCTGTACTAAACAATAACCCACCCAACGTAGCTGTCAGCGTACCTACGGACAATGAGATACATATCGTCTCAATCAAAGGTGACTCACTGACATTAGAAAAGACATTTAAATGTGATAAACAGCCATACAGCCTTATCAGTCTAAAAAACGGACACGTGGGAGTAACCTGGGCCTCTCCACCATCATTTGATATCGTAGATATGAGCGGCAATGAGATGAAAACAGTGACGTCATTCACACAAGATTCAACAGGTAGAACGTTCCAGTCTTTTGAGTATGTTGCCGTTGATGAATTAAGATCCAGCATTGTTCAGTCATGTCACAAAGCCGGTGCAGTCTACTGTTTTGACTACTCGGGGAATCCTGTATTTGAATATAAAGATACGGAGCTTCGATCTCCACGTGGAGTTGATATAGACAGAGATGGAAACATTTATATTTGTTCCCAGTATAATAAGACACTCCATGTACTTACACCATCAGGTCGTAAAATAAAGGTCGTGAAAGATATTCCATTACGGCCTCGGGCGATCAGTTATGATCAGACAGGAGAGAGATTCTGGCTGACAAGTTTCTGTTCTGGTGCCGCTAAAGTGGTTCTGTTCTCGCTGGTAATGTAAACATTTATTGAAATCAAAAATCGACAAAAGCAATGGTATACTACAATAGGAACTATACTGTATACTGGAGAAAGTGTAGACATTTCTACTAATGACATTCGTGTCATAGAATGGTTTCTTCTGAGTATTTAATCAACTTGCCCTCTTCTCAAAAACAGGATTAAGGAATATGACGTAGCATGACTTTATATCAAATATACAGTATGTAAAACAAACTTTACCAATCACAGTAAGACTTGGTACAATTAAACGAATTGTGATTTTAAAGTGCATAATAATTAATATGTTATGAGATTATCTGTAAGTGTTATAATATAATCACGTAATATCCATTTAAAGATACGACATAATAGTGAAGACTAAAATCAGCATGATCACTTCGTAAATACATCGATCCCGTTATAACGGGCCATGTCATACGTAAACCAATCTTCGTGACTTTGAGACCAGATAGAGAGAGAGGATCTAGATCAACTAACGTCTTCACGCGATCTGATCAGGATCTGTCATGTTCGTCATCTCGTCTCCCACGCGTTCTGGAAGACTATTGTGAAAGGTTTATGGTCGAATAACTAATCATTGAAATATCCTATGTCATTATAAGCCTGGGGCTACCGTGAATATATTATATGGGAGTACCTGTATGTTTTATCATATCATCACGTGATATCAGTTTAAAGGTATAACATAACAGTGAAGACTAAGATCAACATGACCACTTTGTAAATACATCGATACTCTTATAACGAGCCATGCCATACGAAACCCGACCTTCGTGACTTTGAGACCAGAGAGAGAAGATCTAGACCAACTTACGTCTTTACGCGATCTGATCAGGATCTTTCCTGTTCGTCATTTCGTCGTACAAGCGTTCTGGAAGCATCTGGTGAAAGGTTTATGATCAAACAATTAATTATTGAAATATACGGTTCTATTCTCGTTGTCCTTTTTGAAAAGTCGGCATTAAAAGGTTAAATTTCCAAACCTCCAAATGTCGGATTTGGTAAGACATGGTCAGTAAAAGCGGTTTCGAAAAAAATATGATTGAATGGAATTAATAAGGTATTGATCCAGTCAATGACTTCTGATCATAGTCTATGCAGATTAGACCATTATCTTAACGAAGTCCGAGAATTGTTGTCAACGCCCTTTCATGTTTTAACAGGTTCTTTAATATTATTGAACAGATTATGTTTATAATTAAGAGTAACTATGTGTCAATGATTTAGACCAAGATAACACTGCACGAATGTTGGGGCTTGTCCAGGAAATGGTATCATTGCCTTTAACTTTTTAACCGATTCCTGAATATCATTGAGCAGACTAAGTAAATAAGTAAAAATAAATAAGTATCAATGATAAAGACAGTGATTTAAATGTACGAATATAGAGGCTGGTCTTAGTCTGTATTTGTCGAATACTAAAGGTCGTGTGTGAGATAGTCAAAATATAGTTAAAATCAAATGAGAAATTAATCATTATAGGTTTCTACATTTCCAACGATGTTTCAAAAGTTGACTGTTAATTGATTGGATGTAAATGCCATTTTCAAAGGATATGATGACAAGATGTAATAATGAAAACATTTTCCACACTTGATTTACATTGATAACCGTTTTTGCGAAAATGTAACCTGATACGAAAATGCGTGCCACAAATCGACTGTGTCAAGGTTATTATTTAACCCTTTCCCTCATACGACAATTCTGCAGCAGACGACTTTGAACATATTTTGTAAAAAAATAGAAAATCTCTTTAATTGAATGGATAACCTATGACAAGAAGTGGAAAACATTGTGACAAAAAGGAGAAATTGCTCGTTTTGAGCAATTTCTTCTTTTGTCACTATGTTTTCAAAAAGCCGTCTGCTGCAGAGGCGTCCGAAAGCGTCTATATGAGGGAAAGGGTTAATTAAACAACTTACTTTGGTCAGGGACAATATATACACGGTCCCTGCTTTGGTACATGCTGTAACTAGACACTTTAAACTTTTAACAAATGCATTCTATATTATATGCATGTACCTTTGAGTATATGTTCTTTATGAGGCATCGGGAAAATGGCCGTGTGGATATTTGTTTAACGCTTTCCAAGTTGTAAACGTATTTTGACGCATCTACAGCGGACGAATGTTAAAAACATTTTAACCGAAGGAGATATTTCTAAAGATGAGCAATGTCTACTTTTCCCACCATGTTTTTCACTGTATTGTGTTTGCATGTTAAATTCATGTGTCTTTATTTGTCTTCATGTATATGTGTTTGCCAATGACTATGTATATTGAATATGTCTTAGTAAAGTTCCGTTCTGAATCCGAAGAATATCAAAATTATTGCAGTGAAAGGAGAAATTGTTTCTTCAATTTATTCCATGTTTTCAACTCCATCTAAACATTATACTTCCATTTTTCCAGATAAAAGTTCGTTTTCCGAAAGTATTATAAGCAGACGACTCTAGAAATAGCATACAAAATAAACGATAAACATAATTACTTTTGAATCACATGTTTGTAAATATAGTGTCATTAAAGTAGATTGCTTACTACACGTAAAATAATCTGTTTGTTTTGATCCCATGTTATAATTCCCTGCTATAATGCACGTTTCTTTAGATTTTTAAATGAGATTGGGACCTGTCCCTAGTCCTACTTTGGTTCTTTTATTCGCTGTCAATGCTCAAAACTGCAATTAAACATAACGGAACAATATTACCAATGTGCATTGGATGTTCCCGCAATAGAGTAGGAACACCACCGAATACTTTTACAAATTACAAGGTCACGAAAAGAAGTGTCACTGTCCGCTTGCATGAAGTATATGGCCGGATGTAACCACAGGCAGACATTAAGAAGTGGTGTCCATCGTATGTTACAGCCCAGCCATTTGTTTCGTCGTCACTATACGCTTGCATGAAGTATATGGCCGGATGTAACCACAGGCAGTCATTAAGAAGTGGTGTCCATTGTGTGTTACAGCCGTAGCCATTTGTTTTCATCGTCACTGTCCGCCTGCATAACATATATGGCCGGATGTTAATACAGGCAGCCATTAAGAAGTGTTGTCAATCGTGAGTTACAGCCGTAGTAATTTGTTTTCATTCCGTTACAAACCGATGCAATAACACCCCTTATCGACGGGCGCGGTCCATAAGTAATCGACCCATATTCACATACAGACAATTTCTCATGCCTCTGTAGCAGACGACTTTTATTAACATTCTGGTAAAAGGATAATTGGTTAGCATTTTTTTCTTTTAACACAATGTTTTTTTTTTTAACTTAATCGCTTTTTTTCTTTCATTTATTGAGGGTTTCAATTTTAACTAATTGATTTTTAAGTCGTCTGTTGCAGATTTGTTGTATGTTGGAAATAGTTCAATTCAGTTTTCAATATAAACCAATGCAATAAGATCCGTTATCAGCGGACGCGGTCCATATGTAATGGAGCCGGGCCCCGGTAGCTCAGTCGGTAGCGACGCTGGCTGTCAATCATTCTTTCCGACGTTGATAAAAGTCAATGCGACAAGCGTCATTCGTCTTCCATCAATGGGCTATCAGTATATAGGGAAGAGTTGCCAGTTGCTGGAAAGATTGTTGTATGGAGTACTAGTGTTAGAAAACCAGGAGAATTGGCCGCTGTAATATGGCTGAAAACGGCGTTAAATCCCTAATCAATCAATCAACCATATGTAATCGACCCATATCATTGTTAACCCTTATTCATATACAGACGATTTCTGACGCCTCTGTAGCAGACAAATTAAGTAAACATTCTGGCAAAATGAGAAATTGCTCATGATGAGCATTTTTTTTCTTTTACCACAATTGTTTTTTTCAACTTAATTTCTTTTTTTCTTTCATTTATTGAGAGTTTCAATGTTTGACTAATTGATTTTTAAGTCGTCTGTTGCAGATTTGCTGTATGTTAGAAATAGGTCAATTCAGTTTTCAATATAAACTAATGCAATAAGATCCCTTATCGATGGACACGGTCCATGTGTAATCGAGCCGGGCCCCGGTAGCTCAGTTATATCACGGTCATGTGTTTCCTGGCTCACACCAGTACTCCACACAACATACTTTCCAAGCAACTGGCTGCTTTTCAACACAGACTGTAAGCCCATTGGTGAAATACAAATGATGCTTATCACAGTGACTTTAGTCAAACGTTGGAAAGAATGTTGGCTGAGCCGGGATTCAAACTCACAACCCATGAATTGAAAGCCTGTGTCGCTACAGATGCTGGCTTTGAGCACTCTTTTGGACCATGTTTTCAAAAAGATCCCCTGCAGAGGCGTGAAAAAGTGTCTTTTAATGGGAAAGGATAATGGTGTGCTTTGAATTCTTGGGGCATCATGGATTCCTAAAACTCGACCACTTGGGGCATCATGGATTCCTAAAACTTGACCACTTGGGGTATCATGGATTCCTAAAACTTGACCACTTGGGGCATCATGGATTCCTAAAACTTGACCACTTGGGGCATCATGGATTCCTAAAACAACAATCATCTCACTAGTCTTGTACCAATACAGTAAACCAATAACTTGAAGTTCGGAAATTAACCCTTTCCCTCATATAGACGTTTTCTGACGCCTCTACAGCAGACAGATTTTTGAAAACATAGTGACAAAAGAAGAAATTGCTCAAAACAAGCAATTTCTCCTTTTGCCACAATGTTTTCCACTTTTAGTCATAGGTTATCCATTCAATTATAGAGATTTTCTGTTTTTTGACAAAATATGTTCAAAGTCGTCTGCTGCAGAATTGTTGTATGAGGGAAAGGGTTAATACATACATAATGAAGCAAACTACAGTCCAATCTGTGTTTAAAGACCGCTCATTGGAAAAATCACCAATCCGGTCTTTTATCACAGGTGGTCTTTAATTGCAGGGACATTTAATGCCGATAATGAGAAATTGTGGAATTAAGAATGTGGTTGCTCTAGCCAGGGAATTGGCTATTTACAAAGGTGGGCGCATATTCAATTTTTGAATTGTGAAACCAGTTTGTTCCACATAAAATGATGTCTCTTTAGACTTTTGCTTGCTACACCATGTCAAAAGGGTGCAACTATTATTGGTTTAACCCTTTCTCTCATATAGATGCTTTCTGACGCCTCTGCAGCAGACAGCTTTTTTGAAAACATAGTAACAAAAGAAGAAATTGCTCAGAACAAGCAATTTCTCCTTTTGCCACAATGTTTTCCACTTTAAGTTATCTATTCAATTATAGAGATTTTTTATTTATTTTTGACAAAATATGTTCAAAGTCGTCTGCTGCAAAATTGTTGTATGAGGGAAAGGTTTTAAGCATGACTGGATAATGTAATGGTAGGGGCAGGTAATGCAAGACTATGACCTCATCACTTGGTGAGGCATAACAAAATGTGAATGCTAAAATAATGTCTTTGGTATCATAATATTTTATTCCTTTTCTCACTATATATTTTAATGTACAGTATATAAAACAATTACACTTTGGTAGTTTATGATACAAAATATACAAGCCGGCTCTATAAAATACAACAATACACAAACTGCACATATTTACATATTAGCGAAACTCTGCAAAATGACAACCTTAAGGCATTTGCGACCAATGTAGATCCAGACCAGCCTGCATATCTGCACGGTCTGATCTGGAACTACACAGTTCACCAATTAGTCAAGAGAGGTTTCAATAAATATTTGGCAATAACTGTCAATTTGAACAAATTTAAATGGATGACATTGTGTCGACCGATTCTCGTCTAATCTTATTATAATAACTCTAAAGTGGGAGTTCTGTTCGTAAATACAGGTTTTCTTGTTCTGTTCATAAATACAGGTTTTCTTGTTCTGTTCATAAATACAGGTTTTCTTTTTAACCCTCTCCCACTAATTAATGCATTTACAGCAGACAACTTTTTGAAACAATGTGGCAAAGGAGAAATTGGTCATAATTCCTCCTTAGCACACAATATTTCCAACTCGTTTCAATAATTAATAAAATTAATAAATTTTAAGTGATTTACTATATTTTTTCCTAGATGTTTTCGAAGTCGTCTGCTGCAGATTCATTCTATGTCGGAAAGGGTGTATTAATTAAAGGCAGTTCAGGTTTATTTTGAAACCTCTCAAAGTTTTACCTAATAAATTTTTTAGCTGTCTGTTTCAAAAGAATCTCGTGATTAACCCTTTCCCTCATACGACAATTCTGCAGCAGACGACTTTGAACATATTTTGTCAAAAAATAGAAAATCTCTATAATTGAATGGAAAACCTATGACTAAAAGTGGAAAACATTGTGGCGAAAGGAGAAATTGCTCGTTTTGAGCAATTTCTTCTTTTGTCAGAATGTTTTCAAAAAGCTGTCTGCTGCAGAGGCGTCAGAAAGCGTCTATATGAGGGAAAGGGTTAAACCAGTATTTGGAAAATTTGCAGCATAGTGTTGATACAGCATATTTTGCCTAGATATTTTCAGTCGTCTGCAGTACATCTGCTGTATGTGGGAAAGGTATAATTCCTTATTTGACCACCAAAGACAATGTTGTGGTATTCAAAAAGAATTGTCTAAGCCAGATAAAAAAAAATAGGATTTAACCCTTACCCTCTTGCAGGTGAATTTTGACGCATCTGCAGCAGATAATTTTTTAACAATATTTTGGCAAGATGTTTTTGTCTATATGTTTTCAAAGTCGTCTGCTGCAGGTTTGTTTTATTTTGAAAAGTGTTAATTTACTTTTAAGAGAGAATGTTTTATACAAAGACCGGTTTAGTCATTTTACCTAGGCCTTATAAGCTTCTTACAAGAAAATTACAACCATCAAACTTATATATATTAAAACTATACTTTCTCTTCATATACATGTATTTGCAAACAGTGGACTATATACTTGAAGCCTGGATATTTATGCAAAACAAAAAAAAAATCTTTTACAGTCTATAATATTGCTATCAAACCGTTTTTCTGATTTTCGAAGATTTCAAGGCAAAAATAGGTAAAATCTCTATTATTAATAAAACTACAATTATTGAATAGGGTTGAAAATATTGTGGCAAAAGGAGATATTGCTTATTATGAGCAATTTTCCTTTTTGCCACATTGTTTTCAAAATTCATCTGCTGCAGATGCTTCAAAATGCATCTGCAGGTGGGAAAGAGTTAGTTAAATAAAATCACAATCTATTATTTGCAGTCAAACTGTATTAAATATACATTAAATTCACACACAAGTATATGAACTCTTTCATCTGACATGTTGATTTCATTTTGTTACAAAATGAGGGGTGGTCACTGTGGAGTGTCCTTGGGTACGGCACATCTCCTAGCCTAGTACAGGTTTGTTTTACCCAGGGATCATGAATGCGAGAACTGTCGTAGTGATACAATTGTAAATAATGTTGAACACAGCATAAAACCCTAAAAAAACACACTTCACAACAGGGGCTCATTACCCCTATGACATGCCCCTACAAACGATATAAAGTTACAAACTATTTTACCATTTACATAATATGCTATTTAGAGTTAACTGCATTCATTGCAAATCATCTCAGTCAAAAATTGATACATAGCAAGTTCAAAACATTGCCGGGAAAGTAGAAATTGTTGACAATGAGCAAATTCCCATGATGTTTTCCAATGCTTAAAAGGAATCTGCAGTCATTGTAAGGTTTAACCCTTTCCCTCATATAGACACTTTCTGACGCCTCTGCAGCAGACGGCTTTTTGAAAACATTGTGACAAAAGAAGAAATTGCTAAAAATGAACAATTTCTCCTTTTGCCATAATGTTTTCATCTCTTTTTAGTAATTATACCTACATTTATAGAGCTTATTCATGCTTTTCCCAAGATACTTTCAAAGTCGTCTGCTGCAGATGTGTTGTATGTGGGAAAGGGTTTATACAAGACATATCAGAAAGACATACAAATCAATTAACCCCCCTTTCCCACATACAACAAATCTGCAGCAGACAACTGTGAAAACATACATTGTAAAGGCAAAGATATGGAAAATCTCTGTAAATAAAAATGTTGTTATTGAAAAGAAATAAAAACATTGTTACGAATAAAGAAACTGCTCATTATGAGCAATTTATCTTTTCGCCAGTGCTTTCAAAAGTCGTCTGATGTAGAAACGTCGGAAAGCAACTATGTGGGAAAGAATTAAAGCTAATATCTTGGAAGATTAACCATTTCCCACAAATAGAAGACACATTTCGAGTCGGCAGCACATACCTTTGAAAATATTGTAAGCATAATGAGCAATTTTTTCTTTTGCCACAATGTTTTCAATTTTAATCACTAAATACACCTTCATTTAGAGAGAGTGTCAGTATTTTTGCCTACAAATGTTCAAAGTCGTCTGCTACAGATATAGAGTATGTCTGAAAGAAGAAAAGCTCATGGTTTGGAAGATTCAAAGTATTATGCATTGATTATGTTAATCAGCTCTATAATCTCAATATGAGTCAACAGATACAAGCATTCCACTCAAGCGCTGGTCGAGTATCAAGGAATCAGACTTGAGAGAGAAATTAAACTCCTTTTCCTACATGTAGACTCTTTCTGACACATCCGCAGCAGACAATTTAAGAAAACATTGTGACAAAAGAAGAAAATGCTCAAAATGCTGGTTGAGTATCCAAGATTCGGACTTGAGAAAAATAACTTTTTCCCACATATAGACCCTTTTGACACCTCTGCAGCAGATAACTTTTGAAAACATTTTGACAAAAGGAGAAATTGCTCAAAAACAAGCAATGTTTTCAGCAATTTCTCACCACGTTTTTGAACCTATTCCAGTAATTGTAACTACCTGTATAGAAGTGTTCTGTGTTTTTTGTCTTGATGTTTTCAGTCGTCTGCTGCAGAATTCTTGTATGTGGGAAAGGGTTAATATAAGTTGGAAGAATTTGCTTCATAATAGATGTAAAATAAATGAGTGAAACTTTTTCCACATACAAAATATCTGTAGAAGATGACTTTGAAAGCATCTATTTAAAGCAAAAATAAGGAAAATCTCCTTAAATGAAGTAAGTATTATCGAATAAAGTTGACGACATTGTGACAAAAGTAAAACTTGTTCATAAGGAATTTTTTCCTTTCGCAACAATAGTTTCAAAAGTTATCTAGTGCAGAGGCATCAGAAAGGGTCTGTATGTGGGGAAGACTTTATATAAGAACTACTAATTGGCTTCATAAGCGATGAAAAATAGATTACAGAACCCTTTCCCTCATACAAAATATCTGCAGGGGACAACTTTGATAAAACATGAAGGCAATTATATGGAAAATCTCTGTATATGAAAGTATGATTATTGAATGAATGAATGTATATTGTTTTATGGTGCATCGACAGCTAAGGTCATTTAGCGCGCAATTAAATTTAATTATTCATGATCCCTGGGTAAACAAACCAGTACTAGGCTAGAAAATGTGCCTTGCCCAAGGGCACTCCACCATGACCGTAGTGCCGCGACTGGGGATCGAACCCGGGACACCCGGTTTCGAAGTCCCCGACGCTAACCACTCGACCACAGCGGATTCCTATGATTATTGAAGAGTTCAACCCTTTCCAACATATAGACGCTTTCTGATGCCTCTGCAGCAGATTTTTCCACAATGACTTAATCCTTTCACACATACGGCAAATCTGCAGCAGACGACTTTGAAAAGTATTGTAGCAAATGAATGAATAACTCCTTTTGCCACCATGTTTTGAACTTTTGTTAATTATAAGACTTGTCATTTAGAGATTTAACATATATATATGCTACACACTTATTGTATGTGAGAAAGGCCTATCCCATTTGCAGCAGACAATTTTTTTCAACATCTACACGAAAATTTGGAACATGTCTATAAATGAAAGTATAATTATTCAACTGAGTTACAAACATTAAGAAATTGGTCTTTATGAGCTATATCTCCTTTTGTCACAACGTTTTCCAAAGTAAATGTATCAGAATACGAAAGGGTACAGTGCAAACACATGAAGTTACAGGTTGGATTCTCTCTCTTTATGTCTTTGCAAAGTTTCCAAAATTTCCAAAGTCTGTTTTCAGTGTAATAGAAGGTTTAACTGGCATGGCTGCAAGTTTAGCTTTCTCCTGGGCTTGAACCTGGGCATACCTCGCTGCCTGGCTCAGTTTTATTGCCGCTTCCAGTCTCTGTTTCAGTTCATTCTGACTGGTCATTATGTCTTTAAATTGGACCGGGTACGATGGTCCGATTTTCATCAGCTTTGAAAGACTTTCTTCGTGAATTCGTCGGACAAGTTTGTTTGCTGTAGGTAGTGATTTTTCGTCCAGCAGATATGACACAAGAATTGGAAGAAACACAGTCAATAGAGTTTTTCCTGTGAAATAAAAATAATGGTGTATCATTGTTCCTGATTGAATAAGCCCAAGTAACCCTTTCCCTCATACGTCAATTCTGCAGCAGACGACTTCGAAAATATTTTGTCTAAAAATGGAAAATCTCTATAATTGAATGGATAACCTATGACTAAAAGTGGAAAAACATTGTGACAAAAGGATAAATTGCACGTTTTGTGCAATTTCTTCTTTTGTTACTATGTTTTTAAAAAGCCGTCTGCTGCAGAGGCATCAGAAAGCGTCTATATGAGGGAAAGGGTTAAGCCAATGTTGTACATGTATCTTATAAATTCCAAGTCTTCCTAATTGAAAATATTTTTAGGAAACAAGGGCGTAACCAGAGAAGAATGTTTTATACGCACTATCCTGTTTTTTTACAATTTACAGTGTTGATATTCTAAAATGGACAATGGTTGTGGAATTTTCTATACGCATGTGCGTAATGGGCGATACGCCCTTGGGAAAAAAATAATTATTTATCAAATATTTAATACAATTTGCCTGTAATGTATTTGAGGTAAGTAACACAGCTGCTTAATCAAAGCATATTGACTGTTTGAATACAAACACTTTCCCATACGCATTTTGACCCATCTGCAGCAAATGGCTTTTGAAAACACTGTGGGAAGCAGAGGAGTCAAAATGCGTCATGTAGGAAAGGGTTAACAGTAAACAGTTATTAGTTCCCCTGAAGATAATATCCTCCATGGTATAAAATGTGATATTACCCATTCCCTCTTGTAGTCACATTTTAAAGCATCTGCAGCAGAAGACTTATGTTAACATGGTGGAAAAATGGTAAATTGCTCGTAACTAGTAATTTTCATGTTTTCAACACTTTTCAATAATTATATAGAGATTTTCCATATTTAGGGCAAAATGTTTTCAAAGTCCTCGTATAATTTTGCACAGGCGGTCTTTAAGCTTTGCTATCTCTGTCAAGACACAGAAAGTAACTCCTCAATGATCTTGATTAGGGGAATATTATAATTATGTTTGATTGCTTTATAGCACAATATTGTTAATCAAAGAGTTATAAATATCATGACCCCCCTCCCCTACACACACACAAAAAAAAATAATACTTATATCAATTCCATTTTCCAATGATTAGAATAATGCATACTTACGTTTATTTTCCTCAGCAACTCCGATAAGAAGTTCAAATATATTCATACACAATAAAAGAAGGTCCCGCTCCATTTCTGTATAAGGTGGGGTTGTCGTGCATACATACAAGTACTCGATGATTTTAGGAGCCATAACGTGAATGTAAGGCATGGAATAGTCCGTGTTCAGGTGAGTGATGAGCGATGTAAACATCTGACCACATCTTAACTTTACCTGAAAAAAAATAATTCCCAAATTGCCTGTAAAGTTATCCCATTTTGATTGATTGATTGGGGATTAACGCCGTTTTTAACAATTTCTCAGTTATATCACGGCGGCCAGTTCACCTTCTCATGCATTTCCTGGTTTTCTCACACCAGTACTCCACACAACAATCTTCCCAAGCAACTGGCTGCTTTTCCACATAGAGTTAGCCCATTGGTGGAAGACGAATGACGCGTGTCACAATGACTTGTCAATCGTCAGAAAGAAAGTTGGCTGAGCCGGGATTCAAACTCACAACCCCTGGATTGACAGCCCGCGTCGCTACCGACTGAGCTACCGGGGCTCGGCATATCCCATTTTGAAGCATCTGCAACAGATAACTTAAACTTTGTGGGAAAATTTTAAACTGCTTATCATTTGCATTTTTTTTCTTTTCCCAAAATAATTTGAAATCTTATCTGATGCGTAATGCATCATAAGTCAATTTTAACAGGGAAAAGGTTATGAATATATGAGGTAAAATTTGTGATATCTTGAATAGTTGCTTAATTGGTTGAAGAATTTATGTGATCAACTTTCCCATGAAGTTTAATGACACACTACGGGCCATACCATAGCCTGTAACAAGAGCTGTCCATGAGAAAGCCCGCTTAACTATTCCACCGCTTATTTGTTGACCAATGTTAACATTACAAACCTGGTTTACCGCTATCATTTCATAAGGACAGTCGTGAGCATTAGATATCTATATTCAACTATAAACAACTATATTCAAATAGAAATCTAAGGAAACACCAGTTTATGTATCAAATTAACAGTACTTACTTATAAACATAGGTGTGATGGTTAGGAAAGTTTATTTAAAGTGGCAATGCAATACATAGTTACTGAGATATGGACTTTTATATAGTTTCATGCAAAACTTTAACTAGAATTTAAACTGCCATTATTTGCATTATATGCAAGATATAGTTATCCAACTTCATTCTTTACATAGTATTATTTACATAGTATAAAGTTTCAATGCATCAGATAGCTACCGAGATATTGACTCTTTTTGTAGTTGCACACAAATTTTTTAGTACTAAAAGGGTCATAATTTGCTTTATATGCAGGATAGAATTAACTAACTTGATAATTTACATTTGAATTAAGGTGTGAAGGTTGGGATGCCTTGTAGAATGTTTCAATGCAATACATCTAGTACTGAGCTATGGTGTAATATATGTACTTGCATTCTAAACCTTAACCAAAGTGGCACGCGATGCCAGGGTGAGTAACGTAACTCTCATATACTCCGATTGATTGATTGATTGATTGATTGATTGGGGTTTAACGCAGTTTTTAACAACTTCTCAGTTATATCACGGCGGCCAGTTCACCTACTCATGCATTTCCTGGTTTTCTCACAACAGTACTCCACACAACATCTTCCCAAGCAACTGGCTGCTTTTCCACATAGACTTAGCCCATTGGTGGAAGACGAATTCATATACTCCGAATAGCCAAGCTCAAAATGGGTAGTGATGGCCTTCCCTCATTGGCACTCAGGCTAGTTGAGTTAGCATTACTGACCCCCTTGTGTAAGGATAAATGGATCCAGAGTACTAATAACTTGTGCAGGAAACAGAGGTATAACTGAAATATTGTTAACAGTGCCGTAAAACAGTATACAATCAAACAACTTTATGACACAGTACCAAAATCTTAGACTGACTAATCAAATACGAGAACAATGAATCATAATGCTCTTCCAAAAGGTGAACATGCGAAACGCAGTATACAAATATCCACTTTACCTCAGGATCTTTAGACTGCCAGCAGTCAAGGAAAGCCTGTATACAGGGTTCTACAAGAGCTGTGTACTTGTTTACACACTGTGGGGCACACATGATAAACACCGTCAGTGTACACAGCAGTGTTGTCTCATCCATACCGGGGTAATCCGTATCTGTACAAATATAGTAACATATTCTAAATATAGTAACATATTACATTTTCTTTTTTTATTGGGCTTTTACGCCATTGCTGTCTGCTTCAAAGGTGTTAACGCTTCTGTGTGTGGGAAACGGTTAAATCACATATTACATTTATTATTTACATAAATGGGAGTTAATTGCCAAACAGGTAACATAAATTTCTTTACCAGGTTTTGATTGTTTTATCACAGTTGCGAGGGAACTCTGCAGTAACTTCTGCCACTCCGTATGTCTCTTGTCCTCCTCAAACCTTTTAGAACTGAACATAGTTTTTATACAACCTATACACGCATTCACTACAACATTGTTCTTCTTGTCCATCGGTTTGGAGGACATTTCACGTAACAGTCCGATGTTTAACTGTAAAACTGTAGGCAAGATGGCAAGACAACCTGAAGTAGAACATTAACGTGTTTCAAGTTTATTCAAATTTCACCAGAAGGTAATAGACCCATATTGTAAGTATGGCATACAGCAGTGAAATATATGAAATAGTACAACAAAAAATTGGTATATACATACCTAAATACAAACCCACAATGTCAAATGTCCAAATTGCTAACATAGGAAGATTTGTTTGAAAAATATATTAATATATTAATATTTTCTTTGCAAACATTATGAAAAAAATCTCAAATAATGAAAGTATTATAAATGAATAGAGTTGAAAACAATGTTGCAAAATGAGAAATTGCTCATTATGAATAATTTCACCTTTAACTGCAATGTTTTCAAAATTCAGATACGTATAAATGCGTCTGTAAGTGGGATTTACCTGGTATAGAACACAAACTTGGTAAATCTGTCATGATTTGCACCACAGAGGCCAATAACTGACACACCTCCTCCGTCATTCTACTAAGCCTGGTGGGTAGCTGGAAACCAGTGCTCTGTGCTGCGGGATTCAGGGCTGGTACCCGCTGTGAAATAACACACATGCACACTTCCAAGGTGGCAAATACAATAGACTGCCCCGGTATTATCTCCCCTGAATCTCCACCTTCTCCACCAGGGGGAATTATTATGGCCTTTTCATTGGACTTCTCATCTGATTTGTTATCTGAAAGATATTTTTCAGCATTTAATGTTGATTTCTTTATAAGAGACAATTTTTGGTGTCTCTTCAGAATACAATTTATCAGAAAACACAAAGTAAACTATCCCCCCAAAATAGCACCTTTACCTACACCATAACTTAATAAGTAAAAGAGCCATAACTCTGTAAAATAACATGCAATTGTAAGACCTTTAGGATATGCACATCTCCTCTTGGTATAGAAGCTTCATGTAAAATTTTATTGAATTCCACCCAGTGGTTTGTAAGAAATAGGCCGGACAAAATATGGCTTCCGACCGACAGCCTGACACAGTGACCCCTATATACCCCATCTTCTTCGAAGGGGGGTATAATGAACTGCTAAAAACAAGCAGTTCCAACAATGTCATCTAAACCAAACTATTTTAGTTCACTTTCCCACATACAGAAAATCTTCTGCAGCAGACGTAATTCAAAACATTTAGTTAAAAACATGTACAATCTCTGTAAGTGAAGGAATGATTACTGAAAAAAAAATTGAAAACATCGAGGCGATTGGAGAAATTGTTTGTATTGAGAAGTTCCAACAATGTTATCCAAACCAAACGAAACTAGTTTAGTTAACCCTTTCCCTCATATAGACGCTTTCTGACGCCTCTGCAGCAGACAGCTTTTTGAAAACATAGTGACAAAAGAAGAAATTGCACAAAACGTGCAATTTCTCCTTTTGCCACAATGTTTTCCACTTTTTGTCATAGGTTATCCATTCAATTATGGAGATTTTCTATGTTTTGACAAAATACGTTCAGTCGTTTGCTACAGAATTGTCGTATGAGGGAAAGGGTTAAGAACATCTTAAAATGCACTCTTTTTTTGTTCATATTTTGATCAGTTCCATATCAATCTGTTACACCGACAATGGAATCCCTTACCAAAGCTTTCTTACAATTGGATCACTGTCATACCAACCAGGATAACAGATTGTTTAACCCTTGCCCAGATACAACGAATCTGCAGCAGACGACTTTGAAGATGTCTAGGCAAAAATACGGAAAATCTCTATGAAATGAAAGTATTATTACAGGATAGAGTTGAAAACATTGTGACAAAAAGAGAAATTGCTGATTATGAGCAATTCCTCCTGTGGCGACAATGTTTAAATGCGTTTACCTTTCGGAAAGGGTTAATTCAGTTCAATGGTAGGGATTCATTTCTTCTTAAATCCTTTCAACCATCTGATTGGTCAATTTTGTTTCTTTAACAGTTTCACTAATACACAAAGCTCTGCAGCAGACCACTTATGAAAAATATATGGCAAAAGGAGAAATCGCTCATTACGAGTAATTTCTTCCTTGGCCACACCACAAACGTTTTCAACTCTATTCAATAATTATATGTATAGTATCGTTTATAGAGATTTTCTATATTTTTGTCTAGATGTTATCAGTCGTCTACTTCATAATTGTACTGGGATTTATGCCACTTTCAACAGCTAAAGTCATATCGCAGTGGACAGGAAAGATGATATAGAGTTTAGTGGAAGAGATTCTTGCGATATAAAAACGAGTGCGCCATAGCGCACAAGTTTTTATATGCAAGAATCTCTTTCACGAGGGATTTAATTCCCAAATCATGAAAACAATGTTTATTAAACTATATATTATATACTCGGCGATAATTTTCGTTTTTAAACGACAATACCCCTGTGCAGCTCATTTGTTTTTAGCTCGGAAGCGGAGAGATCTGAATGACGTAATCTGCCCGTTTTGCAGTGACGTCACTAAGACAAATGTGTACATTGATTGAAATAAATGTGTCATGTTGATTCAAGCTCTTATTTGCGGATTTAAAAGTGCCATTGTGGATTATTTAACTGTTCATCATGGAAATAAAGTTTTAAGTAGTGAAAACGGATCTTAAAAGTGTTTAACGATGAGTTTATAAGATTAATAAAAGTAGTTTTTCTCAAGTTGGGAAATCTCTATATTTTGTATATAATATATTTGTCTTACACCTTATATTTACATCGAAATAACAATATATAAGGTATGAAACCAATACCACTCCACCTGCTGGAGCTCTAGAGATGCATTGATTTAAATATCACAGAATTGTTGTATGCAGGAGACTATTATAAAGATTAAAAATAGATTGTATGAAAATTAATGATACCTGTTTGGGAAAGAAAGTCTAAGTGTTCCTTCATGGCTGTCAGAGCACATCTAACCACATCCACCACTGCCAGGTGAACTGTAGCTCCTTCATGGGTCAGTAACTCCCTGTAAACAAGAGATGTTTGTCAAATATTATTCCCTATTGCATAAAGAAGAATTGGAGATTATTCACAACATTAAATGTTCTAGTCTGCTTCGAGGTTAAAGGTCAAATTCAGACGGATGCACAATACAGATTACATTTGTCATCTATGTAGCAGTCATCAAACATTGAAAGTGCATAAAGAAGAATTGGAGATTATTCACAACATTAAATGTTGTAGTCTGCTTCAAGGTCAAAGGTCAAATTCAGACAAAAACACAATACAGATTCAATTTGTCATCTATGTAGCAGTCATCAAACATTGAAAGTGCATAAAGAAGAATTGGAGATTATTGACAACATAAAATGTTCTAGTCTGCATCGAGGTCAAAGGTCAAATTCTGACAGACTCATAATACAGATTACATTTCAAATTTTTCATATGCGTAGACCAATTTGGAGATAATCAACATCATTAAATGTTTACGACTGCTTCAAGGTCAGTCATATTTAAAGGTAAAGGTCAAGTAGTTAACTTCTGTATTGCCTGCTAGCCCAAAGTAACTTGTTTTCCATTGTTATTTGCTAAGGACAAATGTTTATTAAATCTTGAGACTAAAAGAAACATATCAGTTGAAATGTCAATATCAATCTCATTGAAATCAGACTAAAAAAACTTTGCTGTACGGATATTGGATCTGGTGACACCGCATAAAAAGTTGTCTTAAATTAACATTTTACATTCAAGTATTTTATACAGTCTGTAAAGTCTGCAATAACTGCTTCTCAATCTCGTTTATTTATATTTTTTATCTCCGCTGTTGATTTTAAAGGCAACAATTTGAGTGACCGAAGCAAAGGTTAATCTGAGATGTCCTGTAACAGGCAGCCATTAGATCTATACCAGCGTTTACTACTGCAGCAAAAGTAAGGTCGGGTTTAAATGAGGCTGCATCAATACACACCTATGCATAACGTTGAGTAACTCCTTATACAACACTGGATTCTTCGCGATCTGTGCCCTGGCCCAGGGGGATTCCAATAAAGCGTGGATGGCATGTAAACACGTTTCTGCCTTTATCTCGGGTAACTGATGAGTGGTGTTACACATTGCCTCTATACATATCCCTGTAAATCAAATATGCAGGTAGTTTGAAAAGTGTTCAGCATTCATGCAGATTTATTGTATGTGGGAAAGAGTTAAACTTATTCCTTAATTCATTAAGCTTTTAGTTTCATACCGTTCAAACAGATTTACACAAGGATACGGCAACATTAACCCTTTCCCTCATATAAACGCTTTCGGATGCCTCTGCAGCAGACGGCGTTTTGAAAACATAGTGACAAAAGAAGAAATTGCACAAAACGTCCAATTTCTCCTTTTGCCACAATGTTTTCCACTTTTAGTCATAGGTTATCCATTCAATTATGGAGATTTTCCGTGTTTTGACAAAATACGTTCAAGGTCGTCTGCTGCAGAATTGTCATATGAGGGAAAGGGTTAAAGGGATTGTGAATTATGTAACATAATTATTACTCTAACAGCATAATTCATACCGTTCACCCAGAATTTCACAAGAATACAGCAATATTAAAGGGATTGTGAAATGATCTAAGAAAAAAAAACATGTAACGAAATGAGAAATGTGCTCATGTAGAACAAATATTCCTTTTTCCCCCCCCCCAAGTCTTCTACAGCAAAGACATGACATGAAGTTGTATAACATACCAATTATCAAATATAATCTCTCCGCATTAGCCTCCTCAGAGTAGACATTAGCTGGCGCATTGGCTGGCAGGGAGGGTTTATCTCCCTTGACCTGTCCCATATCTTTGTTCAGTTTGGCAAAGCCCGACTCCTTCAGCCATATAGCCAGGGCGTGTAGAATGGATGGCCAGGACTTCCTGTAGTGGAATTTCGCCGATTCTATGGTATCTACGTGGTAAAAAGCTCCGCCCTCTTGGGGTAACTGACCGGAGTACTCTGTAAAGAAACGATTTTGGTTTGCATTCTGTTTTTATGTCACTATCAATAAGATATATCACAGCAATTCTAGGGTTAATTACAAGTACAACAGGTTCATTTATCCTTATACCAGCGAGTCAAGTCGTAATGCTAACCCAGCAACCCTGAGCACAGAGGAGGGAAAGCCGTAACTACCTTTTTAACCCTCTTTCCTCATACGACAATTTTGCAGCGATTTTGTCAAAATATGGAAAACCTCTATAATTGAATGGATAACCTATGACTGAGAGTGGAAAACATTGTGGCAAAAGGAGAAATTGCTCTTTTTGAGCAATTTCTTCTTTTGTCACTATGTTTTCAAAAAGCTGTCTGCTGCAGAGGCGTCAGAAAGCGTCTATATGAGGGAAAGGGTTAAAGTCTTAAAGCTGGCTTAAACTTATCACACTTTGCATTGTTCAAAAGAACAAGATGTGTTGCTTGTCAATATATCAGTAAGTGAATGCATGACTGACAGAAGGACAAAGAGACAACAGCAAAGTGATCCCCTGATTCATACAGCAATCAAGTATTTTCTTAAAAGCCAATCAAGTTACCACAGAGGACTAGATAAGGAGTATTCTGGTCTTTTCCCCACAATATCTATCTTATTACTCAAACAAACCGTATGCTTTGAGTACCAAAATCATAGGGTTTAAATGTCAAATAAGGATTTTAAAATGTGACAAATGCCCCTTATTTAGAGCTGTTACCAATTTGATTCATTCTTACTAACCTGAAGGCAGCGATAGTAAAGCATGATCTTTGAGGGCAAAGAACCAGTTTTGACTCAAGGTGGGTAACTCTGCTTGCACAAGAGTTAACAAACTTTCTCCTGCATGTTCAACAAACTCGTCCTCATCTGTCATCTTGGATTGCGACACCTTCTCATTCTCCCTTCCTACTGCTACTATATATACCTGGTAAATTAAACGAGTTACAATATTAACCCTATGTGGGATACACTTGATTTTGACACCTTGAAAACAATAATTTATGAAACTTTAAAGCATTGTGGGATAAATAGAAATGGTTTATAACAGGCAATTTCTTCTACTTATTGTCATGATAAAGCCTACATTGTGTGAGCCCAAACTTACCTTCTCACTGAATAAATCATCATAAGACACATACTTGATGAAAATACAGAAACAACAAGAGCATTGCAGATCGAACGCTAGTCACTTTGTTTCTAAATCGAAAAAGGCGCATGACTGAGTAATTTTTAAAGCCAGAGTTATGTAACTTGGTATAGACATACATATTGTTCCTAGTAAAATGTTGAATAATTTTTGCGTTATGAGATAAGGTTAAAGTTTTGTGACGACGCAGGCGCAGAAGATGCTGCCAAGGGTATCACAATAGCACAACCTTTTTTCTTCGAAAAACAGACAAGCTAATAAAATCATTACCTCTGCCCATGCACGCAGAACAGCTAGTTTCTCCATGGTGTTTGCTGCTTCGTTGTAAAGAGCACTCTGTGATTTCCCGGAATTCATTTTTGATAAGGACGACACGAGCAGTTGATGAACTCTACGTAAATCATTCAGATCTCGAGCTACACCACTTCCAATCCACGTGCTACACACCTAAACATAATAATAGTTGTTTGTCAAACATAATACCCTCCCCTATTTGTGTTCAAGGTCATTGTGACCTTGACTTTTAAATGGATGATATCAAAATAAATAGGGAGTCATCTTCTAGTCTTGCCCAACCTCCCCGTCAAGTTTGATTATTGAAGGTTCAAGCATTATCCAGTTATTAATCGGACAAGCTTTGGTCTACTGACAGACAGAGCGTGCAAAGCAATATACCCTGGCTTCTTCCGGGAGGGAGCATATCAATTAGAACTAACATGTTTTAAGGTTGTTATATTGTTTAAGCCTTTCCCACATACAAACTCATTTTGATGCATCTGCAGCTTTTGAAAAAAAAGAATTAAATCTCTCCAATACTTCTCTACTTTCATTTATAGACCTTTTCAATATTTGTTTCAAGATGTTTTCAAATCCATCTACTGTTGATTTGTTTAAAGGGGAAATTTATCATAATGAGCAAGCCTTGATAACATTGGGACAAAAGGAGAAATTGCTCTTTTGCCTCAATGTCTTCAAAATTGTCTGCTGCGAATTCAGAAAGATGCATCTACATCTAAAGGGTTAAGCGCCAACAAAATCATCAGATTGGGTTAAAACTGAAGATAACTGTAGGTCTTCAACTTTAAATAAGAACTAACAAAAGTTGACCTACCTGAAATGCAATTTCAAATTCTTAAAAATTTGAAGACATCTGAATAAATTAATTGAAAATCTTGGCTTATAATAGTAAAAGGTTTAAGACAAAGTAGCCAATATTTTAAGAAAAGATGAAATTGGTCATCATGAGTAATTTTCAGTTTTTCTTATATAGTTTTGAAATCGAAAATTGACTGTATAATGTCAAAAGGTAAAAAAACAAAAAAACAAAAACACTTCAGAATTAGTCATCTAATCGTACATATGTAACTTACATCACAAGCTGCGGCTGTAACATCTGACGGTGTTTCTGGAGAGAAGGCCGGTCTAAGAGCGGCACTCACCTGAAATGTCAAACATAAATACAGGTTTTATCAGAAACAATTTTCAATCGGATTAAAGACAGAATTTGATAAGCCTCCCTGGTGTATCTTTTGTAGATTCATTAAAAATGTCTACTCGAAAAAATGGAAAATCTCTATAATTGTAGTTATAAATGCTGAAAAAAGTTGGAAACATTGTGGCAAAAGGAGAATTTGCTCGTTTTGAGCAATTTCTCCTTTTGTCACAATGTTTTCAAGTCGGCTGCTGCAGAGGCATCAGAAAGTGTCTATATGTGGGAAAGGGTTAAACAATAGATATAGATTTTCCCACATGCAACAAATCTTCAGCAGACAACTTAAGAAACACCCAGGCAAAAAAAAACTTCCCCTTTTGTCACAGTGTTTTTGAAAGAAGTTTGCTACATATTCATTAAAATGTGTCTGCAAGTGGAAACGGGTTTAAATTAAATATCATGAAGCAGAACAACAAGAGGGCCAAGATGGCCCTAAATCGATCACCTGAATGATAGTAAATTAACAGCAAATATTTAACTGCAAATATCTGTGAAAATTTGATACGGAGTTCAAATGAAACCGCAAGGAGTTGACACTCAGTTAAAGAAATAGTTCATCAGTAAAAGCCATTTGTATCTTGAACAGTTTTTATAGAGAGTCACTCAAAGAACATTTCTGCCAAATTATCTTGGAAACTGACAAATGGATTATGGAGATGGATGTTTTTAAAGTTTGGGCATTTTTCTCAATTTCTGATGCCGCAGTAACAAAAGTTCTACACAGCATGTAAGTCTTTGAACAATTTTGAAAGAGAACCATCAAAGGAACATTCCTGTGAAGTTACATTGAAATTGGTCCTGTGGAATGGTTGGAGTTGTCATTTGTAGCTAAAAGTTCAATTTACCCCTTTTGTGATGACGCGAGGTTGCTATGATTTTGTAACCAATCAATACGGCTTGAACAAATTAAGAAGAGGATCACCGAAGTAAGATTCCTGTTCAATTTTCTTAATATCCGACAAGAAATTTAAAAAAAAATGGAATTTCCAAATTTTGTCATTTTGCCCCTTTTTTTATGCCTCCTGACTGCCATGTTTTTCAACCAAACCGTATGCCTTGAACAATCTTTGTAGAGGGTCACCCAAGGAACATTTCTACCAAACTATATTGGAATCTGACATGCAGATGCAGAAGAGAAGATTTTTAAAGTTTGGACATTTTGCCCCCTTTCTGCTGCCGCAGCAACCAAAGTTCTCGATGGAATTTAAATCTTTGAACATTTTTGAAAGAGGGCCATCAAAGGAACATTCCTGTGAAGTTTGGATGAAATTAGTCCTGTGGTTTAGGAGATGACATTTGTAGCTAAAAGTTCAATTTACCCCTTTTGTGATGACGCGAGGTTGCTATGATTTTGTAACCAATTAATACGGCTTGAACAAATTAAGAAGAGGATTACTGAAGTAAGATTCCTATTCAATTTTCTGATTATTAGACAAGGAATTTAAAAACAAGACAACCCTTGCTAATACTCTGCCAAGTGTTATCTCCCTTAGACCATCAATCTAATGACCATTTAACCCTTTTACAAAATTGCCCCCTTTCTGATGCCGCAGCAACCAAAGTTCTCAATGGAATTAATATCTTTGAACATTTTTTTTAAAGAAGTCCACCAATTGAACGTTCCTGTGAAGTTTTAAGGAAATTTGTCTCGTGGTTTAGAAGAAGATGTTCAAAAAAGAAATTTCCAAATTTTGTAATTTTGCCCCTTTTTTGATGCCACCTGACTGCCATGTTTTGTAACCAATCAGCATGGCTTGAACAATTTTTGTAGAGGGTCACCCAAGGAACATTTCTACCAAGTGATAGTGGAATCTGATCTGCAGATTCGGAGAAGAAGATTTTCAAAGATTGGACATTTTGCCCCCTTTCTGATGCCGCAGCAACCAAAGTTCTCAATGGAATTAAAATCGTTGAACACATTTGAAAGAGGACCACCAAAGGAACATTCCTGTGATGTTTTGTGGAAATTGTTCCAACAGTTTAGGAGAAGATGATGTTTAAAGCTAAAAGTTAACGACGGACGACGGACATTGAGTGATCAGAATAGCTCACCTTGAGCCTTTGGCTCCAGGTGATCTAAAAAAGGTTAACCTACCTGTGCCTGATATTGTTCTAAGATCACATGACCAGGGAATTCTGGCTCGGGTGCAGAACAAAACTTGGTTATAATATCCTGAAAACAGTACAAAACACTCGTCATTATAGTCTGGTACCCGGCCTACTTTATCAAATAATTACATCTGGTATGAACCAACAATGTATGCTGGTACCTGGCCTACTTTAGTAAATAATTACATCTGGTATGAACCAACAATGTATTCTGGTACCTGGCCTACTTTAGTAAATAATTACATCTGATATGAATCAACAATGTATTCTGGTACCTGGCCTACTTTAGTAAATAATTACATCTGGTATGAACAACAATGTATTCTGGTACCTGGCCTACTTTAGTAAATAATTACATCTGGTATGAACCAACAATGTATTCTGGTACCTGGCCTACTTTAGTAAATAATTACATCTGGCATGAACCAACGATGTAGTCTGGTATCTTGGTTTCATAAGTTTTACACAATAATGGGGGCACTTCAAGCAACTTGTACATAGAAACCTAACATTATGTATTAACCCTTTCCCTCATATAGACGCTTTCTGATGCCTCTGCAGCAGACGGCTTTTTGAAAACATAGTGACAAAAGAAGAAATTGCACAAAACGTGCAATTTCTCCTTTTGCCACAATGTTTTCCACTTTTAGTCATAGGTTATCCATTCAACTATGGAGATTTTCTATGTTTTGACAAAATACGTTCAAAGTCGTCTGCTGCAGAATTGTCGTAAGAGGGAAAGGGTTAACCCTTTCCCATGTATAACAAATCTGCAGCAGACGGACTTGAAAACATCTCTGCAAAAATTGTTGAATATCTCTATGGGAATGGAAATATTTTTTTTTTAATAGAATTGAAAACATTGACCAATCAGAAGCCAATTTTTGGAGTATGGATTTCATTTTTGAGCATCAGAGAACGGTTTTATAGTTTTGGGGGCTGGTTCCCATATCAAGTAGTGACTTACCTGTAAGGCTGCCAGACCGCCAAGTCTTAGCTGGTTACTGTCCGATGTAGCTGCTATGAATGCCATCCTAACCAGCTCTGACAGATGCAGCACCAAGAAATCTCCTGCGTATGATAGAATAGAATAGAATTTTATAGAAAATCTTTGACAAACTCGGACCAAAAATATGAAACCATGAACCATGAACCAGATTCCACTACATATCAGGAACTGTGAAAATTTAAAGAAAAAATCAACATATCTTTCCTGGTAGCATAGTGGTGGAAATCTTTTACTTGATTAAATTCTTGCCCATTACAGTGCTGGTTTCTTTTTAGGCAACAGTTGTCTATATAAATATGTGCATGATACCTGATATGACATTATATGTAAATATTTGTAAATGTTTTTAACAGAGGCCCACAGGGAAGACTGGGCATGCCCAACTGTGCAGCCTCTATAAATTAAGTCTTTATTATTACGATTCCCCAACAAAGTTGGGAATCGTATTGTTTTTTATTATTACGATTCCCCAACAAAGTTGGGAATCGTTTTGTTTTTCTACTGTTTTTTATTATTCTTTCTTTCTTTCTTTCTTTCTTTATTCTTTTTCTCCTATCCAAATTTTTGTCCGAGCGATATCTCATGAACTAATGGTCAGATATTAATGAAACTTGGAACATAGATAGATGGCAATGTGAAGTTGTGCAAGAGGCAAAAATGATAACTCTGAGCCCCTTTTTTGCAAAGTTATCTCCCCTTTTCCAATATTTAAATCAAGTTTTGTCCGAGCGATATCTTGTGAACGAATGGTCAGATAATATTGAAACTTGGATCATAGATAGATGGCAATGATAAGATGTGCAAGATTGAAGAATGATAACTCTGAGCCACTTTTTGCAAAGTTATCTCCCCTTTTTCATTATTTTAATAATTTGGTGATTAAAGCTTGTATAACTCGATAACGAAAAGTGATAGAAACTTGAAACTCAGTACAAGTGTTCCCAATTAAGTGACCTACTTTCTCATGTGTATTTGCGCATGACCGAATACTCGCTTCTGATTGGTCGATTTTTCGGACTTGTATAACTCAAAAACGACAAGTGATAGAGACTTGAAACTTAGTATATGTGTTTCTAATCAAGTAGTACTACTTTCTCAAGCGTATTAGCGCATGACCGAATACTCGTTTCTGATTGGTCGATTTTTCTGACTTGTATAATTAAAAAATGACTAGTGATAGAGACTTGAAACTTAGTACATGTGATTCTAATCAAGTAGTACTACTTTCTCAAGTGTATTAGCGCATGACCGAATACTGGTTTCTGATTGGTCGATTTTTCTGACTTGTATAACTAAAAAACGACAAGTGATAGAGACTTGAAACTTAGTACATGTATTTCTAATCAAGTGGTACTACTGTCTCAAGTGTATTAGAGCATGACCGAATACTCGTTTCTGATTGGTCGATTTTTCGGAATTGTATAACTCAAAAACGACAAGTGATAGAGACTTGAAACTTAGTACATGTGTTCCTAATCAAGTAGTACTACCTTCTCAAGTGTATTAGCGCATGACCGAATACTCGTTTCTGATTGGTCGATTTTTCGGAATTGTATAACTCAAAAACGACAAATGATAGAGACTTGAAACTTAGTACATGTGTTCCTAATCAAGTGGTACTACTTTCGCATTTGTATTAGCGCATGACCGAATACTCGTTTCTGTTATCTCCCATTGTTAAATAAAATGGCAAGGGAATCGTTCGTAACTGTTGCTACAGTTACAAATCTCTAGTTATTATTCTTTCTTTATTTTCTTTCTCCTATCCAAATTTTTGTCCGAGCGATATCTCATGAAAGAATTGTCAGATATTATTGAAACTTGGAATATAGATAGATGGCAATCTGAAGTTTTGCAAGAGGCAAGAATGATAAGTCTGAGCCACTTTTTTGCAAAGTTATCTTCCCTTTTACAATATTTAAATCAAGTTTTGTCCGAGCGATATCTTGTGAACGAATGATCAGATAATATTGAAACTTGGATCATAGATAGATGGCAATGTTAAGGTGTGCAAGATTGAAGAATGATAACTCTGAGCCACCTTTTTGCAAAGTTATCTCCCTTTTTTCAATATTTTTAAAATTTGGTGATTAGAGCTTGTATAACTCAATAACGAAAAGTGATAGAGACTTGAAACTTAGTACAAGTGTTCCCAATCAAGTGACCTACTTTCTCATGTGTATTTGAGCATGACTGAATACTCGCTTCTGATTGGTCGATTTTTCGGACTTGTATAACTCAAAAACGAGAAGTGATAGAGACTTGAAACTTAGTACATGTGTTTCTAATCAAGTAGTACTACTTTCTCAAGTGTATTAGCGCATGACCGAATACTCGTTTCTGATTGGTCGATTTTTCTGACTTGTATAACTCAAAAATGATAAGTGATAGAGACTTGAAACTTAGTACATGTGTTTCTTATCAAGTAGTACTAGTTTTGCAAGTGTATTAGCGCATGACCGAATACTCGTTTCTGATTGGTCGATTTTTTCGGAATTGTATAACTCAAAAACAACAAGTGATAGAGATTTGAAACTTAGTACATGTGTTCCCAATCAAGTAGTACTACTTTCGCAAGTGTATTAGCGCATGACCGAATATTCGTTTCTGATTGGTTGATTTTTCGGACTCAAAAACTACAAGTGATACAGACTTGAAACTTAGTACATGTGTTCCTAATGAAGTAGGTCTACTTTCGCAAGTGCGCATGACCGAATACTCGTTTCTATTATCTCCCCTTGTTAAATAAAATGGCAAGGGAATCGTTCGTAACTGTTGCTACAGTTACAATCTCTAGTTATTATTATTATCATTAACCCTTTCCCTCATACAACAATTCTGCAGCAGACGACTTTCAACGTATTTTGTCAAAACATAGAAAATCTCCATAATTGAATGGATAACGTATGACAAAAAGTGGAAAACATTGTGGCAAAAGGAGAAATTGCACGTTTTGTGCAATTTCTTCTTTTGTCACTATGTTTTCAAAAAGTCGTCTGCTGCAGAGGCGTCAGAAAGCGTCTATATGAGGGAAAGGGTTAAACAAAGTGTAATTAGCCCTTTTTCTCCAACACTGAAAACCTTTTTAAACCCTTTCCCACATACAATAAATAAGCAGCTGACGACTTGAAAACATACTGGTAAAATTGGGAAAATTTCTCATAAGTAAGCATTTAATAATTAAATAGAATTGAAAATGATGTGGCAAAAGGAGAAATTGCTTGTTTTGAGAAATATCACCTTTAGTCACAATATAATCAAAAGTCGTCTGCTGCAGAGGTGTAATAAAGTGTCTGTATGTGGGAAGGGGTTAAACATTGCCTGTAAAAGGACAATTCCTGAGAAAAAGTCAGAAGAAAAATAAAATTAAATCTAGAGATTTGGAATCATGCTTTTGAAATTGAATATTACAGGAATAGGAGAAATTATTCATGTTGAGCAAATTCTCCCTTTTCCAAAATGTTTTAAAAAGACGGCAAGTATTGCGTGCATCTGGGAAATGATAAACCCTCTTTCTCAAACCGATCTTTCTGCTGCCCCTGCAGCAGACAATATTTGACAAAAGGAGAAATTGCTCAAAACAACCAATTTTCTCCTTTTGCCACACTGTTTTCGCTTATTTTTTAATTAATTATACCTTCATTTGTAGAGAATTTGTAATGTATTTACCCTGATGTTTACAAAGCCGTCTGCTGCGAATATGTGGGCTAGAGTTAAGAAGCATATAAGATTAACTCTTTCCCACATACAACAAATCTGAAGCAGAAGACTTTGAAAACATCTAGGCAAAAACGTAAAACAATCTCCATTAATGAGATGTTTAATTATTAAACAGAGATGAAATCATTGTGGCAAAAGGAGAAATTCTTCTTTTGCAACGATGTTTTCAAAAGCCGTCTGCTACAGAGGCTGTATGTAGTGATTACCTTTAACACCTGTCAGCTTTTTAGCCTCCCTAGCTTTCTCCAGATCAAAGTGTCTTTCATCTTCTTCACAGGCATGAATGATCTTTCTTAAAGATTCTGTGGCAAACACCCTAGTAGGCCATCTAAATGAAATATTTAAATATTAATAATAATATATTTGTAAGTTCTATGCAGACAGATTTTTGAAAACATGGCGACAAAAGAAGAAATTGCTTTTGTCACCATGTTTTCAATTCGATTCAATTATCGTACTTTCATTTAAAGGGAGTTACCAAAATATTTCGGCTATATTTTCAATGTCGTCTGCTGCAGGGTTGGTGTATGTGGGAAAGGGTTAAATTGTCATATCAGGGAAGTAAAGATCTACACAAATATCAGATTTCATATGACTCATTTAACCCTCTCCGGCATACAGACGCACACTGATGCCTCTTTAGCAGATGACTTTTGAAAACATTGTGGCAAAAGAATAAATTGCTCTTATGAGCAATTTTTCTTTTTGTCACAAGGTTTTCAACTTTATTTAATAACTACTTTTTTCATATATATACTTAATGTTTTCAAAGTTGTCTGCTGCAGATTTATTGTATGTGGGAAAGGTTAACCCTTTCCCACCTGCAGACATATTTTGATGCTAACTCAACACCTGACTTTCAAAATACTGTGGGAAAAATGAGAAATAGGTAATTATGACCAATTTCTAGCTGTGTCACATTATTTTGAACTCTATTTTCATACTTTCATTGATAGATATTTTCCTTATTTTTGCCTTAATATTTTTAAATGGCGTCTGCTGCAAATTTGAAGTATGTGGGAAAGGGAGGCTACCTGGGTGAAACAGTAGGGTGCGTGACATCCGGTTCAGGAGCGTTAAATACAGCATCATCATTCGCTGCTATATCGTCATCATCATCATCTTTACCAGTTTGTTCTTCTTCCTGCTGTATGGGGGTCGAGTCTGTTATGTAGGGAGTTATATATAAATGTTTTCACACAAGGAGTTTTGATCTTTCTCTCTGATGTAAAGTACTTTTGACGCATCTGCTGCAGCTCAATTTAAAAACAATTTTGTTTTTGTTTTTTTAACTCTCACAGCTTTGGTATGCTTTTAAATTTTGACGAGTCTTATAATGCCTAATAAAGTTACTAATTGTTCAAAGAAAGAAAATCTTCAGAAGATCGAGGGCATCCTTTCGACCTCTTTGTAGCAGACCACTTTTGAAAACATTGTGACAAAAGGAGAGACTGTTCATAATTTTCAATTTCTCCTTTTGCCACAATGTTTTCCACTCTTTTCCATAATTGTTCTTTCATTTATAGAAATTTCCCATATTTTCCATATTTTAGTCAAGATCGAGGGCTTGGCGTGAAATCAAGGTGTTAATCACCTTGCCATAAAATCTTAAAGTGTTAAAAAACCTTTTTCTTGGTAAACAATGGTAATTTAGGTGCCATGGCTCGTTCTGAGCAATGGCACCCAAATTTGCATTGTTTACAAAGGGGTCAAAATTAACCCTAAACCAGGGTTTTCAAAATAGGATTTTAGTTACAGCTGTTTCACGCCAAGCCCTCAAGATGTTTTCAAATTAATCTGCCGCAAATTTGATGAATGTGTGAAAGGGTTAACAGGAACTCAGGCAACTTACCTGTGGATGAAGACAGGACTTCCCTGACCAAGTTTAGCCATCTGGTAAGGTCCTTGGTAGCCAATGATTGTAAAAAGCTTATCAGCGTATCCTTCAGATCAGAAATTAGCTTTTCATCAACCTCCTTATCCAACATCGCAAACAGTGCTCCCTCTAAACCGCTCTCAAGTATCCCGTATTTAGAATCTTTGATATCGGTTCCCGCCTCGTCCGCTAATTTCAGTGCATGGTCGCTGACTTCTTTCGATTCTCTAGTGACGAGTTGACGTAGGCAGGCTACAGCTGCTCTTCTTAGTAGTAGATGTGGACTTCTGAGTGTAAGCTGATAATAATAATGCAAAGAACTACCATTAGTCTGACACTTTCCCACCTGCTTTAATAATAATGCAAAGAACTACCATTAGTCTAACACTTTCTCACCTGCTTTAATACGAAAAAAAACCATAAATGGGTTTTTTCGTTATAGGTAACGGGTGTGAGAATCTTTTTTTTTTTTTTTTTTTCAATAACCCATGAAGCTTTCTGAAATGAAACTGGCCAAATCCATGGGGGCCGCCATTTTGGGTATGTATAAAATGAGACGAGAAACACGGATTGAGGGTATGTATAAAATGAGACGAGAAACACGGATTGAAAAAAAATTATTGTCGTCTTTTTAATATTTTTTTTTAAATCGATATTTTGGGTATGTATAAAATGACACGAAAAACACGGATTTTTTAAATTATTGTCGTCTTTTTAATATATATATTTTTTTTAAATCAATATTTATTAAAGTGCCGTGTTTTGTGGGAATTAACATTTGTACAAAAAGTTAAAAATAAATGGAACTCTGTAAGAAATGTTTTCCCGTTCGTCAAAAAACCGACAGCATTAGACTTCTACGCCCAAACCTAAATGTTGACTGTATCGTAGCCAAAGAAGGACGTGACGTCATTTCCGTAACACTTCATCTTGGCGTAACATCAATGGAGCGACGTCGTTTCCCGCAAAAAAGTGGTATCAACATGAAATACCCCAAATTCCTATACATGAGCTATTTATCAAACATTGTGGCAAAAGGATAACTTTCTCATAAGGAGCAATTGTTCTTTTGGCGACAATCTTTCCCTAAATCGTCTGTTGCAAAGGCCTCAGAAACCGTCTCTAATAGGGAAAGGGTTTAGCAGAAATGTGACCCCTTACATCATTTGTTCCAGTCATATTGACTGGTTGAAAAAGAAAGTCGCCAGGTGGCATCAGCAAAGGGCTGATCTTTTTGCTTCTTTACCATAATGCAGGTGATCGATTAAGGATCATCTTGGCCATCATGTTTAACCTCGTTCATTATAAATGTATTCCTTGATTTTCAGAAAGTCTTTACTTTATTATTTTCTGTTCGTAATAATAGACGACAGCAATACGAATTCCAAATATTTTTTGATAATGCACGAAACATGACATTAACATTATTATTGTCTAGTCAATTACTTATAAATCCTTTTTTATGGCCAAAGTATGCTCTTTAATTTTTGTTTATAATTATCTTGCGTTTTTTCGTAAATAGGTAGCACCTATAGATATATTAATAATGCAAAGAACTACCATTAGTCTAACACTTTCTGACGCAATAGCAGCAGACGACTTTTGAAAATATACTCGACAAAGGTGAAAATGGTCATGGGCAATTTCTACTTTGGCCACAAGGTTTTCAACTTTATTTACCAACTAAAATATCTTTTATGTAGATTTTCCAGGTTTTGCCACTATGTTTTAAAGTCGTCTGCTGCAGGTTTGTTGGATGTGGGAAAGGGTTAACCCTTTCTCTCATATAGATGCTTTCTGACGCCTCTGCAGCAGACGGCTATTTGAAAACATAGTGACAAAAGAAGAAAATGCACAAAACGTGCAATTTCTCCTTTTGCCACAATGTTTTCCACTTTTTTGCCATAGGTTATCCATTCAATTATGGAGATTTTCTATGTTTTGACAAAATACATTCAAAGTCGTCTGCTGCTGAATTGCCGTATGAGGGGAAAGGGTTAAAGACGTAGAAAATTTTGAGCATACATGGGTATGAACAATTTATCATTTTCCAACACACACATACACACACACTCGGTCTACACCGTTTTCAACAATAAGCTGATGAACGATCCTGTAATCCTTTCTCCTTTTGCCAAAATGTTTTCAAACTATTTTTCCAGTAATTCTATTTTCATTTATAGAGATTTTCCATTTTTTGGCATAAATATTTTCAAAGTCGTCCTTTGCAAAGTTATTGTACGTGGGAAAGGATTATATGAGTGCAGGTTGGAGGCGTAACCGTAACGTTGGTAAATATAATGGAAACTAATCTTTAATTATCTTAACCCTTTCCCTCATACGACAATTCTGCAGCAGACGACTTTGAACATAATTTGTCAAAAAATAGACAATCTCTATAATTGAATGGATAACCTATGACTAAAAGTAGAAAACATTGTGGCAAAAGGAGAAATTGCTCGTTTTGAGCAATTTCTTCTTTTGTCACTATATTTTCAAAAGCCGCCTGCTGCAGAGGCGTCAGAAAGCGTCTATATGAGGGAAAGGGTTAAGATTACTATCAGGCAAAATAACAGTTATTATTTCCATATTGTCTGCAGAAAATGCTTATAAGAAGCAACTTTTCAGTTTGATCCTTTTATTAGAATTTTCATATTTTCTTAACACCTTTTCCATTGATAAAAACAAAAAGATAGAACCTTTCTATTTTATAGGAAAGAGACGTTTTCAAATCTGTTATAGTTTGTTATTTACAAACAAGCTATGCTTTTTACATTCTAAACCTCTATTTATGGCCCAAAATTTTAATATTTAAGACATTAAAATATTTTTCAAGGGATTTTCTAAATTTATTTATGACAATGGTACAGTGGCGATGGCCTCTTGTATCAGAGGCCCAAGGTTCGAATCCTGTGATGAAGTAATGCTGCCTTTGGCACTTTTCCATACAAAATATGCAAATACTGGCTAATTCTCTAGGAAGCAGCCATCAAGACTGATTAATATAGGCCGAAAGCTTGTATCCCAATGGATGTAAAATAAACTAGAAATATCACTGAAGGTGATGAATACCCCCAGCTGGTGGCTGACAATATACATATGTATGAGAAATTCAAGGGGCCATAACTCATTTAAAAATAATTCAAGTGCAACACGCCGACAATATGCACAACTAGGCTTGGTATCAATCATTCTTGTGAAGTTATATTGAATTCTGACCAAGGGTTGCTGAGAAATAGTGTTCACAAGAAATGTCTACAGACCAACGGACCGACCAACCGACAAGCGTGACTCCTATATAGCCCCCATATACTATGTATCTGGGGGTATAATAAGTTTTAACTAAAACTAATTTATTTATGTACAACTTTTATTGATTTCCCCAAACTGAGGGATGATACTTACACATAGATGGGGTACAAGTGTGCCCAGGTTGACATGACGAGGTGCAAACATGTGTAACTGTTGTAGACAGGCGATAGCCTCCGCCTGTACCAGGGAGTCTGTGTGGTCCTGCATGATGGCGCAGCACACCAAACATGACATTCGCTGCGTCGCTATCGAACCAGAATTACCTAAACAAACAAGATTTACATTATGTATTATGTCAAGGCATTTTTTTTTTTTTAAATTGATAGCATTCATATAGTTTTATAAAAGGACAAGAATCAATGTCCATAACATGTCTTTATAGTCAGTATTTTTTATTTTCATTTTCCCTGAAAACAATGACTTTTTACGCCTCTGCAGTAGACAGCATGGTTTGTTCAGGAGAAATTACCTTGGAAGAGTTCAGAGAAATGAACCTCTTTAGCAGATGAATTTTGATAACAAGATTGGATTTTCAATGTGGCCTGTGGATTATTTACAAGGTAATTGTGATATAAACCATGATATATACAGTAATACACAATATAAGTTCAAGTGGACATAACTCTGGAGGTTTAGAGGCAATCTTAGTGAAACTTGCCATCTGACCGTTCCCTTCAGTGTTTAACCCTTTCCCAGTTGCAGACGCGTTCCGACGCATTTTGAAAACATTGTGGCAAAAGGAGAAATTGATCATGATGAGCAATTTCCCATTTTGCCACAATGTTTTTAACTCTTTTTATTGTTTAAACTCTCATTTATGGAGATATTTCACATTTTTGCCGATATGTTTTCAGAGTCATCTGCTGCAGAAATGTCATATGGGAAAGGGTTAACATTTCCATGTAGTTTTAATCAAATCCATCTAATAAGGCCTTAGATATGGCTCTGGCCGGCCGGACAGACAATGCCAAACAAATATCCCATCCACCTTTGGCAGGGGATAAACAAATCTACATATGAGCCGTCCTGCGAGAAAACTAACATTATGGTCTCTACGTAATGTATCGACCCAGATCAGCCTGCGCAGTCTAATCCGGGCGACACATTCAGTCTCAGGGGGATAGAGGTAAAGAATTATGGTTCCTGAAATAGAAAATCCATAGGAAGCGAAGTGTCTGTCCGGGTTAGACAGCGCGGCATTCTTAGGCTGATCCGGGTCAGTACATAATCTTGGTTTTCTCGCAAGACGGCTCATATACAGCACAAATGTGAATTCCTACCTTGTAGTTCAGGTCCAATAGATGTGATGAGAGCAGACAGACACTTGCCCAGACACTGATGGACATCCACAGTGGAGGGAGGGACTGACAGAAGGAGCTGTAACACTAGGGACAGGGTGGGCTCTACATACCCACGGAACATGGGCCCCCCGCTGTCAGCAATCAGAGCCAGAGCATGTAATGCCCAAACCTAAAATAAAAAAACAAATTGTTCAAACCTTTCACTGATAAGTTTTTCCATTGTTGTAAACATTGTGGGAAAAGAAAAAGTTTCTTATGTTAAGTATTGATACAGAAATCTATAAAGACTCTATATGACTCTTAGTATGAATTATGAAGGACTTCTGCCAACAAATGAAAGTGCAAGAGCGACAATTTAGTTTTGTACAGAACTGTGTTCTTGACTTTTGACCCAAGTCGGTGAAAAGCATATTTGTCCAAGGTATCTTGACACTTAACCTTTGTATGAAGTTTGAAAGACTTCTGCCATTAAATGACAGTGTTAGAGTGATGATGTCATTTCCTACTGCCGTATATAACACTCCAATTAACCCTTTCCCTCATACGGCGATTCTGCAGCAGTCGACTTTGAACAGATTTTGTCAACAAATAGAAAATCTCTATAATTGAATGGATAACCTATGACAAAAAGTGGAAAACATTGTGGCAAAAGGAGAAATTGCACGTTTTGAGCAATTTCTTCTTTTGTCACTATGTTTTCAAAAAGCTGTCTGCTGCAGAGGCATCAGAAAGCGTCTATATGAGGGAAAGGGTTAAATGTATCAGTCTACTGTGCTGATATTTGTTATTAATTTCAATTAAGCTTAACAAAGAAATAAACTGTTGAAATTAAGATATATTACATTACCATTTGTAATGCAAATTATTACCATCTCAGCATATGTTCATGTATATGGAATGTGAACTGACCCAAACCAGATCAAAATCGGACAAAGTCATGGATTATGTGACAAGCAGCCACCTATCTTAAGTTTGATGATTTCCCTTGGGTGGCTGCTGATCACAAATTTGACAGTACTACAGCCAAATGTCCTGTAAAAAGCCTACCTGGACGACGGGGGAGTTGAAATCTTGTGCCAGGGCCAGCAGGATGGACACACTAGTGTTTAGATGTTGACCTGATCCCATCCCGCCCACGTATCGATGTAAACAACCTAACGCCAGGGAGTTTCCTGTTCTACTCACAACATCACGGGCTGACTTTAACCTGGAGATAGATTCAGTTTCCCAAATACACTAAATCTACAGCATATGACTTAGAACATATCTAAGTTAAACTGTTAATAAACTCTAAAGTATGATTATTCATTGAAGTTGAAAACATTGTGGCTAATTGAGAAATTGCTCATCATGAGCTATTCTTCTTTTTGGCACAAAGTTTTCAAAAGTTGTGTGCTGCAGAAGTGTCAAAAGCGTATGTTTATGGTTTAAAAGTGTTTAAACAAATTCAAATAAATTATTTTTGATTTGAGTCATAGTTTAAATCTCCTTACAGTTCATCATATAAATACTGTTATATTTTTAGTTGCATTTTTTATCTGTATAATTTCTCAATGTTGAAAAAAATGCCAAAATAATATTAACAGACTAAACAAAACAATGCTTAACAATTTCCCACATTAAATAAATCTTCAGATGACGACTTCGAAAAATGTCTTTGCTTAAATATGAAAATATTTCTATTATTGAATGTGGCAAAGTGAGAAATTGCTCAAGAAAACAATCTTTTCAAATTTGTCTATTGCAGAGGCATCAAAATGCATCTGCAAGTGGGAAATGGTTAACTCTTAAACTATAAAAGTTAAATCTGTAATCAGAATTTGTGTTCAAGTATCCGATTAGTCAGAAGCAAATTCATTCTTGAAGTTGGCCAATCAGGATACAAAACTATAAAAGTTAAATCTGTGCTCAGAATTTTTGCTCAAGTATCCGATTGGTCAGAAGCAAATTCATTCTCGAAATTGACAAATCAGAAGTCTCGTTTGGAGTGTGGAGTTCATTTCTGAGCACGGAAAACGCTTTAAGAGATTTATAGCTTCGGGCACTGAACAGATAAGTCAATTGCAAGAATGAATTTACCTCTGACCAGTCAGATACTTGACCACAATTTCTGTTTACATGGTAAACGTTAATAGTTTTGGTACCAGTCCTTAAAGACAGGCGGCTCTCAGAAATGTACTTACTTGTCAAAACTATACTGTGCCATTTCAGCTATAAATTTACTGTCCCCTACCACCTGGGCCATTCGCCCCAGGGCTTCCCCTGCAGCACAGCGTAAAATTGGGTTTGTACTGCCTAAAGCACCCTGAAACATAAGAAACAGATGGGTGATTAATTGAATCTGGTTAAACACTGTTTTCATATCACAGTGGCCAGTTCACCTACCCTAGTGTATCCTTGCTTTCTCACACCACTACTTCATACAACCGTCTTTCCAAGCAACTCACTGCTTTTCCACTTAAACATTTGCCCATTGGTGGAAGATGAGAGTGATGCTAAGACGAATTGAATGTTGTGAAACACCGGGATGAATGTTGGTCTCTCGTACAGTTTCCAAGAAGCAGATATCAAACGTAGTTAATATAAGCTGAAAGCTTGTTTCACAATCCATGTAAAATAGTTAATTAAAAACGTCACTTACAAGAATCAGATTAAAGGCAGCCTTTTTCACTTCATCTGGACCTAACTTTGTTTTGGTATCAGCTACACTCTGTAAGAAAAAGGATAGTTCAAGTTACTATTTCAATAAAACTTTCACAAATCTGTTTTGAATCGCTCTTAACCCTTTCCCACATACAACAATTCTTCAGTAGACGACTTTGAAAACAAATTGGTAAAAAGTATACATGGTAAAAATCTATTTATAAATGAAAGTTTATACATTGAATCGAGTTGAAAATATTGTTGCAAAGTGAGAAATTCCTCATTTAATTTATATAATGTTGTAGGTAAAATTAATACTTATGTAAAGTTACAATAAAAGTTTACATTATTTAACCCTTTCCGTAAAAAAAAAATGTTGTTTTTTTATATATATGAAAGTATTATCTAATAGGTTTGAAAATATTGTGACAAAAGTTGTCTGCTGCAGACATCATAAAGCCTTCAATAAATTTCACTTTTCACTGTTGATCTGGTACAATAATTTTTAGAGACTTCTGCTTTAAAATGCAACATCTGCCATTTGTTTGATTGTGTTGAAAAATTGTGGAGATGGGAGAAACTGACCTTTGACCTACAAGTATAAGATTGACCTTTGACGTAGTATCTCCTAATTGCCCTCTTATACACACCAAGTACTGGTCCTTTAAGATTTAACATAGTCAAATTTCTCAGGTGCAATCTCATTAAAATCAGACCAAACTACTTTGCTGTGCGTGTATTGGACCTGACAGCACTGCATAAAAAGTTGTCTCAAATTGACCCAATACTCTTAAATATTCATGAGCAATTGCCTGGTTTTCTGTTCAATGAAAATGCACGATACAACCAACGCTTGTTACTATACAATCGGAACACTTAGCAATCACCTCTTCTTTATTACATTTTTTTCATATGGGTTATCTCCCCTGTAGATACCTTACAATTTAGATTAACAAAGGTCAATCTGAGATGACAGTCATCAGATATATATGATCGTTTTCTACTGAAGAGAAGATTTGGTCTGGTTTAAATGAGATTGTTAACTTAGGCAACTAATTAGCTTTAATTCCTACCCATCGCCTATGTGGTGAAGTACTAGAGCATCCGCTTCTGGTGTGGGAGGCCATGGGATCAATCCCCGACCGGGTCATATCAAAGACTTTTAGAAAGGTAGTAAAGGGTTTTCCTCTCTGATGTCAGGATAACTGGACCAGTAGAACTGGTAAACTACACAGGAAATGCCATGATATAACTGAACAAGAGCACTGTGGAGCCAATGCTCATCTGTTTTTCCTAAGTCGAAAAAAGGGGCTTCACTGAATAATTGTTTAAGCCAGAGTTATGTGACTTGGTAAAGACATTTGTATTGTTCCTAGAAACATGTGTACCACGTTTTATTTGAAAATGTTGAAAACAATTTGAGTTAAGAGGTAAGGTTAAAGTTTTGTGACGACACAGACGCCAAGAGTATCACAAAAGCCGGACTATTTTTCTCCGAAAAACAGGCGTGCTTATTATGGTAGAAATGGTTTTCCCTCTTTGGTAACCGGATAAATGGACCAGGAGAACTGCTTACTTACCAAGGAAACGCTACGATATAACTTCAAAATTGTTTAAAGTTTGGTAAAACAGTTAACAATCCACATATAATCACCTACCTTTAAAGCACACAGAACTGCTGTAAAGATGTTCATCTGGACAGCCTGTTGTCGTGACGATTTTGCCTGTTTAATGCACTCATTGAAATGTTGCAACATCTGGAACCGGTGTTTGTGGGCTACCCTCGGGAATATCAGGCCATACAGTCTGACAGAGCTGTCGATCACTGCCACGCCCAATGGGAGGGGCCCAGGTATAGGGTCAGTCTGCAATAAGGAGAGAAAAGTTAGAACAGTTAGTTACTCTAAACATAATGGTTAAAACTTGCAACACATTCATTTGTAATAATTAATTCTTTCCCACATACAGATACATTTTGACACCTCTGCAGTTGACAACACATTTGAAAACATTCTGAAAAAATAATAATGAGCAATTTCTCCTTTTGCTAAAGTGTTTTCTACTCTTATCAATTATTATTCTTTCATTTACAGATTTTTCCTATTTTTGCCAAGATGTTTTCAAAGTTGTCTGCTGCCGATTTATTGTATGTCAGAAAGGGAGGGTTGAATTTCATAATTATTTGCAAACAAGATGTACCTATAGTGAGTAAGTCTGCTATTAAATGAAATTGAATACTGAAAGCAACAAGGAATTCTTAGTCAACAAAATGGTCGCTGACTAGATCATGTAAACGCTTTCCTTCATTTAGTCGCTTTCTGACGCCTCTGCAGCAGACGGCTTTTTGAAAACATAGTGACAAAAGAAGAAATTGCTCAAAACGAGCAATTTCTCCTTTGTCACTATGTTTTCCACTTTTAGTCATAGGTTATCCATTCAATTATAGAGATTTTCGATGTATTGACAAAATACGTTCAAAGTCGTCTGCTGCAAATTCTCCTTTTGCCTCACTGTTCTCAACTTTATTCAATAATAACACTTTCATTTATAGAGATTTTCTTCTCTTCTGCATTGATCTTTTATAAAAAAAAACGTCTGCTACAGATTTGTAATATGTGGGAGAGGGTTAACTGTAAAAAGAAGTGGATTGTCGAATTGAAATCAAACTTAACCCTTTCCCTCATATAGACGCTTTCTGACGGCTTTTTGAAAACAAAGTGACAAAAGAAGAAATTGCTCAAAACGAGCAATTTCTCCTTTTGCCACAATGTTTTCCACTTTTAGTCATAGGTTATCCATTCAATTATAAAGATTTTCTATTTTTTGACAAAATATGTTTTCCACTTTTAGTCATAGGTTATCCATTCAATTATAGATATTTACCATTTTTTGACAAAATATGTTTAGTTGTCTGCTGCAGAATTGTCGTATGAGGGAACAGGTTAATCTTAGAATGTAAAATATAAATGAAATAAATGTACTTACAATAGGGCACCTTATAAAGAGGGCATGTGCATCATGCTCTAGAGCACCCGATCCTGCTGCACTGTTTGGTTGTAACTGAAATAAAGAGAAAACAAAACATGTACCAACTTATTTCCCGGAAACCTTTATGTACTGAAATGTTTTGAAGAAAATAGGTCAGTATCGTTAGTATCAGATGACATTTTAACCCTTACCCATATATAGACGCTTTCTAACATTTCTGCAGCAGACGACTTTACAAAACATTGTGACAAAAGGAGAAATTGTTCCAAATGAGCATTTTCTCATTTTGCCACAATGTTTTCAACAACTCAATTATCAAAGTTTCATTTATTTCAGTGTTTTTACCTAGATGTTTTTAAAGTTGTCTGCTGCAAAGAAAATTGTATGTGGGAAAGGGTTAAGCCTTAAAGGTAGACAACTGTTGAAGAAGAGATATTTATCATCAAGACATGATGAGAAATCTTACCATTTAAAAACAAGATTTTTGTTTGTTTTTTATTGATTCTTAGATTTAACTAACATTTTTCATTTGTTTCCTTTGATGTGTTTAACTTGGAAAGGACTTAAAACAATTTTTAACCCTTTCCCTCATACGACAACTCTGCAGCAGACGACTTTGAACATATTTTGTCAAAACATAAAAAAGTGGAAAACATTGTGGCAAAAGGAGAAATTGCACGTTTTGAGCAGTTTCTTCTTTTTTCACTATGTTTTCAAAAAGCTGTCTGCTGCAGAAAGCGTCTATATGAGGGAAACAGTTAAACAAGAGCGCCGCAAGAGAACACTCACGCTCGTCTGCTTTTTTCTAAGTAGAAAAAGGGGCATTACTGAATAATTTTATAAAAGCAGACTTATCATGTGCCATGGTATAGACATGCGTATTGTTCCATGAATCAATCCCTTTTCCTGATGCTTTTGGAAAGCTGTGTAAGAAAAGCAGAAATTGCTCAAAATCAACAACTTTTTTCATAATGTTTTCAAATCTGGATGCTCGAGAGATCTCACCATTTTCAATATGCCAATTTTAACCAGATATTTTCAAAGAAGGCAGTATGAAAAATTATAACATCAGGTAAATAATATGTTAATAATATATCTATGAATTTTGTTTTGTAGTTTCTGAGGAAACATGCAATGTGAGTAACAGTTGCAATATTAATATCAATGTTACTACCTAATAATACAACATCAATGTCTGTAAGGGAGATAACCTATGCTTTAGTCTGTTAAAAATCTGTTTGGTCATTTCCCACATACAAAAAGAAACGCAGCAGACGTATTTGAAAACATTTAGGCAAAAATATAGAAAATCTCTATTAATGTGTGTATAATTAATGAGTGTAGTTCAAAACATTTTTGCAAAATGAAAAATTGCTCTTTATAAAGTGGTCTGCTGCAGATGCATCAAAATGCATCTATACATGGAAAAGATCTAATAACTGTTTAAAAATCTAGAATTTTATAACAATAATCATACAAGTGGCAAAACAAATTAAGATTTCATTACAAACTTGCAGTCTCGCTTCCCGTAATTATTTTTAAAATCATTCCTAAGATGCTCATCAATAGTTCATCCATTCCATCACACACACAGATGGATGCATATCAAGCAATGATATCATTAAAATATTGTGAAAAAAGAAGAAATTGCTCACAATGAGCAACACCTTATATACATGTACTTCCAATGTTATTAGTTTAGTTTAAACTTATTTATTTTACATCAATTGCGAAACAAGCCTTTGGCTTAGATTAATCACTCTCGATGTCTGCTTCCTGGAGACTTAACCAGTACTCGCGCCGTTTGTGTGGAAAAATCCCAAAGTCAGGACCCGCTCATCACGGGACTCGAACCAGGGACCTTTGATACGAGAGGCCGACGCTCTACCTCTGCACCACTGTCTTCCACTTATGTTATCATATATTTTCAACACATAGTTAACCCTTTCCCTCATATAGACGCTTTCTGACGCCTCTGCAGCCGACGACGTTTTAAAAACATAGTGACAAAAGAAGAAATTGCACAAAACGTGCAATTTCTCCTTTTGCCACAATGTTTTCCACTTTTTGTCATAGGTTATCCATTCAATTATGGAGATTTTCTACTTTTTGACAAAATATGTTCAAAGTCGTCTGCTGCAGAATTGTCGTATGAGGGAAAGGGTTAAGTCTTTCACACATGCAGACGCATTTTGTCCAATATTCAGCAGCCAACTTTTGAAAACATTGCGACAAATGCTTCTTTTGTCCCAAAGTTTTCTACTTTTTTCAATAATTATAATTAATCAATACTTTTGCCATGCTGTTTGCACATAATTGTCTTCTGCTGATTTGTCATGTTGGAAAAGGTTCAATTATTCCACAGATTCCAGTATCTTCATAACAGTTTTTTTCCTAGACACAATCTCCTTTATAGGATGTCAGAACAAAGACATTGTAAGGCCATGCTGAGTTCTTATTTTGAAATGGGCGGCAATTAGAAGCGGTTGATCTTGAGAGACAATCTCTCATGATACACCTGATAATTCAACCTACAGTTGGTCAGCTAACCCTTTCCCACATACAACAAATTTGCAGCAGATTACTTTGAAAATATCTTGGTAAAATACAGCGAATATTAAAATAAATAATATTAAAATTATTGAATAGAGTTGAAAACTTTGTTTTAAAAAAAAGAAATTGCTCATTCTTCTTTTGTCACAATGTTTTCAAATATTGTTGGTTGCATATGCGTCAAAATGTGTATATGTGGGAAAGGGTTAACTATTGAGGACAAAAATTGAATCAAAGGAAGTTTTTTTTAGGTCAAATATACATGCAAAATGAAACATGCACTTCTGAAATGTCATAACATTAAATTAAACAGAATCAGTCTAAGCCTGAAACGCCAATGTTGTAAAACAACATAGGCCTTGACTGTTGATTCTTTTTGATAAACTAAAACATAAAAAATGCTGACAATACAAAACAATTAAAAGTAATAGAGAATGCCTGTATTTAAATAATATTCTAAAAGGCGGAGTTTTCAAATAAAAAGATAGAGAAAAAAATAATATTTAAACTGCAAATTAATAACATTGTTATGGACACAACATATAACCATGCTAAGCTGCATTCAAAGAAAGAGCCTACGTTAATCCCCCTGATTTTTTTTTTTTTTAATGGTGTTTGTTTTATGCGCACTTTAAACAATATTTCATTTATATCAAGGCATTTCCTGGGTAAGTTACCAGTACTACAGGCCAATTTATCCTGACACCAGCAAGTCAGTCGTAATATTACCTCACAGCCCTGAGCCCCAAGGAGGTCAGGTCTTTGGTATGACCCAACTAGGGATTGAACCCACAACCTCCCACACCTGAGGCAAACACTCTTTCACTACAACGCAGAGGCGGTATTTCCAGATTTTAACCCATTGTCAAATATTCACAAATGTATGTAACCAAACAATAACAGAAACAGGGTGTTTCTTTATGTTTTCTTAAGTCTTTGAATCTGATTTACGACAAAGCAAGTAACAAGTTTAGATTTCAAAAGGGAACAAAAATCTAATAGAATAGGGGATCTCTTTTTAATCCATATGTACATGTAACATGTACATAGATCTACTATTCGAGTAAATAAATAATAACAACAAAACAAAATAGCTAAAGATGAATCCCCCTTTTTTCTAATAGGTCTAAATGGCAGACATACCAATTAGAGAGCATAAACATGAAGATTAAGGTCAAATCAAGGTCAGTTGAGGTTATAAAAGGACTTTTTTTTTAACCGATTCATTCATGTCAAAGGTCAAACTGTGTGACCTTGAAAGGGTCAAGATAAGGATTGTGAATATAAATAAAATTTGCTATTGTTGTGTAAAATATACATAATTTCATAACACAAACTTTCATGAAATCATAAAAATCAACTGTACAAGAAATTATTATATTTAGAGTAATATGCTTAGCCAACTAGAATTTTTAGCCCTCCAGAAACTTGGGGACTAGATTGATTCTGAATGAATTCATGTTTGTTGAGCTTTCTGCTTTGAAACACATAACCCTTTCCCACCTGCAGATACTCTTGTGTATGAGCAATTCCTACCTTTGCCACAATGTTTTCAAATCTAATCTTTTTGCAGAGGCGCTAAAATACGTCTATTTAAGAGAAAGGGTTAACCCTTTCCCTCATATAGACGCTTTCTGATGCCTCTGCAGCAGACAGCTTTTTGAAAACATAGTGACAAAAGAAGAAATTGCTCAAAGCAATTTCTCCTTTTTGACACAATGTTTTCCACTTTTATTCATAAGTTATCCATTTAATTATAGAGATTTTCTATTTTTTGACAAAATATGTTCAAAGTCGTCTGCTGCAGAATTGTCATATGAGGGAAAGGGTTAAGAGGCATTGAAACTTATCATCATTGGCAAAAGGACTACTAATCTTGTTGCATGAATTTGGCGTAAAAATATGTCTGTTTCAGAGAATTGAAACTTATCAGCATCGGTAACAACTTTAACAACGCAATTAAAACTCAGCCTTTTGGACACCCTATCTTGACCCTTAAACACGGCTATACTCACAATGTCTTTGTTCAGTCTACGATTTGGTTCATACTAAAACAAGATTTGGGGGAGCCAAAGGTCATTGTTCATTACACACAAAGGTCATTGTTCATTACACACAATAGCACAATAAATAGGACATGATACAAATAAATCACAGAAGTGAGACTGCAAGTTTTTGCCACTGCCATTTGTTGTTTCCCCCCCGATATATCATTTATAGACTACAAACTTACCTTCTACCACTTTAACCCTTTCCCTCATACGACAATTCTGCAGCAGACAACTTTGAACGGAGTTTGACAAAACATATAAAATCTCCATAATTGAATGGATAACCTATGACAAAAAGTGGAAAACATTGTGGCAAAAGGAGAAATTGCACGTTTTGTGCAATTTCTTCCTTTGTCACTATGTTTTCAAAAAGCTGTTTGCTGCAGAGGCGTCAGAAAGCGTCTATATGAGGGAAAGGGTTAAGATGCATTTTTGATGCATCTGTAGCAGACAACTTTTAAATGCATTGTGGCAAGAGAATAAATTGCTTATGATGAGCAATGTGTTTCATCTCTATTTAACCCTTTCCCTCATATAGAAGCTTTCTGATGCCTCTACAGCAGACGGCTTTTTGAAAACTTAGTGACAAAAGAAGAAATTGAACAAAACGTGTAATTTCTCCTTTTGCCACAATGTTTTCCACTTTTTGTCATAGGTTATCCATTCAATTATGGAGATTTTCTATATTTTGACAAAATACGTTCAAAGTCGTCTGCTGCAGAATTGTTGTATGAGGGAAAGGGTTAATCATTATAGCTTCATTACCAGAGATTTGCTATATTTTTGCCTAGATGTTTTCAAAGTAGTTTGCTGCAGATTTGTTGTATGGGGAAAATGGTTAAAATAAAAGAAATTCTCGATCGAAGAAATTATAAACTTCAGACAGACCAGAAAACATTGTGGAGAAAAAGAGAAATTGTTCAATTTGAGCAATCCTTTTGCTTACAATGTTTTAAAGTGGTCTGTCTCAACATTGACTATATCAGGGAAAAAGGAAATGCTTTTTCTTATTACACAAAAAACTTAATATATATATATACATACAATTGAGAAAGGCATTTTACAACACTGCTCTTCAGCTACAACACTATTGAAATAATGATTCTGTCAACGCAGTTAATAACCCATAATATAGTTCACCAAAAACTGTTAATTGGGTTCATTCATTAATTTTACCATAGCCCAAAAAGCGAATGGCAATGCTGAAGAGTGAAGATACCTTTCTGCACTCTTATGTAATGTCTTAGATTTTTTCCCTCCCGAGAACATATTTACAGAAATCTGCTTTAAAAACATATCAGGTAAGGTTCGATTGTATGGTGATTTACTCCACTTTCAACAAAATTCCAGATATAATACAGCATTCCCTGGGTAAGATACCAATACACTGTACTACTAGTCCATTTATTCTGACACCAACCAGTCAGTCTGAGCAATTTCTCCTTTTGCCACAATGTTTTCAACTCTTTTCAATAATGAACCTTTCCCTTATACAGATTATAAATAAGCAATTTCTCCTTTTGCCACAATGTTTTCAACTCTTTTCAATAATGAACCTTTCCCTTATACAGATTATAAATAAGCAATTTCTCCTTTTGTAACTATGTATTTTACTCAATTCAACAAGCCTATAGAAAGAAAATAATCTTTCCCCTTTCCCAGATAAAGGCGCATTTTGACAGATATGCAGCAGACAACTTCTGAAAACATTATGACAAAAGGGGAAATTGCTCATAATGAGCAATATCTCCTTTAGCCACAATGTTTTCAACTCTTTTCAATAATGAGACTTTCCCTTATAAATAGAGAATTTCCATGCTTACGACTGGACGTTTTCAAACTCATTTTCTGCAGATTTGTTATATATGGGAAAGGGTTAATGATTTATTGTGATGCTAAAAGTTTTGTTGCAATAGACTGCAGAATGTTCACCCAGTGATCAGCATCGATCAACACATTTTAAGGCTAAAAAAAAAAGTCACATTTTTTATTTGGTGACACTAATATAACCCAATTAACCGTCAAACTGAAATTAAACTAAATATCTAAAAATAACTTAAAATGTTCTAGATACATGAAGGTAAAATTGTAATAGCGGAGGAAAAAGAAGGAGAAATTGCTTGCTTTCATCAATTTCTTCTTCTTTTCCCACAATGTTCATCCATCATTTTGTATCACGGAATGAAAAAAGCAACATAAAATGTAATGATGAAATTTGACAGGAATGAAGAATGATGCCTTAAAGTTCATTGTGTGGATCAAGATAAACATATACATAATTAGCTGTGATAGTTTCTTTAAACCAATTTTTTCTTCATTTTTTTACCAACAAACAGAAATATATTTTTTTTAAGGTTTGGGCCTGAGGCCTTTTTTTAACATTATTCTCAGTTCAATCACATTGACAGCTCACTTATTCATGATCCCTGGGTAAACAAACCAGTACAAGGCTAGGAAATGTGCCTTGCCCAAAGACATATAATTCAAATGATCATAGCCCAAAAAGCGAATGGCAACGCTGAAGAGTGAAGATACCTTTCTTAGGTAATTTCTCCTTTTGCCACAATGTTTTCCACATTTAGTCATATGTTATCCATTCAATTATAGAGATTTTTCTTTGTTTTGACAGAATATGTTTAAAGACGTCTGCTGCAGAAATGTCGTATGAGGGAAAGGGATGATCATTAAAGGACTCTACAACCTATGTTGTGAGTACCACAATCTAGGGTTTAGATAGTTACTAACAGAGACATAGCGGGGGGAAAGAGTGGTTAACCCTTTCCCTCATACAGACGCTTTCTGACGCTTCTGTAGCAGATGGCTTTTTGAAAACATAATGACAAAAGAAGAAATTGCACGTTTAGCCACAATGTTTTCCACTTTTTGTCATAGGTTATACATTCAATTATAAAAAAATTCCATTTTTTGACAAGTATGTTCAAAGTCCTCTGCTGTAGAATTGTCGTATGAGGGAAAGGGTTAACTGCCACTTATCTAGGCCTATACCTGTTAGTTTGTAGGTTTTGTAAGTTAATCCGTTTTTTTAAATTGATTGCAAAACAAAACAAACTTTCAGCTTTTAACCCTTTCCCTCATATAGTCGCTGTTTGATACCTCTGCAGCAGACGGCTTTTTGAAAACATAGTGACAAAAGAAGAAATTGCACAAAACGTGCAATTTCTCCTTTTGCCACAATGTTTTCCACTTTTAGTCATAGGTTATCCATTCAATTATGGAGATTTTCTATGTTATGACAAAATATATTCAAAGTCATCTGCTGCAGAATTGTCGTATGTGGGAAAGGATTAAATAAATCACGCTCAATCATTTTTTGTGCCGTTTCTGTGGAAAAAATCCCAAAGACAGACCCACCCTCAACATGTGATTCAAACCAAGGACCATTGGTTTATGTGGTTCTACACTGAAAACAAATGCCCTGCGGTTGATTTTCCAGCAGCAAAAGCTAACAATGAAACAAAAACATCACAATCCTATTACCTGATCCTCTACAGCTTTATGATCAGTTTCTTGAAGCCAGGATCCCAGGATGACGCTGTCGTCAACGTGACAAAGTGCTCGTAACTGCGACGTCGTGGTGTTGGCGGGATTGTCCGTCAGGGTGAATTCGGCGACGAGCTCTCTCAGTAAACTTGTGTAAGTTCCTATTACAATAAGAAACAAGTTATCCTTATGATATCAACTTAATTTGTTTTCTATTCAATTCCAAATCCTGGTTTAAGAAAAAAACTAAAGCTTGTAATGTTCTTTCACAAAGTCCTTTGCTGCAGAGGCAAACCACCTGTGTTTGCTTCATTGCGATTATTTACTTTTTTCTACATTGTTTCAACTATTGACTAATTCTTTCATATTATGATAATTTATGGGTTATTGAGAAATAACAATCGAGTTCATAATGATAAAGTCCCTGTTTTAAATAGTAAATTTACCAAGATATAATTAAACAAAAATTCTAAGTTGAACCAGTCTCATAATCTTGAAAATGTGCAAGAGTAAATCAGTTATCATGTCACCAAGATGTATGACATCATTTTGCTCAATTTCATATCTTGTTTTTAATTTATTTTTCAAAGTATATAATACACAGAAGAAATATAGCAATTGGTGTTCCCTCAATGGAAGTAAATGTTGATGTTACAGAAAATGAAACAGTTAAGCAATTCCCATTTTAGCCCATCTGAAGCGGACGACTTTTGAAAACATTATGACAAAAGGTTAGATTGCTGAGCAATTCCATGTTTTGCTGAGATGTTTTCGAAGTCTCCTTCTGCATATTTGATGTAAGTGGGAAAGGGTTATCCCCTATTTCATACCTTCATAGGACTGTGTTGGTAACAATGCAAGAACGTCATACATTCTCAGTCTGACCATGGCTGCGCAGGCTTTTAGGTGGGTACCATACATCTTCACAACTTCGGGTAAACTGAAAGATTATACAATGACAAAATTGACATTGACAAGATCTGTTCAATATTCATAAGGTATTGATTTTTTATTATACAGTATCTGTTAGTTTTTTCATTAGATACAAATCTTTTATTATCATTATACATAGAAAAAAAGATTCAATTCGTAAATTTTACAAGTGCAAAGTGTCAATGAAAATTTGTTGATTCTCTAAAGAACGGACGCGTAGTTGACTTATCATCTTTCGAATATTTTACCATCTCTGGACTTTCTCATGATTAGTTAAGTCATTGTTACTCGCTCTATTCATGATTCTCATATCGGCTAAATCCTTTCCCACTTTCAGGCACATTTTTACACCTCTGCAAGAGATGACCTTTGAAAACGTTGTGGCAAAAGGAGAATTTCCTCATAATGATTAATTTCGCCGTTTGCCACAATGTTTCAACTCTATCTTTCATTTATACAGAGTTTGCATATTTTTGTCTAGATGTTTTAAATGTCTTCTGCTGCTGATTTGTTGTATGTGGGAAAGGGTTAAAGTCTGGAAGGTAGCCAGTTGCCTGGAAAGAATGTTACGAGGAATTCTGGTGACAGAGAGACAAGAAACACATGGTAAGGGTGAACCGGCAACTATGATATAAACGAAATACTGCCGAAAACAACATTAACTCTTTCCCACATACAGACGCTTTCTGATGCCTCTACAGCAGAAGACTTTTTAAAACATTGCGGCAAAAGTGGAAATTGCTCATAATGAGCAATTTCCTCTTTTGCTACAATGTTTTCAACTCTATCCAATATTCATATTTTCAATCATATAGATTTTTCCTATTTACCTCTGTCTGTTTTGAAAGTCATCTGCTACAGAATTGTTGTATGTGGGAAAAGGGTTAAAACCCAAATAAATCACTTCCAACATTTACCTTCTATAAAAAAAAAATATTCAAATAAGCTTCAGTTACTTACTGCGCTAACATAGTGAGTGCACATTCTAATGGTGCCAACAATCTTCTGATAACATCTTCTGTTACAAGTTCTCTACAGTACAGTAGGAAGCTGTGCATAGCTGTAATAATAATCATGGAGATATTTGAAGCTCTAGATAAGGAGGGGTAAACAGGTGTTTATTTTTCACAATAATATTTCTCTTATTACCAAATTAAACCCTATGTTTTGGTTTAACCCTTTTCCACCTGCAGACGCATTTCGACGCAATAGCAGCAGACAACTTTTGACAACATTGTGGCCAAAGGTGAAATTGCTCATGATGAGCAATTTCTCCTTTGGCCACAATGTTTTCACCTTTATTTAACAATTAAGCTATCTTTTATGTAGATTTTTCGGGTTTTTGTCACTATGTTTTCAAAGTCGTCTGCTGCAGATTTGTTGTATGTTGGAAAGGGTTAATACACAAAACATAGGGTTTTGAGGTCAATGAAGAGTTTATCAACATAAAATATGTCTCTTACCTAGAGCTCCGACTGATATTTGAACAAAATATAACACAATTTAATAGATGCAAGGTACATTGATGTATACAGATCGTCCTAAGTCATTCAGCACTTAGGTGTGTGCTAGCAAAATCCACCAATCAAATTACAGCTTTTAAATAACACATTCCTAAGTACTCTGAGCGTTAGATAAATCTCACAAATTAAGCAATTATCACTTTCAACAAATACATCAAAGATATCTTTTTTTTTCATTGATTTAAAATGATAATCAAATATTAATCCTTTCCTTAAATACAGACAAATTCAGACACCTCTGCATCAAATAACTTATGAAAACCTTCTGAGATATGGAAAAAAAAACGAGCAAAAGATACCTTCTTTCCTCAGTGCTTTTAACCTTTTCAAATGCCTTCTGCTGTAAAGGTGAAATAAAATGTCTGTACAAGTGGAAAGGGTTTAAAGTATCAATCTGTAGTGTGATACAAACTTGTCTCTTACAAACTATACCCTTTCCCTCATACGACAATTCTGCAGCAGACGACTTTGAACATATTTTGTCAAAACATAGAAAATCTCCATAGTTGAATGGATAACCTATGACTAAAAGTGGAAAACATTGTGGCAAAAGGAGAAATTGCACATTTTGTGCAATTTCTTCTTTTGTCACTATGTTTTCAAAAAGCCATCTGCTGCAGAGGCGTCAGAAAGCGTCTGTATGAGGGAAAGGGTTAAATTGTCCATACCTCCAAGGGCGCCTGCCCTGCCTTCCAGTGTCACTTGCCATGTGAATGAGTCTCCCCGAGCTTTTTCCGAGTCCAGTTCCTTTACAGACCGCGGGAATGCATTTCTCCACAGCAACAACATTCGAGGGAGATGACCCTTAACAACAGGGGACCCTATAAAGTATAATTGATTAATACATATTCATAAAAGATAATTATTTGTTTTTGGTGTGATATGCTTCACTTGAAATAATTAAAATTTCATATTTACTAAAGAGCAAAGCAAGGTTGATAAACTAGAGTTTTCCAAAGATCACATGTGTCACCTACAAGAAGACATTTTTTGTTTTGTTAGGGTTTTACGCCGTTTTCAACATTACATCCGTTATATCATTGCAACAGTTCATTTCTTGATCCCTGGGTAAACAAACCAGTACTAGGCTAGGAAATATGCCTTGCCCAAAGTCAATCCACCATGACCACAGTGCCGCAACTGGAAATCAAACCAGGGTCGCTAACCACTCGGCCACAGCATGCCACTAGACATGTCAGGTAAATATTATCAATTAAGTCAAAGCATGACTGGCAGACGAGCAAGCAAGAAGTGATACCTAATTGCAGGCAACATCAAAAGATGACAATGCTTAATTATCATCACCTGAAATAATCGCCGATCCTCGGAAGTGCAGTCCAGGTTTGGTGAGTTCGAACCCGAGCTCACCCAACATGTTTAACATAATTCAATACCATCTAATCATTCATCTCCCACTGATGGAGTCTATGTGGTAAAGCAACGCAACCAGTTGCTTGGAAAGACTGTTGTGTGGAGTACTGGTGTGAGGAAGTCAAGAAAAAACATGGGTAGGTGAACTTGCCACTGTGATATAATGGAAAAATTGTTGAAAACGGAGTAAAACCTGAATCAATCAATCACCCGAAATAATAACAGTTCATACTTTTAAGAGTTTGATTGATAGGCAGCATATTTACCTAATGTCATAAGGGCCCCAAACAATAACCACCCGGACTGGGTTCTCTGTAACGACAATCTACTATTCTGGGAGGCAGTTCTAAGCAAGTCCTCAGCAATGCTGAATATTTGCTGTTAAACGATACAAAAGAAAATGTTAATGGCTTTAATACCGTGGGATTTATTTCAATTAACACTTTCCAACATGTTGATGCCTCTGCTAGGCCTCTATTTGTAAAGATAGGCGATAGACATGTGTCAGAGAGTGTGTGAGAACATTATATACAATAATCTAAGGGACTAGGTCATGTTTAATTTGTATAAAACAGTAATTAAATAGTGAAGTGTCAAATAATAACATATCTGGATTAAAAGAAGATGCTCAAAAAACAATTTCTATGAATTAAGAAAGTTCAATACCGCTAATAACTTAATTCCTACTGTTTTCCTAGGTAAAATCTTTCCTCATCAACAGTTTCTAAACAACATATACATTGAAATTGCACAAAGATCCTTACCTTTCCCTTAGCATGGGGAATACCGAGTGGACACTGGTACACACGCCCAAGGAGAGCCGCTATTGCACTGCTGTAACCAGACACAGCCTCAGGGGAAGACTTCAGTTTGTTCATACGCTCTATACATCTATCCAGCAGTGGGGTCAACTGTGAGGGTAGGGCCACGGATATGCTACCCAGACACCAGGATGCAGACAAGCGGGCCGATGCACTAGGGTGTATTAACACAGACACAACTGGCTCTATTATACCTGCAATTAACGTATTTAGGACGTAATGGTGAACCATAATAGTAGAGTTACTGTTATCCTTTCCCATATTATGTAGACACCTTTCTACACATCTGCAGCAGAAGACTCTTGAATAAATTATGGCAAACAGAAAATTTGCTCATAAGAAAATTATGATTATTATCTCCCTATCTATTTTTTTACTCTAAGTAGTTATGTAGTTTATGATTCTTGTAAACAGTGTAGAAAAGGGAGAGAAAAAATACTTATAAATAGCTATTGTTTTCAACTTTGTAATAGACATACTTTCAGTTTTTCCTAATTTTATTTTGTTTACCTTTAGATATTCTTATGTTATAAAATGTTAATTACAGTTGAACATGGCTTAAAACCACCTTGGAATGGCTATTCCCTGTCTATAGCAACCACATTTTTAATTTCCCAATTATTCATTTTCTGCATAAATGATGACCCTGCAAAAAAAGTCTACCTGTGAACAAAGACCAGATTGTTGTCTTCCCATTTGTACTGGCATAAGAAAGTCAGGAAACACATGGATAGGTGAACTGACTATAAAATTGTTTGCAAATGGCATAAAACCCCAAACAATCAACAAAAGAATATCCCCTAACCTGTGGCTGGCTCCGATACCAGTGGACTGGCGGACGTCCCCAGAGTCAGGACAAGACAGCCTAGTTCATGTAGGGCACAGACTAACACGTGTTGACTACCAGCGATTTCTGTGTTGTTTGATTTACTGTCCATGGCATCTGCACTGGCTTCACCTGTAATGGTAAAATGAGCTATATAGAGTCAGAGTCAAGATTATTCCTCCTGTATGTGATATAGCTGTATATAACCCTTTCCCTCATACAACATTTCTGCAGCAGACGACTTTGAACATATTTTGTCAAAATATAGAAAATACAAGCTTTGATTCATTTGTTTGGAATTCGAGGAAAGCAAAATCATGACTACAAAAAATCTTCCTAATCCTTTTTAACCCTTTCCCTCATACGGCAATTCTGCAGCAGACGACTTTGAACATATTTTGTCAAAAAATAGAAAATCTCTATAATTGAATGGATAACCTATGACTCAAAGTGGAAAACATTGTGGCAAAAGGAGAAATTGCTTGTTTTGAGCAATTTCTTCTTTTGTCACTATGTTTTTTAAAAAGTTGTCTGCTGCAGAGGCATCAGAAAGCGTCTATATGAGGGAAAGGGTTAACTTCTGTCAAAGAACTAAAAGTGTAATTGTACAGAGCTCTAGATAAGGGGCATTTTTCATGTTCTAAAATCCTTATTTGACATTCAAACCCTATGTTGTGGGTACCTACAACACAGGATTTTGTTGAGTAATAATAGAAATATTGTGGGGAAAAGACCTGTACAGTCCCTCTTATCTAGTCCTCTGAATGTATTTTTATTTGATGTGATAACGGAGAAGCAATTAGATTTATGAGTACATGTTTGCATATCTTACCTCTTTTTTTGTAAAGGATGAATATATTTATACAATATATGAGCCTGTCCATTGGAAGGGTACATTTTGGGAACAGTGCAGATCTAGATCAGCATGTGCAAGATCTCCACTGTTCACACATTATTTACATAAGTGCTTTACATCAAAAGTTTGAATGATTTCTTTAAAAGTTGTGTGCTGCAGAGGTGTCTAAAAGCATCTGTATGTGGGAAAAGGTTAATTTCAAAACAACAAAGAGTTTGTAAGATTAAAGTTGAATTCCTACCTATAGCATTCATTTGTTTGATGATGATTTTACAGATCTCTTTGGCTGCCGCTATCTGGGCCTTCTCCCCGAGTAAACCCCCTATAACCGATCTCATTATAAACGAGACACATTTCCTTGCGTAAACAGCATCAACATGAGTGGGCGTCGCCCTAGGATTGGAGACCAGCTCTAGCACATGGTCCAAAAATGTTTCGATGTTTCTTTCTAACCACAGTCCTCCCATACATTTAATGAATTCCACATATGCCTGTAAAAACAGAAAATTATTAAATATGTCTAAAAGCTTGTTTTGCATAAATAATTTAAATCTCCATCACACTTTCCCACTTGAAGACACATTAAGATGCATCTGTAGCAGATGGCTTTTAAAAACATTGTGGGAAAAGGTGACATTGCTTATGGTGAGCAATTTCTCCTTTTGTCATTCAAAAATTATATCCTCAATATGTTTTTTTTTTTTTTTTTTGCCTTAATGTTGTCAAAGTCATCTGCTGCAGATTTGTTGTATGTGAGAAAGGGGTTAATTAAATTTATCCCCAATACGGATGATATTAAATCCTCCTGAAACACTTGTTTTATTAATACATTGTTATCTGCAGCAGAGGCATCTAATTGAGCCTGTATGAGGGTAAGGGTTAACCCAAGTGTATTCATGATAAAGACTAAATTGTCGGCTGCTGCAGGCAAGTCAAAGTGCGTCTGGAAGTGGGAAATGGTTAACCCTTTCCCTCATATAGACTCTTTCTGATGCCTCTGCATTGACAAAAGTCAATGCGACATGTGTCATTCGTCTTCCACCAATGGGCTATGTCTATGTGGAAAAGCAGCCAGTTGCTTGGGAAGATTGTTGTGTGGAGTACTGGTGTGAGAAAACCAGGAAATGCATGAGTAGGTGAACTGGCCGCCGTGATATAACTGAGAAATTGTTAAAAACGGCGTTAAACCCCAATCAATCAATCTGATGCCTCTGCAGCAGACGGCTTTTTGAAAACATAGTGACAAAAGAAGAAATTGCCCAAACCAAGCAATTTCTCCTTTTGCCACAATGTTTTCCACTTTTAGTCATAGTTTATCCATTCAATTATAGAGATTTTCTATTTTTTGACAAAATATGTTCAAAGTCGTCTGCTGCAGAATTGTTGTATGAGGGAAATGGTTAACAGTCAATTGTATTGCAGTTATAATAAGAGGGATATTTGCAATAAACTTACTATGTTGAACATAGTAAATTTACAGCAAATGCTAAGTCGATTGATTGTTTGATGCTTTACACCGCTTGCAAAACTTATTCATTAACCCTTTCCCTCATACGACAATTCTGCAGCAGACGACTTTGAATATATTTTGAGCAATTTCTTCTTTTATCACTATGTTTTCAAAAAGCCATCTGCTGCAAAGGCGTCAGAAAGCGTCTATATGAGGGAAAGGGTTAATATCACAGCGTTTCCTGGGCAATTTACCAATACAACTGGTCCATTTATCCTGACACCAGCCAGCGAGTCGTTATGTTAACCCCAATATGCAAATACTAAGGCAAGACTGATCAAAGGACTACAAGTGTCGCCTTCCAATAGACCAGTGAGACAAAGCTTGACAGATGACTGAGAAGTAATCCCTATTTGTGTCAACACCGAGGCAGGAAACATAAAATTCTAACTGTATTACTAAATAGAAATTGACGAGTACATAGACGCTTTCGAAATTATGGCGAAAAAAGAAAAGATCGCTCTAAACGAGAAATTTCTCCTTTTGTCATCATGTTTTCAATTCTATTCAATTATTGTTATTTCATTTAAAGGGATTTTCTGTGCTTTTGCCAGGACATTTTCAAAGTCGTCTGCTGCAGATTTGTTGTATGTGGGAAAGGGTTAGGTCATTCTTAATCCTCTCCCACATATTGTAGTAAAGTGGTCAGTCCTATAGCACAGCTACATGTTTGTATAAGAGGATACTGATACTGCCTTGCTATAGATTTTATTTTATTTATTTATTGGAGCTTTAAACCGCTTTCAACATTATTTAAGTTATATCACGGTGACAGTTCACTTATGCATGATCCCTGGGTAAACACACCAGGACTAGGCTAGAAAACGTGCCTTGCCAAAGGGCACTCCACCATGACCCTCGTGCCGCGACTCGGTATAGAACCCGGGACGCTCGGTTTCAAATCCCCATGTTAACCACTAGACCGCGGCGGATTCCACCTTTCTATAGAGCTAGCTTTTGTAGCGACGTAGTAGAGTGTTTGCCTACTGGACGAGAAGTCCAGAGTACGAGCCCTGGTCAGGTCCAAATTGTTCAGCTTGGTTACAAATCTGCAGCAGACAACTTTTCTAATGAAAGTATAAAAGTTGAATAGAGCTTGGAAAAAATTGCTCAATATGAACAATTTTTTATTTTGCCACAATGTTTTTTCAAAAATCGTTGTTTGCTGCAGAGGCATCAGAAAACATCTGTATGTGGGAAAGGATACATTGATCTGATCAGTCAGCCTTTTTGTTCAATGATAAACTTACATGTGTAACTCCCACTCTGATCTCTCTATTCACATTACCGGCTCCCTTGATCATCTCTCCTGCAGAGCTGCTCTTTAGGAACCCAAACCCTCCGCGCAGGAAACCAGCTGACACTAAACCCAACACATCTTCCAGTTTTACTTGCTTCCCTCGTCCTGCAATATTACATCAACTTAACCCTTTCCCAACAAACAGATGCTTATTGACGCATTCATCAGCAGATGTCTTCTGAAAACATTGTGATAAAAGGAGAAATTGCTCATAATGAACAATTTCTCCTTTTGTCACAATGTTTTCACATCTAATCAATATTTTATCTATCATATGCTGCAGATTTTTCAAATTTTTAACAAAATGTTTTCAAAGTCATATGCTGCAGATTTTTCATAATTATTAATGTTAAAAAGGGTAAACCCATACTTACATAGAAACAATCTGCAGCATAAACATCCAGGAAAAAATATGGAAAATCTCTATAATCAAAAGTTGAATAAGAGAGAGAGAGCGAGAGAGAGAGAGAGAGAGAGAGAGAGAGAGAGAGAGAGAGAGAGAGAGAGAGAGAGAGAGAGAGAGAACTCTTTATTTTCTATCAGGTACAAATATTGTACAGCATGAGGAATAACAATAAATACATAGGTTATCAATATGTACTTCAATTAAGTTAACAAGTGTTTACAATAACAAAGATTCGGGGACCAGAGACAACTTTCTTAGTTATTTATTTACTTAACCCCTTCCCACATAAAGACACTTTCTTATGCCTTTGCAGCTGACATAATGAGCAATTTATCCATTTGCCACAATGATTTCATCTTTTTTCAATAATTATACTTTCATTTTTTATAATTTGGATTAAATAATTTCAATGGCGACTGCAGCAGATTTGGTGTATTTGGAAAAAGGGTTAAATAAAAAGAAAACAATATGACTTTACGTTAAGTATATCTATGATAAAAATATTTTCTTACCCGAGGTTGTATTTGGCTTTGGATTGAGAGCTGTTGCCAACAGGTTGCCAAGCAACTCGGCAATAGCATATCTGGCATCATAGTTGGAGCCATCCAGAGCACGTAGACTCAGCGATACAACCGTCTCTAACTCTGTTGTCGACATAAAAGGTGCCTCTGTTGTTAGCTGGTACATACACTGTAAGGGAATTCATTATTTTAACCCTTTCCCACATACGACAATTCTGCAGCAGACGGCTACACAAAAATGTGGAATATCTCCATAAATGAGAGTTTAATTATTATATAGAGTTGAAAACATTGTGGCAAAAGGAGAAATTGCTCGTTTTGAGCAATTTCTCCTTTTGTCACAATGTTTTCAAAAGTCGTCTGCTGCAAATGCGTCAGAATGCGTCTGCAAGTGGGAAAGGGTTAACTCATAGGCTACAGCAAAAAAATAAACTTTGCCCTTTCCCACATATAGACACATTTTGACAAATCTGCAGCAGAAGACTGTTGAAAACATTTTGGCAAAAGATGAACTTGCTAATTATAAGCAATTTCTCCTTTTGTAACAATGGTTTCAACTCCTTCCAATAATTTTACATAATATTTTGCAAAGACATTTACAATGTAGTCTGCTGCAGATTTTTTGTATGAGGGAAGGGAAAGGGTTAAGGAACTGTAACCAGTGAAAACTCAGCCTGCAGCTATGCAGTTAAGTATGCAGTGTATTCGCTGTTGCAATGTATTTCAGCATTCTTACTCTTTTAATAAATAAAACTAATTATGAAACACTTTCTCGCTGCTCCCCTTTCTGACGCCTCTGCAGCAAACAGCTTTTTAAAAAATATGGCGACAAAAGAAGAAATTGCTCAAAACAAGCAATTTCTCCTTTTGTCTCCATGTTTTCAACTTTATCCAATTATCGTACTTTCATTTAAAGGGAGTTTCCAAATTTGTTCCGGTATGTTTTCAAAATCGTCTGCTGCAGATTTGTTGTATGTGGGACAGGGTTATACTTATTAACTCCTTTCCGACCTGCAGACTACATCAAATACTAGTATCATTATGAGCAATTTATCCTTTTGCCACATTGCTTTGAAAAATCGTCTGCTGCAAAGACATCAGAAAGTGTCTGTTTATGGGAAAGGGGTTATATTGTATCAATGGGTTTTACCTTTGCGGCTCCTGTTCGGACGGCCATTGCCCTGTCTGTCATCGCCTGTTTGGCTGCCTTATATATATCCTTGTATGACGAACTCCCGGCAGTGCCAAGTCCTTTAACGACCTTCTCTAGTGTAAGCATCACTTCCCCACGGCATTGAGACTGAAATATTTTAAAATTACATATGCAGTCAAACCTGTGATAAAGTCCACCTTTGTATAGCAATTCCCTGTCTATAGCAACTACTTTTAATTTCCCAAATAACTCATTTTCTGCATAAATGTCCCTGCAATTAAAGACCACCTGTGATCAAAGACCAGATTGTTTTCTTTCCTATGAGTGGTCTTTAAACACAGGTTAGACTGTATTATGAAAATCAAAATCTGTGAATTGTTTTTATGCTTACGACTTATTCATTTGCTTATTATGATTGGATTGGTTTTCTGCTGTGACAAATCAATATATAGGGAGCTAATATGTGGTTAACCCTGTCCCACTTGTAGACACATTCTGTTGAATCTGCAGCAGGCGACTTTTAAACCAATGAGGCAAATGCAGAAATTGCTCATAATTAGCAATTTCTCCCGTTTTTCACAATGGTTTCCACTTGATTTGAACTCTCAATTATGGAGAATATTCAAATTTTGCCAGGATGTTTAAAATTTGTCTGCTGATGATCTGTTGCATGAGGGAAAGGAAAGGGTTAAGAAACCCAGTATCTCAATTGTGTTTTGGTCAAGCACCTCAGTTTTTTAACCCTTTCCCACATACAACAAATGAGCAGCAGATGACTTTGTAAACATCTTGGCAAAATTTCGAATAATCTCTACAAGGGAAAGTTAAATAATTTAAAATATTTAACCCTTTCCCTCATATAGACGCTTTCTGACGCCTCTGCAGCAGACGGCTTTTTGAAAACATTGTGACAAAAGAAGAAATTGCACAGAACGTGCAATTTCTCCTTTTGCCACAATGTTTTCCACTTTTTGTCATAGGTTATCCATTCAATTATAGAGATTTTCTATGTTCTGACAAAATACGTTCAAAGTCGTCTGCTGCAGAATTGTCGTATGAGGGAAAGGGTTAAGAGTTATATAAAAGCATTGTGATGAAAATGAGTGTGTATGAGAGAAAGGGTTTACTTTTTAAACCTTTCCCTCATAATAAATTATAGACGCTTTCTGACGCCTCTGCAGCAGACAGCTTTTTAAAAACATAGTGACAAAAGAAGAAATTGATCAAAACGAGTAATTTCTCTTTTTGCTACAATGTTTTCCACTTTTAGTCATAGGTTATCCATTCAATTATAGAGATTTTCTATTTTTTGACAAAATTTGTTCAAAGTCGTCTGCTGCAGAATTGTCGTATGAGGGAAAGGGTTAATGAAAATCCTTATATTTTAAGAACCTGAAAGAGTCTTATACTATAATAATTATGTGTATCAGGTAAATAGTTTAAAAACTAAAATATGTCGTTCATCACACAATTCTAGTTATTAAGTACTCATTAAAATCATCTCATAATTAAGCCGCATACTGCTCAATTTACTTACTAACAATATAGAAGAATATTGTGAGAATAAAAACAACACTTTCTTTAACCCTTTCCCACATACAACAAATCTGCAGCAGACAACTTTGAAAACATCTAGACAAAAATTTGAAAAAGCTCTATAAATGAGATGACAATTACTGAAAAAATCTGAAAACATTGTGGCACAAAGAGAAACTGGTCATTATGAGAGATTTCTCCGATTGCAACAATGTTTTCAAAAGTCGTCTGCTGCAGAGGCTTCAGAAAGCATCATGTAGAGAAGTTTACGCCTTATTCATTTGCCTATTATTACTTTCCCTATATGGATACATTTGGAAGAATCTACAGTAGATGTCTTTTGAAAACTATGTATTAGCAAGTTGTAATTTCATTCCATTTCTATTCTTGTTCATCTTAATATGATCTAAATATGGAATAGAGGCTTAGACAAATTGTATATCATGTTTTGACCTTCAAATCCTATGTTGTGGGTACTCAAATGAATCGTCCCATTGAGATGATTCTTTAGAGAACCCAAACATTGAATTTCCTAGAATAACCCTTTCCCATACACAACAAATCTGCAGCAGACGACTTTGAAAACATACCTGAACAAATTTGGAAACTCCCTTTAAATGAAAGTACAATAATTGAATAGAGTGGAAAACAGGGTGACAAAAGGAGAAATTGCTCCTTTTGATAAATTTCTTCTTTTGACATCATGTTTTCAAAGTTCCGTCTGCTGCAGAGGCTTCAGGAAGCATCTATATGAGGGAAAGGGTTATATGAGAAATTGTTTGACAAAGGTCTGATTTTATCATCAGCAAGTCCTCTGAAATCGCTATCCTTTCCCACAATTAAAAACATTTTCAGCAGACGACTTTGAAATTATAGATGAACAAGAATAAGAAAATCTCTATATTTGAAAATATAGTAATTGAATAATAGATTTGAAACATTGTGAGCATTTGGAGTGGTTTTTTAAAATTTTGCTAGTGTTTTCAAAAGTCGTCTGCTGCAAAACTGTTAAATGTGTCTGCATGTGGGATAGGCTTAACCCTTTCCCTCATAATAGACGCTTTCTGACGCCTCTGCAGCAGACGGCTTTTTGAAAACATAGTGACAAAAGAAGAAATTGCTTAAAATGAGCAATTTCTCCTTTTGCCACAATGTTTTCCACTTTTAGTCATAGGTTATCCATTCAATTATAGAGATTTTCCATTTTTTGACAAAATATGTTCAAAGTTGTCTGCTGCAGAATTGTCTTATGAGGGGTTAATACTAGTGTATAATATTGAATACTGGATGATACAGACTATTCCTGTTTCCTATAATTATTTTTACTTCCTAAAATTTTAATAATAGATTCTTTCAACACATTCGAAGTTTAATTAGCTGTCTGAGAGATCTTAACGTGATATGAAATTTCATAGTGTCTTCTTGGTAAAAGTCTGCGGCAATATATAAGCTGTCCCACGAGAAAACCAACATTATGGTCTCTGCGTATTATGTATCGACCCAGATCAGCCTGCACAGTCTAATCTTGGCCGACACATTCCATCTTAGGAGGATAGATGTATAGAGTAACGATTCCTGAAACTGAAAATACACAGGAGGCCAAAAGTGTCTATCCGGGTAAGCCTGCCCGGCATGCTTAGGCTGATCTGGGTCGATACTTTACGCAGAGTCCACAATGTTGGTTTTCTCTCGGGACGGCTCATATATGTGGAAATATCAGGACTATTTCAATCCTTTCACTTACACCTAATCTGCAGTGGACGACTTTTAAACTATCTGGTTAAAAATGTGTGGAAAAGAGTTAACCCTTTCCCTCATACGACAATTCTGCAGCAGAGGACTTTAAACATATTCTGTCAAAAAATAGAAAATCTCTATAATTGAATGGATAAATTATGACTAAAAGTGGAAAACATTGTGTCCAAAGGAGAAATTGCTCATCTTGAGCAATTTCTTCTTTTGTCACTATGTTTTCAAAAAGCTGTCTGCTGCAGATGCATCAGAAAGCAGCTATTTGAGGGAAAGGGTTAAAGAGCAAGTATGAAACAGAATAGATACAATTATGGGAAAAGGAGAAATTTTGAATTTAAGCAATTTCTTCTTGTCACGCAAAGTTTTCATAAAACATCTGCCGCAACAGAATCAAAAATATCTACCATGATCTGACATGCAGTGCATTTTTAGATGCTTTAATTTTCAATTGAAAAACATCTGCAGAAATGAGAAAAAAAAATGTATGATCTGGTAAAATGCAGTCCACTACAAGAAGAAATTTTGTGGGGAATATAGATTTTTTTTTTTATCAGGGCCACTGTTACATCTCCATATTTTTTATAACCCTTTCCTTAATCTCCAGCAGTCGACTTTCAAAAACATTGAGACTTAAGGTAAAATTGCTCATAATGAGTGGGCTAGTGATAACCCTGAGAGGAAAACAACCCAGAAAACACCTCCTGTTATCAATGAGTTTTAACCCTTTCCCACCTGCAGACGCATTTTGACGCAATAGCAGCAGACAACTTTTGAAAACATTGTGGCCAAAGGTGAAATTGCTCATAATGTTTTCAACTTTATTTAACCCTCTCCCTCATATAGACGCTTTCTGACGCATCTGCAGCAGACGGCTTTTTGAAAACATAGTGACGAGCAATTTCTCCTTTTGCCACAATGTTTTCCACTTTTAGTCATAGGTTATCTGTCTGTTGCAGAATTGTTGTATGAGGAAAGGGTTAACAACAAAGCTATCTTTAAAAGAGAAATTTCATGTTTTTGTCATTATGTTTTCAGCTCTATTCAATAATTGTACGTTCATTTAATAACATTTTATAATTTTTTTGGGGTATGTTTTTTTAGATCCATTATTCATTTATACTTTATTAAGAATTCATCAGAAAAAAAATTAAGGCAGTGTCAGTAGAACTGCTGCCATACTTTTTTTCACAAAGATAGATGCTTTCCAGGTAGGTAACGGTTTGAATCAAACAATATTTGAGTAATCGCGAGTCCAAGTCAATTTGCTACCTAATACTGATTCAAACAGCTGAAACAAAGCAGACAGGCAACATTGACCATATGTATGATATATGAGCCCGTCCATGGGAAAAGGTACAACTCTGCGTTTTTGTCCAGAAAATGTTAACTCTTTCCCTCATACAGAGGCTTTCTAACGCCTCAGCTGCAGACAACTTTTTTGATTGATTGGGGTTTAACACGTTTTTTAACAATTTCTCAGTCATATCACGGCGGCCAGTTCACCTACTCATGTATTTCCTGGTTTTCTCACACCAGTACTCCACACAACAATCTTTCCAAGCAACTGGCTGCTTTTCCACATAGACTTAGCCCATTGGTGGAAGATGAACGACGCATGTCACATTGACTTTTGTCAAACGTCGGAAAGAAAGTTGACCGAGCCGGAATTCGAACACACAAGCCCTGGATTGACAGTCCGCGTCGCTACCGATAGAGCTACCTTGGCTCGGTGACTACTTTTTTGAAAACATTGTAGCAAAGGAAGAAATTGTTCATTATTAAATGACTTTTCAATAATCAACATTTCTTATATAGAGATATTTCACAATTTTAGATAGATAGATAGAACCTTTTAGTCATAGGTTATCCATTCAATTATAGAAATTTTCTATCGAATTTCTATCTTTTGACAAAATATGTTCAAAGTCGTCTGCTGCAGAATTGTCGTATGAGGGAAAGGGTTAACCCTTTCCCACATAATATGTTACATCTAGGCAAAAATATGGTTTAACTCTATTATATGAAAATTTTATTGTTGAATAAAAGTTAAAAACTGTTCAGATCTTAGTTCAAACTTATTTATTTTGCATTGATCACACTCGATGTCTGCTTCTTGGAGACTTAACACTTTCCCTCATATAAACGCTTTCGGACGCCTCTGCAGCAGACGACTTTGTGAAAACATAGTGACAAAAGAAGAAATTGCACAAAACGAGAAATTTCTCCTTTTGACATAATGTTTTTACTTTTAGTCATAGGTTATCCATTCAATTATAGAAATTTTCTATCTTTTGACAAAATATGTTCAAAGTCGTCTGCTGCAGAATTGTCGTATGAGAGAAGTGTTAACCAGTACTTGTGCCGCTTGTATGGAAAAAATTCGGAAGGCAGAAGCTGTTCCTCATGGGATTTGAACCTGTTTCACCAGGGAGACCTTTAGTATGAGAGACCAAATGCTCTACCACAGCAACACCAGTCTTCCACTGTAGGTGCAAAGGATGATCTGGATCTACACTGTTCACAAAAGTCAACTTGTATCTTTTTTTCGCATGGATGGGATCATGTTATCTTACCTCTGCGTTTTTCAGTGATTTAATGAGGGCCTGTACAGTATCCTCATACGATCTGCCCGTCATTCGACCCATCTTCTCAAATATTCCGCCCTGACATGACACAGCAGCCCTGAAAATACAAAACATTGTAACCAATTCAGAGCTCCAGATAAAGTGCGTCAAATTTCACGTCCCAAAATCCTTATTAGACACTCAAACCCTATGTTGTGGGTATTCAAAAGAATCGTCTCACTGAGACGATTCTTTTGAGTACCCACAACATAGGGATTGGTTGAGTCATAAGAGCTATATGGGTGGGAAAAGACCGGTTACTACGCCTTATCTAGTCCTCTGATCAATTGGTTGTCAGACAATAGGACAATGCATGAATTGCTTTCTACAGTTAACCCTTTCCCTCATACGACAATTCTGCAGCAGACAACTTTGAACATATTTTGTCAAAAAATAGAAAATCTCTATAATTGAATGGATAACCTATGACTAAAAGTGGAAAACATTGTTGCAAAAGGAGAAATTGCTTGTTTTTGAGCGTCTATATGAGGGAAAGGGTTAACTTGACAGAGGATAACCTGCCCCCAAACAAGTATAGAAAACATTTTGGAAAAAGAGTAGACGGCCATAATGTGCAATTTTCACCTTTACCCCTAGTGATCACCATGTTGTTCTACATTTGTATTGTATTGTATTGTATAGAGTATAAAAAATCATAATAATGAGTCGACATTTTAAGTGTCATTTGTTTTAATGATATTCAAGGGGGGGAAATGTTACACCAGGTTTGAAAGTCACATTTCAATACCGAGCTAACCCATTCCTACATATACCTGTAGCAGATGACTTTGAAAACATCTTGGCAAAAAATAGAGATAAGAAACTCTATGTTGAAGAATCACAGTCAATACCTGTGATAAAGACCCTCTTTATATTAGCAATTCCCTGTCTATAGCAACACACATTTAATTTCCCAATAAATCATTTTCTGCATAAATGACCCTGTAATTAAAGACCACCTGTGATGAAAGACCAGCTTGTTCTCATCCCATGGTGTGCACATGGTCCTTTAAACACATATTTGGACTGTATAATAATTTTTGAAGGATGAAAAAATTGTGGCAGAAGGAAGATATAATTATGCTCATTATTTCAGTTATATCAGTGTTTCCTTGGTAAACTAACCTAGTACTACTGGTCCATTTATACATGACCATCAAGCCGAATCAGCCATGGATGACTTTGAAATCATGAAAGCCAAAATATGGAAAATTACTTTATAAATCTATAAATGAAATTACGTGATTGGATCAAAAGTTGTCTGCTGCACGTCTATATGGTATTGCTAAGCTTGAGATTCATTGATTTTACTGACATAGTTGAATCTTGAATACATTGTGGGAAAAGTATCAATTGTGTAAGATATGTCACACTTTAATTGAAAGCTGATATATTGCTTCAGCAGCAGACAACATCCAAGACATCTAAAAACAAGATGTGTTTGTGAAACACTGATGCCCCTGAATGGCAACATCTAGGTCAAAGGTCAAGGTCGCAAGGTCAAAAATATTGGTACTGACAGAAAGGTCATGTCACAAGGAATACACATGTGAAATATGGTAGCCTTACCTGTTAGGTTCAAAAGAAGTGGTCAAGGTTAAAGTTTTTTTCTAGAATGGCAACATCTATGTCAAAGGTCAAGGTCGCAAGGTCAAACATTTTGGTACTGACAGAAAGGTCATGTCACAAGGAATACACATGAGAAATATGGTAGCCTTACCTGTTATGGTTCAAAAGTAGTGGTCAAGGTTAAAGTTTTTTTCGAGAATGGCAACATCTATGTCAAAGGTCAAGGTCGCAAGGTCAAACATTTTGGTACTGACAAAAAGGTCATGTCACAAGGAATACACATGTGATATATGGTAGCCTTACCTGTTATGGTTCAAAAGTAGTGGTCAAGGTTTTTTTTTTTTTCGAGAATGGCAACATCTAGGTCAAAGGTCAAGGTCGCAAGGTCAAAAAATTTGGTACTGACAGAAAGGTCATGTCACAAGGAATACACATGTGAAATATGGTAGCCGTACCTGTTATGGTTCAAAAGTAGTGGTCAAGGTTAAAGTTTTTTTCGAGAATGGCAACATCTAGGTCAAAGGTCAAGGTCGCAAGGTCAAAAAATTTGGTACTGACAGAAAGGTCATGTCACAAGGAATACACATGTGAAATATGGTAGCCGTACCTGTTATGGTTCAAAAGTAGTGGTCAAGGTTAAAGTTTTTTTCGTGCAGACAGACGTGCAGACAGGCCAAAAACTAGATGCCCACCGAATCGGTGATTCCGGGGGCATAAAAAAATTCATTACAGATTTTGTTTTAAACAAGAGGGCGATGGTGGCCCTGTTACGCTCATGAATCTGAGTTCCGTAGCTAAAATTGATTAGCAGAATCATTTCGAGATTTGACCAGTAGTTTCAGAAAAGAAGATTTGAATGTATGCAGACAGACAACATAAGTTGAGTGATCACATTAGCTCGCCTGAGCTAAAAACATTTTCCCCTTTACTGATTAAGATGAATTGTGAAGCCTCTGAAGACAACTTCTAAAAACATTGTGGCGGTGGGTATTGTAGAAATTGCTCAGTCAAGAGTTTCTCCTTTTCCTTAAATCCTGTTACCAAGCCTCTATCAAATCTGTTGCAGGGTTCGTTTAAACTTATCTTTTTTACATCGATTGCGAAACAAGCTCTCAGCTTATTATATTAATCAGGCTTGATGTCTGCTTCCTGGAGACTTAACCAGTACTGACGCGCCGTTTGTGTGGGAAAATACCAAAGTCAGGTTCCCGATCTTCACGGGACTCGAACCCAGGACCTTTGGTACTAGAGACCGACGCTCTACCTCTCCACTTCTGTCTTCCACATACATGTTTTGGGTTTTACACCACTTTCAACAGCTGAGGCTTAGGACAGCAAAGATGATATTGGTCCCAGCTTATATTTACATTGAGAAAGTAATATATATATAAGGTATGAAACCCAATACCACCCCATCAAGTCACAGGGGCAGGTTAAAAAAGAAGTCACTTCTAAAAAATTCTAATTATTATCAGGTATCAAAGGTGCTGAATACTATATAATAGATAGTTACGTCAAAGTTTTAAAACTGTTCAAAAGTTGTCTTGATATATTAGAATCAAAGTTCTGGGATAAATTTAAATTAAAGTAATAATTTAACTTTCCAGTACAATAAACATCTGAATATTTATTGTTTATGCTTCATTTTTACTGGGTCAGCCAAGTTTTGTTTGTTTTCATGACTTTCAATTGACAGTTTTTCAACGTTATTGCCAAAATAGTTTTGAACTATTTAGTTATTACTTTGTTGTCACTATTAGCAATATTTGCAGAAGTTTCTCAACATTTCGACATTTTGATCTCCATCTTGAGTTCAGCACGCTTTAAGCTCACAATAATTACAGGTGCAACAATCTGACATAGTCATCCCCTTATTTAACATCAAAGTTATTCACACAATGATCTGACTGTTAACCCTTTCCCACATACAACAATTCTGCAGCAGACGACTTTGAAAACATAGTGACAAAACCTGTAAAATTCTCCATAAAAGATAGCTTAATTGTTAAATAAAGTTGAAAACATTCTGGCCAAAGGAGAAATTGCTCATCATGAGCAATTTCACCTTTGGCCACAATGTTTTCGAAAGTCGTCTGCTGCTATTGCGTCAAAATGTGTCTGCAGGTTTGGAAAGGGTTAAAAAACAATGGTCCTGTTTTCCTCTTGAGTGATTTGAATAGATACAGTTTATAATCACTTTAACCCTTTCCCTCATATAGATGCTTTCTGACGCCTCTGCAGCAGACGACCTTTTAAAAAACATAGTCACAAAAGAAGAAATTGCTCAAAATGAGCAATTTCTCCTTTTGCAACAATGTTTTCCACTTTTAGTCATTGGTTATCCATTCAATTATAGAGATTTTCTATTTTTTGACAAAATATGTTCAAAGTCTTCTGCTGCAGAATTGTCGTATGAGGGAAAGGGTTAAATAAATTAAAATTCCAAGATTAATTTCAAAGACAAGTTCAGATCTCTTTACATTATTGGAACATACTTTTTGGTTTACTGGCTATCAGATAAGCCTGATCTAATTAAGTAACTAACAAGTGCATAGGAATCAATCAACAACAGCTGAAATGATCAGATAGTGTTGGAAATCTGCCACATACTTTTGCTTCACCCTGTAGTATGATAATTATTAACCCTTTCCTCCACATACAGACGCTTTTCTGATGCCTCCGCAGCAGACAACTTTTGATAACATTGTGGCAAAAGGAGAAATTGCTCAAAACAAACAATTTCTCCTTTTGCCACAATGTTTTTCAACTTTGTTTAGTAATTATACCTATATTAATAGAGATTTTTTATCGTTTGGCAAAGACATAGCATGGTAGGCACTAAGTCTTAGGGATTACTTTTTTTTTTGTCTGGTGTCTGTCTGTCTGAGTACACTTTTTCATCACACTTACAACAAGAGAGAGTTGATGCAAGGCATCAATGTCGCCGGAAAAGACTGCATTGATTTATTTATGTATTCTTGACTTTCCTTAGTCTATTCAAACATTAGGAACGTAGTAATGAAAACATTTGCTTATAAATTTTATATACATACCTATACATTAGGGTATCTATAAAAAATTAACGAAATGTGTACACATTTATCTGGCTTAAATTTAATGTTGCTGTTGTTAGTCGCCGGGCAGAAGCCCGCGACTTCTATTTTTAATAGCTTTTCTGAAATCACATGGGAGGGGGGATTATTATTAGAAAGAAACAAATCTAGATGATTTGAACATATTACAATTGTGGTTGTTTACGAACACTAATAAATGACACATCTAAAATGAAATAAATATTCCGATTTTTTAATGTTTGCAGTTTTTTTTATTTCACTCGCATTTAAGTTTTTTGTCTTATTTACGAAGACAAAAGTGGTCCCTTCAAGACGTGAACCAACACCCCCTAATGCAGACTCTTATGTGTCATCATTGAGGTCAATTTCGGATTCTCCTTTTAATAGCAATTTTAACTTACTAAATGTTGTTTTCATGTTCAAAGAGATGTCTTGATTTGTGTAGAATTCATTTAATAATGTTAATCCATGAATGTCTAAAGTAGGAACTGTTTCTAAGCTAAATATAGACCCTATTCTGTTGTGTAGTTTCGTGACCTTTAACATCGATTTTCGCGCATGCGCATTTCGATATGAAAAAGCGAGTGATATTATTTTATTTTAGACAAGTACAAGACGAATGTTTGACGCAAAGCGTCAAAGAGAAGCCGCAATATTTCGTTGTACATGTAGAAAGAAATAAGAAAAAAAGAACATTTTTAAATCCACAAACAATAGAACAATTTAAACTGTAGACGGTAATGCTGATATATTTCTCCTTTTGAAGACTTTTGTTTACTTCAAATTACCTCCCTTTAAAGCAATACCAGGATATTTACCTTGTGATTCGAATAAGATTGACAAACATTGAAATTATATGAATGAATACTATTATTTAAATAAGTAACAACAGCAAAATTAAATTTAAGCCAAGATAAATGTGTACACATTTCGTTAATTTTTTATAGATACCCTAATGTATAGGTATGTATATAACATTTATAAGCAAATGTTTTCATTTCAACGTTCCTATTGTTTGAATAGACCAAGGAAAGTCAAGAATACATAAATAAATCAATGCAGTCTTTTCCGGCGACATTGATGCCTTGCATCAACTTTCTCTTGTTACTTATTTAAATAATAGTATTCATTCATATAATTTCAATGTTTGTCAATCTTATTCGAATCACAAGGTAAATATCCTGGTATTGCTTTAAAGGGAGGTAATTTGAAGAAAACAAAAGTCTTCAAAAGGAGAAATATATCAGCATTACCGTCTACAGTTTAAATTGTTCTATTGTTTGTGGATTTAAAAATGTTCTTTTTTTCTTATTTCTACATGTACAACGAAATATTGCGGCTTCTCTTTGACGCTTTGCGTCAAACATTCGTCTTGTAGTTGTCTAAAATAAAATAATATCACTCGCTTTTTCATATCGAAATGTGCATGCGCGAAAATCGATGTTAAAGGTCACGAAACTACACAACAGAATAGGGTCTATATTTAGCTTAGAAACAGTTCCTACTTTAGATATTCATGGATAACATTATTAAATGAATTCTACACAAATCAAGACATCTGTTTGAACATGAAAACAACATTTAGTAAGTTAAAATTGCTATTAAAAGGAGAATCCGAAATTGACCTCAATGATGACACATAAGAGTCTGCATTAGGGGGTGTTGGTTCACGTCTTGAAGGGACCACTTTTGTCTTCGTAAATAAGACAAAAAACTTAAATGCGAGTGAAATAAAAAAAACTGCAAACATTAAAAAATCGGAATATTTATTTCATTTTAGATGGGTCATTTATTAGTGTTCGTAAACAACCACAATTGTAATATGTTCAAATCATCTAGATTTGTTTCTTTCTAATAATAAGCCGCCCTCCCATGTGATTTCCGAAAAGCTATTAAAAATAGAAGTCGCGGGCTTCTGCCCGGCGACTAATGAGCATGCAGGTGCAGGTGATTTCTATACATTATATTAGTTTCTAAAGTAATGCTGCAGATTTGTTGTATGTGGGAAAGTGTTAACTCTTTTCCAACTGACTAAACATACATCAAATTTGCGCATTACTTTAGAAACTTATAATGTATAGAAATCAACAAATGAAAATGCAAATGCAAATGGAGTGCTCCGCAGAGCATGTGTGTCACCTGCACCTGCATGCTCATTGAAAGTGTGACGAAAAAGTGTACACAGACAGACAGACACCGGACAAAAAGAAAAGTAATCCCTAAGTGCCTACATGATGCTACGCAGGGTGATACAATAAAGTAGAAAACATTGTGCTCAATATGATCAATTTTCCCTTTTCCGACAATGTTTCAAAAGTTGTAAGTTGAAAAACAGACCAAAATTGAGAATTAAGGGTTAACAGGTTACTGCATCTTAACACTTTCCCACATACGGACGCTTTCTGACACCTTTGCAGCAGATCGTTTTTAAAAACATTGTGAGAAAAGAAGAAATTGCTCATAATGAGCAATTTCTCCTTTTGCCACAATGTTTTTAATGCTTTTCAAAAAAAAAAAAAAAAATTCATTCATAGGTTTTCAAAGTTTTTTACCAAGATGTTTTCAAAGTCATCTGCTGCAGATTTGGTGAAAGGGTTAACCAGTATACTGCACTATAAATATGTACCTGCATGCATGGCATTCCGCAGATATATATATGCTCAATCACAGTTTAAACCCCCCATCCCACACATAGACACTTTCTGACATCTCTGTGCTGCAGACGACTTTTGAAAACCATTGTGACAAAAGGTGAAATTTGCTCGATTATATACCCTCATTAATATAGAGATGTTCCTTGGTTTTGGCTAAGATGTTTTCAAAGTCATCTGCTGCAGAATTGTTGTGTGCTGTAAAGGGTTAACTCTTTCCCTCATATAGACGCTTTCTGACGCCTCTGCAGCCGACGGCTTTTTGAAAACATAGTGACAAAAGTAGAAATTGCTCAAAACGAGCAATTTCTCCTTTTGACACAATGTTTTCCACTTTTAGTCATAGGTTATCCGTTCAATTATAGAGATATTCTGCTGCAGAATTGTCGTATGAGGGAAAGGGTTAAGTGCATCTAGATTAGCTACAACTGTCTCCTCCCTGAGCATTATCCCCCGATGTCAAAACCCTGTCTTAAACTGTTTACCTCATCTGCTGCAGATTTGTTGTACATGTGGCCTGATCGAGCATTTAATTATCCCCAATGTCAAAAGCATGTCTCAAAAGTTTACCTCATTCAGCAATTTCTCCCTTTGCAACAATGTTTTTACCAAGATGGTTTCGAAGTCATCTGCTGCAGATTTGTTGTATGTAATAATACTATGTGTGGCCTGACTAAGCATTATTCCCTGATGTCAAACCCTGTCTCAACAGTTTACCTCATATGAGTCGTTCCACGAGAAAACCAACATTGTGGACCCTGCGTAAAGTATCGACCCAGATCAGCCTAAGCATTTTCTGTTTCAGGAATCATTACTCTATACCTTTATCCCCCTCAGACAGAATGTGTCGGCCCGGATTAGCCTGCTTGGAATGGCTCATATAATAAAAATCTGCGGTAGATGACTTTGAAAGAATTTTGACAAAAATATTGTAAATGTCTTTAAATGAGAGTGAAATAAATGAATAGAGTTGAATATATTGTGACAAAGGAGAAATTGCTCATCATGAGCAATTTCTCCATTTGCCAAAACATTTTAGAAAGCTGTCTGCTGCAGAAGTGTCAAACTGCATCTATATGCTGGAAAGGGGTTAATTAATAGCCTCCATTGTTTCTTCACAAACAACAAAATTGCAGCAGATTAGTTAGGCAAATATATGGAAACTCGCTATAAATGAAAATAAAATTTTTGAGGAGTTGAAAACATTGTGGAAAAAAGGAGAAATAATGCTCATCATGAGCCATTTCTCCTTTTGCCACAATGTTTTCAAAAGTAGTCTGTTTATTTGCATCAAAATGCATCAAAATACAATGCTGCATGTTGGAAAAAGGTTAAAATTAGTTCAAAGTGCTGCAAAGGTACAATGGTGGTTGTAGTCAGTTCAATGATGGATTGTTAAAACTTCCGGTACATATAAATCTTCATTCTGTCTGCCAACTCTGTGCACTTTGACCTTTTGCCTCATAGGATTTGTTTTAGAATTGTGACTTTCAGAATTGAAAACATTGTAAAAGAAGACATTGCTTGTATTGAGCCATTTCTCTTTTTCCACAAAGTTTTTTAAATCGTTTGGTGCAGACCTCACAGTGCTAAAAATCGTTTGTATTGGAGTTATCTATTAGTTAACCCTTTCCCTCATATAGACGCTTTCTGACGCCTCTGCAGCAGACGGCTTTTTGAAAACATTATATAAGTGACAAAAGAAGAAATTGCTCAAAACGAGCAATTTCTCCTCTTGCCACAATGTTTTCCACTTTTAGTCATACTGGTTATCCATTTAATTATATAGATTTTCTATTTTTTGACAAAATATGTTCAAAGTCGTCTTCTGCAGAATTGTCGTATGAGGGAAAGGGTTAAAGGTCATATCATTTTAGACCTCTTCTCTTTCTCAAATACACAAATCTGTAGCAGAAGAATTTAAAAGCAAATTTATATATGAAAAATCTCTAAAAATAAAAGAATGATTATTGGAAAGAGTAGAAAACAATGTGGCAAAAGGTGAAAAATTCCTCTTCACAATGCATCTTGATGCAGATGCAGCAGACGACATTTGAAAGAACTGTGGCAAAAGACAGAATTTCTTATTATGAGCCATTTCTCCTTTTGCCACAAAGTTTTCACCTGCATTGTATTGGTTCTCTCTTCTAGAGACCCTTAAAGTCGGTCTTCGTTTCTGTCTGTTTGTTTGTAAAATGTTTTTTTGTGGCAAGCGTAGCGCCAAAACTATTCAACGGATTTCGACCAAACTTGGTCTAGGAAAGGGTCTAGGCTCTAGTTGTTCCTTTTGTAGTATGGTCGCCATAGAAACCACCGTTGCTATGGAAATGGGCGAAAACTGATTTTCCTGCGAAAACTATCTCATCCCACAGTTTTTCGAATTTAGAAACCACTCGGTGTGCGTTGTGTAGCCCATCAGTTGCTACATGGAATGATCGTCCTGATTTTTGATCCGTCTCTTCGTTTTCTTAATATTTGAGTTGCCGTAAGGGGTACCATTTCCGCGGAAAACACAGACACGTCAAAACTAAATATATCAACACAAAAAGAAATGGTTTCCTATTACCTGATCGCTGATTGGCTAAAAATCCGGACACAACCAACCAGAGAGCACTTCACATAGCCATTACAACTTCCGTTTCCCGTACTTTTACACGAGGAGAAGAAATATTCAAGTGAATTTGACGCTGTTCTCGCGACAACTCGATAGCTTGTTTCATTATTCATGCGGTGTCGTGAGAGTAGAGACAAGAGAGAACCATCGTCGCAGTATGCTTGTAATATTATATAATGTAATGTTTTCAAAAGTTTCTGCTGCAGAGATGTCTGTATGTGGTAAAGGGAATGAGACCTTAAATTGCTAGATGCGGCTCATATTATACTCTTTATTACAATCATGTTAAACATCTCCGGAAAGTTTTTGGTATAACACACTGTCCGTATTCGAGCTTAAATGTTTTCCAGGACATCTGCTGAAGATTTGTATGTGCAGCAGACGACTTTGAACACAATATGTCGTCAAAAAATAGAAAATCTCTATAATTGAATGGATTACCTGTGATTAAAAGTGGAAAACATTGTGGCAAAAGGAGAAATTGCTCATTTTGAGCAATTTCTTCTATTGTCACTATGTTTTCAAAAAGCTGTCGCAGCTGCAGAGGCGTCGGAAAGCGTCTATATGAGGAAAGGGTTAACGGATTTGTCTGATATGAAAAAATGTAAGTTTACCAAATTTGAACGTAAGATAATCTTTGCTAATTTTTCTTTTTTTTGCAATGCTTTCAAAAGACATCATTCTGCTGTAGAAGCAGCTAAAACAGTCTTTCCCACATATTGACGCATCTGCAGCAGACGACTCTTGAAAACATTGTGACCTAAGGAGAAATTGCTTGTTTTTTGCCACAATATGTTTTCAACTTTTTTCAGAAATTATACCTACAATTATAGAGATTTCCTATATTTTTAAGAAAACATTTTCAAAGTCGTCTGCTTCAGATTTGCTTTATGTGGCAAAGGGTTAATCATGGAAGTGGATAAACGCCTTATATGGGGGTTGATCTTTCCCCCTTGATACTTCATATTCTATGAATAATGAAAGAAACTGCTCTCCAAATGTTCCATGCCATTGATCATTTAAATTTACTGGCGAAGAATTTATGAAACTTTTTTCAAAGTATTAACTCTTTCCCATATAGTACATCAAATAATGCAGCTGAGCTGAGCTGCCTTGATAGGCAAAAATACGGAAAAAGGTCTATAAATAGAAGTAAAAACTAATGAATGGAGTGGAAATCAACATGGCAAAAGGAGGAATTGTTCATTATTCTGCCATAATGTTTACAAAAGTTGTCTGCTTGAGATGTGTCAAAAAATTTGTTTTTTCTTAGGGAAGGATTAACACTTTCCCACATATATACGCTTTCTGATGCCTGTGCAGCAGACGACTTTTGAAATCATTGTGGAAAAGGAAAAATTGCTCATAATGAGCAATTTCTCCATTTGCCACAATGATTTCAACTCTATTTAATTTATCAAACTATCATTTATAGAGGTTTTCTACATTTTTTATTTGATAATTTCAAAGTCGTCTGCTGCAATTTGTTGTATGTCTGAAAGGGTTTAACATCAGGTACAGTATCAAATGAGACTTTATGCCTAAATCTTTGACAGATGATGATTTATGGTAAAAGAATTATTTGAATTGTTTTACCCTTTGTCACATACCGACATACTGACGCTTTCCAACACCTCAGCAGCAGACAACATTTGAAAACATTGTAGCAAAAGAAGAAATTGCTCATAATGAGCAATTTTTCCTTTTGCCACAATGTTTTTAAACTTTTTCCAATGGTTATACCTTCATTTATAGAGGTTTTCTACATTTTTTCTTAGATGTTTTCAGAGCCGTCTGCTGCAGATTTGTTGTATGTTAGGTTTAACACCATGTTAACACCATGTTCCCGGCTCTCTTGCAGCAGAGGGTCACAAAACATTCCAGCCAGGCAACCAGCTCCCTTCCCTCTCAAATTGTCAGCCCATTTGTGGATGACAAATAAATGACTTGTCAATCATTTTGAAAGATTAAAAGGCTGGGGCAATATTCGAGAGCTCACGAGCCCCAGATCTACTCATAACGGCCACTTTCTTCTTACCCAACAATGCTGTCTGTCTTTAGATCATTATTTACGTGACAAATAAAGCAACTTAAGTTGCAATAGATGTTTTTAATTTGGATAAAGCATAAAGGATCGAACATTAGGAATTAGGAAGTAAGAATTATGGGGAAGCAGCCATGAAAGAAAAACTGGAAAATGACACATTAACCCTTTCCCACATGTATACAACAAATATAAAGCAGATGACTTTCACAACATCTGGACAAATATATGGAAAATCTCTAAAAGGGATGGTTTTATTAATGAAAATAGTTGAAAACATTGTGGCAAAAGAGTCTGTATATATATATATATGCACATGGGTTAAACAGTCTGCAAATATAAAGAGATTTTAACACAAGACGAAAATACAAGCTTTGATTCATTTGTTTGGAATTCGAGGAAAGCAAAATCATGACTACAAAAAATCTTCCTAATCCTTTTTAACCCTTTCCCTCATATGGCAATTCTGCAGCAGACGACTTTGAACGTATTTTGTCAAAAAATAGAAAATCTCCATAATTGAATGGATAAAACCCATGACAAAAAGTGGAAAACATTGTGGCAAAAGGAGAAATTGCACGTTTTGTGCAATTTCTTCTTTTGTCACTATGTTTTCAAAAAGCCGTCTGCTGCAGAGGCGTCAGAAAGCGTCTATATGAGGGAAAGGGTTATTTCCACCCTTCCCAACATAATGAGTATAAGACGCATTTTGAGGCATCTGCAGCAGACCACTTGTGAAGACTTTGTTGCAAAAGTAGAAATGGCTCATAATGAGCAATTTCTTTATTTTACCTCACTGTTTTCCACTATATTTTATGAATATACTTCCATTAATAGAAATTTACAATATTTTTGACTAGACATTTGCAAAGTCATCTGCAGCAAATTTTGTTAGATGTGTGAAAGGGTAAACTTTATATATTCTTTACAAATATGTTACATTTGAAAAAAAAATTAGAATAGCAGTGGGATTTCGTGAATATTTAATGATACACGTTTCTGAGATACAAAAATCTCAAGACTCAAGGGCAGACAATAGTGAACATAATTATGCCCACTCAGATAATGGAGAACAAAGTGTCTATAAGCGTGCACATGTAATGTACAGGAAATGTTTCATTTTATTGTTTTGTTTGTATGCTGTTTATATAAACGTAGATTTCAACAGTTAACCCTTTCCCTCATATAGACGCTTTCTGACGCCTCTGCAGCAGACAGTTTTTTGAAAAGATAGTGACAAAAGAAGAAATTGCACAAAACGTGCAATTTCTCCTTTTGCCACAATGTTTACCACTTTTTGTCATAGGTTATCCATTCAATTATGGAGATTTTCTATGTTTTGACAAAATACGTTCAAAGTCGTCTGCTGCAGAATTGTCATATGAGGGAAAGGGTTAATGTCAGTGCATTTCCTGGTTAATTTAGCATTGGTCCATTTATCCTGACGCCAGCAAGTCAGTCATAATGCTGAACATTTAATCCTGAGCGCCAAGGATTGAAAGCCATTGCAACCATTTTCAAAGTCTTTGGAATGACCCACATGGACATCGATCGAACCGGCAACCTCCAAAACCCAAGGCAGCCGTTCTACCACAACACCACAAAGGCTGTCAAATATTTCAATTATTTACCAAAACCTATCCTATTGGCAGACTTACATCCCGAATTTTCTCATTGCAGGTTAGTCCAAAATTGATTGTGAGAAATTGTATCAAATTGACTAGGCTTCTATGAAGATCAGCAGACTATCGATTAAGCCTGTCAGATGGAAAATAAAACACAATATCTGACAAAACAGATAAAATTGTATCAGTTTCAAGCCTTGAAAAACATTGATTATCCCTTTCCCACAGATATTGAAATCTCTATTTTATTGATTGGAGTGGATTGCATAATTACTGAAATAAAAGCTGAAAAACATAAGAGCAAATAGATAAATTGCTCATTTTGAGCAAATTTCTCATTTCGTCACAATGTTTTCCAGAGACGTCCGCTGTAGAGTTGTCGGCAAGCGTCTACATGTGGGAAAGGGTTAATGTTACGTTTCTTCTATCTCCTGGAAACTACAATTTTAGAAACCATCAAATCTTACATCTGTTATACATTCAAGTTTTCAAGATGAAATCCTGAGAATTTCCAGGAATTTTTTGGAGTTTATTTCAATGGTATTTGATTGTGCTTTCAATGCTTTCAATGGTATTTGATTGTACTTTCAATGGTCTTTTAATGGTATTTGATTGTGTTTTCAATGGTATTTGATTGCACTTTCAATGGTCTTTCAATGGTATTTGTTTGTGCTTTCAATGGTCTTTTAATGGTATTTGATTGTGTTTTCAATGGTATTTGTTTGTGCTTTCAATGGTCTTTCAATGGTATTTGATTGTGCTTTCAATGGTATTTGATTGTGCTTTCAATGGTATTTGATTGTGCTTTTAATGGTCTTTCAATGGTATTTGATTGTGCTGTCAATGGTCTTTGATTGTACTTTCAATGGTATTTGATTGTGCTTTCAATGGTATTTGATTGTGCTTTCAATGGTCTTTCAATGGTATTTGATTGTGCTTTCAATGGTCTTTTAATGGTATTTGATTGTGCTTTCAGTTGGTATTTGATTGTGCTTTCAATGGCATTTCAGTTTTATAAATTTTTTCCTGAGTCTATCCTTTCTCACATTAAACAAATCTACAGCAAACAACTTAAACAACTTTCAGACAATAGTATGGATACAATTGTTCTCTATAAATTAAAGAACAATTATTGAATAAAGTTGAAAACTTTGTCACTTTATATTCAATTTCTTTGGGGAGGTAAACTTAGATATAATGGAATAGGTTTTTGAAAATGGAATAATTTCTCATTATGAGCAATCATTGCTTTTCCCACAACAGTCTTTTACACCACTTTACCCGATAGATTTTTTTTAAACGCTGTTTACAGGTGATCGATCATTCCTTAAAACAGTGATTGAAGCAAAAATAATACTTGCAATACTACAATTATTTTTCTTACATGTTTTCAGATCGGAAAACTTAACCCTTTCTCACCTATAGAAGCATTTTGACGCATCTGCAGCAGACGACTTTTGAAAACATCGTGACAAAAGGAGAAATTACTCTAAACAAGCAATTTCTCCTTTTGCCACAATGTTTTCAACTTTTTTTCAGTAATTAAACCTACAATTATAGAGATCTTCTATATTTTTAGTAGACATTTTCAAAGTCGTCTGCTGCAGATTTGCTGTATGATGGAAAGGGTTAAACGTCACCTACAGAAGCATCAAAAGGTTCTATATATATTTTAGGGAATATTGAGGAAAAAGTATCCATTTACTTACAATCTGGTTGGTAGGTAACTTGGCGAATCATCTTTACATTTCACGATTTCGTTACACTTGTTGATGACGTCAAACATGGCGAATGAATCTCCAACACAGAAGAGTGTAGCCAAACATCTTGCAAGTACCTTCCTGGTTGGTGGACCTGGGGATTCACTGATCTGATTGGTCAGTTGTTCCACCAATCGCTTTTGTTTTTCTTTTATGTCAGACTGAAAATGAATAAAAAAAGAGATGTTGGATTATAGTCTTGACTTTGCATATATGACAACATCAGTGCACTGAATGACTGGAAAGAAAAAGAAACAAGATGTTGGAAAAATTTCACTTTTCATTTGTCAACATCAATGTGAACCTTTTTTTCCCAATTGAGATTGGTAATATACACAAATTCTTTTAACCTTTACCCACAAACAGTCTCTTCGTGATGCCTCTGCAACAGACTACTTTTGAAACAATTGTGCCGAAAGAAGGTTGAAGAGAGGTTCCTTATTTTTTTTATGCAAAGTGTAACCCTTTATAACATATAGATGAATTCTGATGACTCTGCAACAGTCAACTTTTGAATACATTGTGGCAAAAGGAAAAATTGCTCATAATAAGCAATGTCTGATGCAGACATGTTGTAAGTAGGAAAGGAATTTAGGTAAAGAACATTGATAGGATGCTTCCTATGAAGTTTTATCCGAATTGGCCAAGTGGTTAGGGAGGAGAAGTCGTTTGAGCAAAAAATTAACGGACGCACATAAGCTTGCACGCACGCACGCGCAACTTACAATTTGCCATCACATACACTTTACTGGCTTTCAGCCAGTGGAGCTAAAAACTGAGCATATAAAGTGACATGTTTCAAAAGATTTTGTGAATTCTGAGAACTTGCAAAAATTGCAAAACATTAGGAGGTGATGATATGGCTTGAAGTAAATCAGCAGGATATGATAACCATTTTTTCCACATATAAACGCTTTCTGGCATATCTACAGACAGAAGATGACTTTTGCAAACATTGTGACAAAACGAGAAATTGTTCAAAGTGAAAGTGAACTTCATTCAACAATTATACATTCGTTTATAGAGCTGTTTTATATTTTTTGTATGTACGGGAGGTTGATGGTTTGCTCCGTGGCCAAGTCATATCAAAGACTTAAATATTAGTAGTATATAGCTGCCCTCCTTGGCGCTAAGGGTTGCGGGGTTAGCATTAACACTGACTGGCTGGTGTCAGGATAAATGGACCAGTAGTAATTTACCCAGAAACGCAGTCAATTAACCCTTTCCCTCATATAGACGCTTTCTGACGTCTCTGCAGCAGATGGCTTTTTGAAAACATAGTGACAAAAGAAGAAATTTCTCAAAACGAGCAATTTCTTCTTTTGCCACAAAGTTTTCCACTTTTAGGTTATATATCCATTCAATTATAGAGATTTTTCTATTTTTTGACAAAATATGTTCAAAGTCGTCGTCTGCAGAATTGTCGTATGAGGGAAAGGGTTAACTGAAAAATTGTTGAAAGCGTCAAACAACAGAAAAAGGAGTGCATGATAGTCAGGTCAACAAAACACTTTGTCATCAAGAGATAGACGACAACGTTCTTTAAATATCAATAAAAACGCTATGTCATCAGACGATAGACGACAACTTTCTGTAAATATCAATAAATATGCTATGCCAAGACAAACTTTTTAGACTATGCTTGCTGTCTCGTTTCATTAAGAATTCATACGTCTAAAGCCTAAGATAATTATGACGAGTACAAAATGCCAAACACAAAGCCTATCTCTGTCATAAGCAGACTAAAATACTGTCCTTGTCTTTGCAGGAGGAATACATGTATTAACCCTTTCCCTCATACGACAATTCCGCAGCAGACGACTTTGAAAGTATTTTGTCAAAACATAGAGAATCTCCATAATTGAATGGATAACCTATGACAAAAAGTGGAAAACATTGTGGCAAAAGGAGAAATTGCACGATTTGTGCAATTTCTTCTTTTGTCACTATGTTTTCAAAAAGCCGTCTGCTGCAGAGGCGTCAGAAAGCGTCTATATGAGGGAAAGGGTTAAATAGACTAAGATCATCCAAGTCTAGATTACGCAACAGTCGACAAACAACTTCAGGGTCCAATTCGACCGACCATACTAAGCGCTAAGTAATACTTAAATACTTAAAAGCATTTTTCATCATTTTTCTTTAATTAATATTTGGTAAAACATGAATGATGGTGTGTATTTCAGTAATTGACAAAGTTGACATAAATAATTACCTTGCTGATAACAAAACTTGATCAGAAATTAAAACCGCCGACGACGCCAGGGTCATGATGACAAGCTATCGTTTTTTCAAAAGTCGAGCTAAAAATTATGGATTTTTGTTAATGGCAACAAAAATGACGAAACAGGCCTTTATGTAGAAGTATTACTTAGCACTAAGTATATAAGGTTGGTGGAATAGGACCCAAGAAACACTTTTTTTCCTTTTCAAAAAGGTGTCAAACTAATTGTGTCAAAATTATACTGTAAAATTACCATATGTTAGTTTTCGATGCAGAATTTAATAAACATCATCTGAGTCTATAGCCTGGTGTGTGTGAACAGTGTGTAGTAAAACTGATTGACCTACATTTTTAGATTTTGTCAAAAGATACATCTAGGACTTAACCTTGCATAAAGACAAACAGTGAAGGTCCTGGTGAAACCGTGCAGAAACACAGACCCGCTGGAGTCTTCAATGTGCAGATGCAATAAGACCCCAAATTGCTTGAGTATACGACTCATAATTTTATATATCAGGTTTTTTAAATTGCTTTTAATAATTAACCTTATATCACAAACAATAAATCTGCAGCAGACGACTTTGAAATGATCCAAGTCCAAAATAAAGAAAATCTCTATAAATGAAAGTTTGACTATTGAAAATAGTTGAAATCATTGAGGCAAATGAAACAAGAATTGTCAGATGACAATGGAGCTCGCCTAGGGGTGCTGTTTATAAAGTGGCATTTAGATTAAATTAAATGTTAAACGTTAAACGCAAACCTTAAACCTTGTAACTGAACCAAGTAGAAATGACCTTGACCTTGACCCAGGGTCAGGACGGGTGTAGTGGTGTGCGTAGATGGATGACCAATAGTTCGTAAATGTATAAACTAAATATGAAAGCAATCAATGTCATAATAGTGACTGCAGAGTGACATGTTAAACGTTAAACGCAAACCTTAAACCTTGTAACTGAACCAAGTAGAAATGACCTTGACCTTGACCCAGGGTCAGGACGGGTGTAGTGAAATGCGTAGATGGATGACCAATAGTTCCTAAATGTATAAACTGAATATGAAAGCAATCAATGTCATAATAGTGAATGCAGAGTGATATGTTAAACGTTAAACGCAAATCTTAAACCTTGTAACAGAACCAAGTAGAAATGACCTTGACCTTGACACAGGGTCAGGAAGTGTGTAGTGGTGTGCGTAGATTGATTACCAATAGTTCATAAACGTATAAATTAAATATGAAAGCAATCAATGTCATAATAATGCATGCAGAGTGATATGTTAAACAGAAACCTTAAACCATATAACAGAACCAAGTAGAAATGACCTTGACCTTGACCCAGGGTCAGGACGGGTGTAGTGGGGTGCGTAGATGGACCAATAGTTCCTAAATGTATAAACTAAATATGAAAGCAATCAATGTCATAATAGTGAATGCAGAGTGATATGTTAAACGTTAAACGCAAACCTTAAACCTTGTAACTGAACCAAGTAGAAATGACATTGACCTTGACCCAGGTGCAGGACGGGTGTAGTGGTGTGTGCAGATGGATGACCAATAGTTCCTAAATGTATAAACTAAATATGAAACCAATCAATGTCATAATAGTGACTGCAGAGTGATATGTTAAACGTTAAACGCAAACCTTAAACCTTGTAACTGAACCAAGTAGAAATGACCTTGACCTTGACCCAGGGTCAGAACGGGTGTAGTGGTGTGCGTAGATGGATGACCAATAGTTCCTAAATGTATAAACTAAATATGAAAGCAATCAATGTCATAATAGTGAATGCAGAGTGATATGTTAAACGTTAAACGCAAACCTTAAACCTTGTAACTGAACCAAGTAGAAATGACCTTGACCTTGACCCAGGGTCAGAACGGGTGTAGTGGTGTGCGTAGATGGATGACCAATAGTTCCTAAATGTATAAACTAAATATGAAAGCAATCAATGTCATAATAGTGAATGCAGAGTGATATGTTAAACGTTAAACACAAACCTTAAACCTTGTAACTGAACCAAGTAGAAATGACCTTGACCTTGACCCAGGGTCAGAACGGGTGTAGTGGTGTGCGTAGATGGATGACCAATAGTTCCTAAATGTATAAACTAAATATGAAAGCAATCAATGTCATAATAGTGAATGCAGAGTGATATGTTAAACGTTAAACGCAAACCTTAAACCTTGTAACTGAACCAAGTAGAAATTACCTTGACCTTGACCCAGGGTCAGGACGGGTGTAGTGGTGTGCGTAGATGGATGACAAATGGTTCCTAAAGGTATAAACCCTTAAAACCCAAATGAAAACCTTAAACACAAACCTTAAACCTAGGTGTCTACGCCACCGCCGACGCCGACGCCGGGGGTAACACATAAGCTCTCCTGTACTTCGTACTGGCGAGCTAAAAATTGCTCAATATGAGCAATTCATCCTTTTGTCACAATGATTTCAAAGGTCATCTGCTAACATATTGTCAGAAAGTGTCTATTATGTGGGAAAGGGATATAGAAAAAACAGTAACCAAAGCTCACCTTTTGCGCCAAAGTCAGGACTTTATCCAGGAACCGCAACCACTCGTACCTAAAGACTGGCTTCTTGTTGTCTGGAATCTTCTGCAGAGCCTCCTCATTCAGAAGGAGGCTGTGTGCAAGCTCCATCATCTGAAAGCCTGGCTGTTGGTTCCCCCCACAATGTATAACACTTAACGCCTGACACTTCTGATTCGTTGTTGTTTTTTCATTCCATGTCCATCATATGAGTAACCTGCAAACAGAAGACAATTCATTTATTAACCCTTTCCCTCATACGACAATTCTGCAGCAGACGGCTTTGAACGTAATTTGTCAAAACATAGAAAATCTCCATAAATAAATGGATAACTTATGACAAAAAGTGGAAAACATTGTGGCAAAAGGAGAAATTGCACGTTTTGTATAATATTTCAAAATCATCATGAGAAATTTCTCCTTAAATTGCCACAATGTTTTCAAATCTTGTTCGCTGCAGAGGGTGCCACAATGCATATGGCTAATTATGTCCCTAAGGCAATCTGTTAGGCATTAGTTTCTTAAAATTGACTGTTCTATGATTGATTATGTAGTGCCAGACTAAACAGTGCTGATGATCAGGTTGGTCTTGATCTAAATTGTTAAAAAAAAAAATCCCAGAGCAATATAAAACTAATTATCCTCAATAGAGTTATAAAGAACTAAAACTTTCCTTTTTCCAAAACTTCGTTGATGCATGCAGCTGCATTTAAAAAGTGCTATTTCTAGTTTTTGTCAAATTAATAACCCTTTTTGCAATGTACTTTTTGACAACATATTCTGCAGATGTTCTGTTGCTTTCCTCAAATGCTTTCTTAAGTCTATATAAAGCATCGTATATCAGAACATGTTCCCACACAGAATAAGTCTGCAGCAAATGACTTTTAAAGATCTTGGGAAAAAAATAATATACAAAACCTGTACATTTTAATGTTGGGGCAATTGTTGAATCGAGTTAAAAGCATTGTACCATAATGAGAAATTAAATCATTATGAGTAAGTTTCCCTCTTGCCGCATTTGCACAACAAATGTATTGAAAAACATTAATTATTCTACGGATGAATCAAAATGGGCCTCAGCTTCTGAGAAAGGAATAAACCTTTCCCTCATGTAGATGCATTCTAACGCTTCGTAGCATACATTACCTTTGAAAACATTGTGATAAAGGAGACACTGTTCATGATGAGCAACTTTTCAGATTAATTTTTTTTCAAAGTCGTTAGAACTGCTACCGAAGATGTGTTGTATGTGAGATAGGGTTAATTTGAAACTAATATATACATACAAAACCCTAAAGATCAATTGTTTATGCCTGACATGGTCATGTTTAGTTTCTTTCTGGCATAAAGACAAGAAATGTTCTGAATGCATCATAAACAAACTCAAAGTAACGATTACATTATTACCCACTATACTTTGATCCAATACATTCACAGACATCTGAAACCTCTCTTTAACCCTTTCCCTCATATAGACGCTTTCTGACGCCTCTGCAGCAGACGGCTTTTTGAAAACATAGTAACAAAAGAAGAAATTGCACAAAACGTGCAATTTCTCCTTTTGTCACAATGTTTTCAACTTTTAGTCATAGGTTATCCATTCAATTATTGAGATTTTCCATTATTTGACAAAATATGTTCAAAGTCGTCTGCTGCAGAATTGTCGTATGCTTACAACAAATCTGCAGCAGAAGAGTTTGAAAACACCTTTGTAAAACGCTTTCCGGTGCCTGACTGCAGAAGACAAGTTTTAAAAACATTGTGGCAAAAGGAGAAATTGTTCAGGACCTTACTGTCACTTTGTTTTCATTTTTATTCAATACTTGTTCCTAGATTTTTTAAAGATTGAACCTAGTTTTGTTTATGTTTTTAAAGTTGACTGCTGCACATTTTGTTGTAATTGTAGGAAAGGGGGATAAATTTTGGTTTATACAGACACGCTTCATATTTCTGTCTACATGTATATTAAGTAGTGTCTTTTGTCTCAATGTTTGATGTTATATATTGCAATGTATGAGCCCAGACAGTGTAAACATAAAATTGTGTTTGAGAACAGAAATCTGTACATAATTATAATATTGAGATTTAAAAACTCTTTAACCCTTTTCAACATACAACAAATCTGAAGCAGATGACCTGAAAAATGTCCATAAAATATAGCTTAATTGTTAAATAAAGTTGAAAACATTGTGGTCAAAGGAGAAAAACGTATTTCAAAATACATCGTAGCGAACGCAACATCAAATATATTGTGAGAAAATGAATAAAAAATATGTTGCAAAATAAGTGGTCAACTGTTGTGAGTGGGGTTACTAAATATAGCGCCGACTGCGCTATGAAATTGAAGAGGTTTGCAAGTTTGACAAATTTGTTGTAATGTTTGTAGTTCAACTAAATTGATTTTAGTTTAAATCATACTTCTTTGGATTATATTCGTAAATATTCGGTTCTGGGTGAAGTGAATAACAAATACGTATCGGACAGACCTGTATTCCTGTATTCGGTTATATCGAATATTTGAATGTATCGTTACGACCCTACATACAGCTAATATGACTTTGAACATTTCAAGGTAAGTATAAGAAGAGATGTGGAGTTATCACTCCGAAAAGCTTTTTGCGTTCAAGGCCACTGTGACCTTGACCTTTGACCAGATGACCTCAAATCAAAAGGGGTCATTTACTGGTCAGGCCCAACCTCCAAGTCAAGTTTGCGGACTAAGGCTCCAGGCATTGTTAAGTTATCACTCGGACAAGCATGGTCACTGTGACCTTGACATTTCACATGATGACCTCACAATAGGGGTCATCTACTTGTCACTCCCAGCCTCCCAGCCTCCATGTTAACACTCCGACAAAATTTCGCGTTCACGGTCACTGACCTTGACGTTTAACCCGACGTTTGACCTGATGACCTCACAATCAATAGGGGTCATCTACTGGTCATCCCGATCCTCCATGTCAAGTTTGAGGGCCATGGGCGCAGCCAATGTCGAGTTATCCCTCAGACAAGCTTTTCACGTTCAAGCTTGGTCACTGTGACCTTGACCTTTGACCCAATGACCTCAACATCAATAGAGGTCATCTACTGGTCATCCCCAGCCTTCATGTCAAGTTTGAGGGCCATGGGTGCAGGCAATTTTGATTTGTCACTCGGACAAGCTTTTCAGGTTCAAGGTCACTGTGACCTTGACCTTTGACCTGAATACCTTAAAATCAATAGGTCTCTTCTACTGGTAATCACTAACCTCCAAGTCAAGTTTCAGGACCATAGGTCCAGGCATTGTTGAGTTATCACTCGGACAAGCTTTGGTCTACAGACGGACGGAAGGACCGACCTTATACCGACCGACCGCCATGTGCAAAGCAATATACCCCTCTTCTTCGAAGGGGGTATTATTATTGAATAGATTTGAAAACATTGTGGCAAAAGAAGAATTTGCTCATTCAGTTTTCAATGTAAGTATAATAGTTATATAATTAAGCACTCATGCTTGTTTGTTGAAAAGGGTTAAGTCATGCGCAAACTCTAAACATAAATGGTTATTCTTTGTGGTAAGTATAACTTATAATAAGCCATTATTGCTATGAAACAATAGAAGTAGTTCATACAATATAATTTGTTATGAATAATTTAGCTTCCTTTGATTAAACTTTACAGAACCAAAGAAGATTTCCCAATATATCTTTCAAATGCAATAATTATTACAAGAGTGAAAATGGGAGAATAACCTTAAAACTTTTCCCACATACAGCAAATCTGAAGCAGACGACTTTTAAAACATCTAGGCAAAAGGTTGGAAAATCTCTATAAGTGGATATTTGATAATTGAAAAGAGCTGAAAACATTGTGACAAAAGGAGAAATTGCTTGTTTTGAGCAATTTCTTTTTTTAATTGTCACGATGTTTTCAAAAAGTCAACTGCTGCAGAGGTGTCAGAAAGTGTTTATATGTGGGAAAGGGCTTATGGCAAAATGTTTCGAAATAACAAATTGATACTAAATTATCGTAGACCTATATTATACTTATAGATATATATTAACCCTTTCCCTCATATAAACGCTTTCTGACGCCTCTGCAGCAGACTGAGTGAGTGAGGCTGAGCTTTTTGAAAACATAGTGACAAAAGCAGTAATTCCTCAAAACGAGCAATTTCTTCCTTTACCACAATGTTTTCCACTTTTAGTCATAGGTTATCCATTCAATTATAGAGATTTTCTATTTTTTGACAAAATATGTTCAAAATCGTCTGCTGTAGAATTGTCGCATGAGGGAAAGGGATAATTATAATACTCAAACTATAAATATCAAACATCACTTAATGCATGAACATTAATTATCATGAGTCCATAATTATACTAGCCTGTCCATGGGAAAAGGTACAATTTGGTCATTGAGAACAGTGTAGATCTAGTTCACCCTTTTCATCTTCACAGTCTGATCAAGATCTTAACTGTTCACATATTGATTTATAGGTCAAATTACGCCAAATACATCCGCGGCCATCATGCTGATCTACAGCCAAAATAGTCCAAAATATAAGTGTATATAGAAATGAGTGGTAACACCTTCACCAGAATGCATTGAATATATGACATTGGAGTTAAAATTCATTGCAAATATATAGGATGCACTGGAAATGATTGATTTTAGCATTGAACATTAGTATGTTGACCTTGTTTGAAAGTGAAAGTAGAGTATGTGAAAAACCAGTTGACGGTAACCTGACCTTCACTGGATGAATTCTTTCTTGCATAAAATATAACCCCCCCCCCCCCCCCCCCATTTTCTTTGGATTATTTTAAAACTTTTCAATGGTATACATAGGGTGTTTAAATTTACCTGAAAAATGCTTTAAAAAAGTGACAATTGAGGCTTGAAACTGGTTGCTTTACATGGAAATTAACAGGGAAGGAATTTATTTGGTGAATTGTGACCTAAAATGATTAAGCTTCTGGCACGATGTGTAGATTCTGATAAGATGAAGTAGATGTACAGGTTGATCTGATCCACACTGTTCAGAGAGGCCAACTGGTACCTCGTTTCCTATGGTTGGGCACACCTTCAACCCTTTCCCTTTATATAGTCGCTTTCTGACGCCTCTGCAGCAGACGTTTTTTTGAAAACATAGTGACAAAAGAAGAAATTGCTCAAAACGAGCAATTTCTCCTTTTGCCTAAATGTTTTCAACTTTTAGTCATACATAGGTTATCCATTCAATTATAGAGATTTTCTTTTTTTTGACAAAATATGTTCAAAGTCGTCTGCTGCAGAATTGTTGTATGAGGGAAAGGGTTAACACCTAGGGAACATAGAGCATTTCAGAATTAAAACTTTCCCACACATAACGTCGTCAAAATGCAACAACAACTTCCAAAACTCCCAAGTGAGAATAATTATAATAAAAGCCACACAAAGTAAATCATTCAAATCTCTAACGCGCAAACAATTACCGTACTATCTAAAATTCATTCTACCAGTATTATTATTTTCATTATAGTCTATAAAATGTTTCATTGGCAAAAAGGGTACCTAAAGATTTCTCAGAATTATAACGGGTACATAAAGTCATCAAAACACTTAGTTTAATTGTACCAACAACTAAAAAATATTCAAATGAGTATAGTATTAATACAAGCCACAATTCTCTACAGTGCACAAAATGGATTGGCAAATTCATCATACATTCAATTTACTGTACATTCTTTCTACCAGTATTATATATTTTCATTTCACTGACAGTCTATAAAATGTTTCATTGGCTTGAAAGAGGGTTTCTCAGAATTAACCCTTTCCCACCTATAGACGCATTTCGACGCATCTGCAGCAGACGACTTTGAAAAACAGTGTGACAAAAGAAGAAATTGCTCAAAACTAGCAATTTCTCCTTTTGGCACAATCTTTTCAACTTTTTTATTAATTGCATACATAATACCTTCATTTCTAGAGATTTTCTGTATCTAGAGTAGATGTTTTCAAAGTCGTCTGCTGCAAATTTGTTTTATGTGGGAGCGGGTTAATGTACCACCTTCTGTAAGCTATGAATATATAAATCTGTAAAAATAAAAGCCATATGGGCTTATTATTATTATTATCCCACAATGCATTTCAAACTTTTTATACTCATCTATATTAATTGGAAACAGGAAGCTGTTCTTTCACAACATACCAGACTAAATAGCCATAGAACCAATCTGATTAATGCATGGTTCCTATGTTATAATCCTTTCTCACATACAGCAAATCAGAATCAGACGACTTAATTGAAAATATCTTTGCAAATAAATGGAAAATCTCAAGAAATAAAAATATAATTATTGAATAGAGTTGTACATGTATAAACATTGTGAAAAAAGGATATAAAAATTGTTCAAGTATGAGCAATTTCTCTTTTCGCTCCAATGTTTTCAACAGTCAGCTACTGCAGATGCTTTATATGTGGGAAAGGGTTATTTATAACGTAATAGGATGCAATCCTCCATGGGGATGATTCTCTCATAGATAGTAAGTTGTAAAATGCTCCTTTTCCCATAATTTCGTGTTACTATGCAACCAAATCATTTGTTGTTGGTACTCAAAAGTTACATCGTCTTAGCTGAGTCGAGCAGTTTGAGCAATCAACCCTTTCCCACAGTCATGTACTGCATGCATCATTCATCCCGAAACTCAGCTACATCAGACATATAATGCTGTATAAATCACTGCAACCGGCTGATTGAGCGCTTAACCCTTTCCCTCATATGACAATTCTGCAGCAGACGACTTTGAACATATTTTGTAAAAAAGTAGAAAATCTCTATAATTGAATGGATAACCTATGACTAAAAGTGGAAAACATTGTGGCAAAAGGAGAAATTGCTCGTTTTGAGCAATTTCTTCTTTTGTCACTATGTATTCAAAAAGCTGTCTGCATGCTGCAGTAAGGCGTCAGAAAGCGTCTATATGAGGGAAAGGGTTAAGGAGGGACGCCATCATTTTAACTTTAAACTACCATTTTCTTAAGTTTTTTGTATGACACTACCGCCGAATGATCCGTCGTTTGAAATTTTAAAAGAGAATTAACTTATAGTAACATTTGTGTGAAAATAATCTTCAAATTGGACCAGTGGTTTATATTAGGAAAGACCTATTTTTTAGGGAATTCATGAGAAAAATAAAAAGTAATATTCCCAGAATATCTTTAATAAACCCTTTCCCACATCTAGACAAAATTATGGAAAATCTCTGAAAATGAAGGTATAATTACTGAATAGAGTTGAAAACATTGTCACTAACAGTTAGGGCAAAAGGAGAAATTTCTCATTTTGAACAATATCTCCTTTCGTCACAATGTTTTCAAAAGTTGTCTGCTGCAAATACGTCAGTCATATAAATGCGTCTACAAGACTTAGTGGGAAATGGTTAAAATCCTTAAAATTTGGCTGCAAACACATCAAAAGCCAGCTTCTGTAACAGGAAAAAGGATTCAACTCAATAAACATCTGCTATAATTGATAGGGAAATGTTCCCAATATATTCCTTTGGATAATTTGATTACTGTACAGTAGTAGTTCCCCCTCCCCATATAAAACACTTATATGAAATTGATTTAGTCTATAAACCATTTCACTGATACCCTGGCACTGTAACTTCTGTCACCTTCTGCAGAAAAGACAAATTCAGAAAACATTGTGGGAAAATGAAGAAATCTGAGCAATTTCTCATGATTTTAAAAGTCATTTGCTGCAGACACTTTAACCCTTTCCCTCATATAGACGCTTTCTGATGCCTCGGTAGCAGACGGCGTTTTAAAACAAGAGGCCCATGAGGGCCTATGCTCTACTGGTATGGTTCTTTGGTCATTTTCAATCCAGAGCATGTATGTATGGTGAAGATCGGATAGTAAATGGAGGCTCTTTTGTGTTCACAAGCTGTATTATAGCAATTTTTACAATTTCATGGGCCATAATCCAGTCTTGCATGGGCGGATCTAGCTGGTTTTCAAAAGGAACCAAGCTCTCATCAATATTTAACTACTATCTAAGTTTGGTGAAGATCAGATAGTAAATGGATCCTCTATTGTGTTCACATGCTCAATTATAGCAATTTGGACAATTTCAAGGGCCATAATCCAGTCTTGCATAGGCGGATCTGGCTGGTTTAGGAAAGGAACCGAGCTCTCATGGATATCTTACTACTGTATAAGTTTGGTTGAGATACAATCAAAAGTGAAGACTATCGTGTTAAAAAGTTCTTTTATAGCAATTTTGACCATTTCAAGGGCCATAATCCAGTCATGCATGGGCGGATCTGGCTGGTTTTCGAAAGGAACCGAGCTCTCATGGATATCTAACTACTGTATAAGTTTGGTTGAGATACAATCAAACGTGAAGACTGTATCATGTTAACAAGCTCTTTTATAGCAATTTTGACCATTTCAAGGGCCATAATCCAGTCTTGCATGGGCGGATCTGGCTGGTTTTCAAAAGGAACCGAGCTCTCATGAATATCTAACTACTGTATAAGTTTGGTTGAGATACAATTAAAAGTGAAGACTGTATCGTGTTAACAAGCTCTTTTATAGCAATTTTGACCATTTCAAGGGCCATAATCCAGTCATGCATGGGCTGATCTGGCTGGTTTTCGAAAGGAACCGAGCTCTCATGGATATCTAACTACTGTATAAGTTTGGTTGAGATACAATCAAACGTGAAGACTGTATCGTGTTAACAAGCTCTTTTATAGCAATTTTGACCATTTCAAGGGCCATAATCCAGTCATGCATGGGCGGATCTGGCTGGTTTTCGAAAGGAACCGAGCTCTCATGAATATCTAACTACTGTATAAGTTTGGTTGAGATGCAATTAAAAGTGAAGACTGTATTGTGTTAACAAGCTCTTTTATAGCAATTTTGACCCTTTCAAGGGCCATAATCCAATCATGCATGGGCGGATCTGGCTGGTTTTCGAAAGGAACCGAGCTCTTATGAATATCTAACTACTGTATAAGCACGCACGCACGCACACACGGACGACGGACACATCGCCACGACATAAGCCCTTCTGGCCTTTGGCCAGTAGAGCTAAAAACATAGTGACAAAAGAAGAAATTGCTCAAACGAGCAATTTCTCCTTTTGCCACAATGTTTTCCACTTTTAGTCATAGGTTATCCATTCAATTATAGAGATTTTCCATTTTTTGACAAAATATGTTAAAGGCGTCTGCTGCAGAATTGTCGTATGAGGGAAAGGGTTAAAATGAGTCAACATATGGGAAAGGGTCTAGATGAGATGTTATGTAAATGATATTTGCCCTGCCATCTTAATTTATAACCTTTTAAAGTGCAACAGAAATAGGTTTGGAATTCAAGCAAAGGATTTCTGACAATGAATTGAAATCATTATCCCCTTTATAATCTTGGTTCCGCGGCCATCAGACAGAAAAGGGTCCCACTGTCAAATCAAATTTAAAATCTAGGGCATATTCTCCAACATCCTGCACACAATTTACATGTGAGTCATAATTGAAACCACAAGCTGGAAAAACAAATTCTTCTCCAGAAATGTAAAGTGAACAATCTGTTCTTGGAATCTGACAGGCGAATCCAAGTGTCAAGTATTTTAAAAGCATGCACAACACGTGACAGGCGTATTGAATTTAGGGCATGTTCACACCACCCTATGCAATAATTTGCTTATAATAGTCACACACTGACTGTGAGTACCCCCTATAGAAATATTTTAGAAAGCTAGATTTGCACTGTGCCCCCTATACAGATTAATAATGCTAGATTATACCAAGATTGTTCAAGGAAGCACATTGTGCAACCAACCAATAACCAGTCTAAGATTGTTTTCAATGTTATAGACACTGCTTTTAACAATTTTTCAGTTACATACAGCATTTCCTGGATAATTTAAAAGTATAGTACTTAATATACTGGTCGCAATTTTCCAGACACCAGTGATTCAGCTGTAATGCTAATCCCTCAATCCTGAGCACATGATGGAGGGACAGCCATTAATTATTACCATTTTAAAAATCTTTTCTATGACACTGCTGGGGATCGAACATGTGATCTCTTGCAGTGAGGCATACAATCAACCACTACACCACCAAGGAGGTCCTTATAGATAGAATTATAAAGCTTGATTTTTATTTCTTAACCCGTAAACTCATACAACAATTCTGCAGCAGACGACTTTGAACGTATTTTGTCAAAACATAGAAAATCTCCATAATTGAATGGATATGACGAAAAGTGGAAATCATTGTGGCAAAAGGAGAAATTGCACGTTTTGTGCAATTTCTTCTTTTGTCACTATGTTTTCAAAAAGCCGTCTACTGCAGAGGCGTCCGAAAGCGTTTATATGAAGGAAAGGGTTAATACAAGACTATGTGCATACAGTCAACCAATACGTGTAAATTTAATGTAGAAAAGAAAATAACATTAAATTAGTTAAATTTTATGACACACAGACGGACAGACAGGACAGAAGTGATCCATTAATTAACCCTTTATTTTCCTGGAACAGACGATGATATGACACATTATTGCAGTCCACAGACGAATTCTAAAAACATTGTGACAAAAGGAAATTGCTCATATTGAGCATTTTCTCTGTTTTGCACAAATTGTTTTCATCTTTAATCAATTATAAAAAAACTATTATATTTATAGAGATTTTCATTATTATATTGCCTAGTCATGATTTCAACTTTATAATTTGGAAGAATCCGAACTTGGCAAACATTTTAGGGGAAGGATTATTCAGAGCGAATTACCAGAACTGATCTGACCTAATTCAAACAAGATTAAAAGACTTTCAAAGAAAAAAGATCATTTATAAGAAACAAGCTAAGAAAACCTATCCTGATCAAACAGAACTAACAAAAATTATTATTAAACCCTTTCCCACATGTAGACTCCTTTTGACACTTGTGATGTGACATTGGTGGTGTTGTGGTTACTAAGAGCGCCCGCCTCAGGTGCAGGTGGTCGAGGGTTCGATCCCCAGCTGAGCCATACCAAAGACTTTAAAGATGGTAGTAATGGCTGCCCTCCTTGCAATGGCGCTTAGGGTTGCGGGGTTAGCATTACAAACTGACTGGTGTCAGGATAAATGGACCAGTAGTACTGGTAACTTACCCAGGAATTGCCGTAATAATAACTGAAAAATTGTTGAAAGTGGTGTTAAAGATCAAATATAGATAAAAAGAAGAAATTTTTAGTTTCTGCTGATCCTACAACTCTTATAATTTACTTTTTCAAACCCCAATTATTTAATCTTTCAATGACACTGTTACTTATCTCATTGCATAACTTTATAATCAAAGAAAAGATGCGAATGGCAGGTCTGGTGAAATTTAATTGACAGATAGGAATTTAATCTTGTAAACAATACTTTACTTCAAACCTAACGTAACCTTCCTGAGCTCGACAGGAATCGGGGGGGGAATCAGCTTTGACCAAGTGGTTAGCATTGGGGATTTGGAACCTGGCATTCCCAGGTTCAATTCCCAGTCACGGGGCGATGGACATGGTGGAGTGCCCTTGGGCAAGGCACATTTCCTAGCATAGAACTCACAGGTTTGTTTACCCAGGGTTCATGAATATAACTGAAATAATGTTGAACAAGAAACCGCTGAAGACAGTAAGGCCGGATTGTCGGCAATTTGACCTTGAAAGTCGACAAACCAAGGTCAAGGTAGAAATCAATAGAACTTGTTACTGGTTACCTTCAGGCAAAGTTTCAAGTTTGTAACCCTTTCCAGTGCTGAGATTTTGCCTCAACCTGAAACTTTAACCAAAATTTGACGGACAGACAGACAGACGACAGAGGACGGACGGACATCGCCAATCTATAGACCGGAATTGATAGATGGTGCATTTGGGACCGAGTGTCTAAGGCTCGATTCCCGCTTGCAACACCCAGATCATGGTGGGGGTGCACACAGTCTTAAAGAACTGTTAACCCTTTCCCTCATACGGCAATTCGGCAGCAGACGACTTTGAACATATTTTGTCAAAAAATAGAAAATCTCCTTGAATTGAATGGATAACCTATAGATGACAAAAAGTGGAAAAACATTGTGGCAAAAGGAGAAATTGCATGTTTTGTGCAATTTCTTCTTTTGTCACTATGTTTTCGAAAAGCCGACTGCTGCAGAGGCGTCAGAAAGCGTCTATATGAGGGAAAGGGTTAAACTACCCTGGGATAATATCAATAAGCATTCTGTTGCCATGATAAAACTATTCAAAATGCTGTTGAAAAACTGATTTTTTTGTGAGAATAATCTTTACAAAGAATAACAAACATTGTTGAGAAAGGAGAATATGCTTGTTTAATAAGCAATTTCTATTAGTGTCAAAACATTTCAAAAGTTGTCTGATGCAGATAACCAAATTCAGACCTCCAAGAACTATAATGGTATGAAATTAAGTAATACTATATACAAAGGTCAATATGGTATCTTTTCAAAGAAATATTTTGCCGTGGAATGTAAAACATTTTAATGCTTTATCATGCAGAATCCTGATTTGGATGCTACATGCATGCACAACTATGACAACAGTTTACATTTTACAGATTTTTTTACATTTTGCAGCACTACCAATTATGTTTAGTAAAACGTTTCAAATGGTAGTATTTTTGAGGGATATATATATAATGCAGAGGATATTTACAGAACAGGAGTTGAAATTTACTTCCATTAATTAACCCTTTCCCACCTATAGACACTTATCAACACATTTGCAGCAGACGACTTTTGAAAACATTTTGACAAAAGGAGCAATTTCTCCTTTTGCCACAATGTTTTCATTTTTTTCCAGTAATTTTACCTCATGTAAATCATGGAATTGATCTGAGTATTAAAGAATTTGAATTTAAATTTGATAGTGTTAACCAAAATCAGCTTCAGAAAAAAAAGTTGTGATGCATATGCTTAACCCTTTCCCACAATACAGTCGAGGACAGCTTTGAAAACATTGAGGCAAAAATATGGAAATCTCTATAAATGAAAGTATACATATAGTTAATTAAAAGAGTTGCAAAAACATTGCGGCTGAATGGGAAATTGCTCATTATCATCATGAGCAACTTCTCTTTTTGCCACAATGTTTTTAAAAACTGTCTGCGGCAGGTGTCAGAAAACATTTGCAAAGGTAAATTTACTTCAAGCAAATTTTTTTAGTGCATCAAACAAAAAATAGACATTCAGACTGCGATTATTGGCAAGACCAAAGACGGGGAAGGCTCTCAAAGTTGACCTTTGGATAATATGAATTTCCATAATGTGATAACAAACCATGTGTATGATAATAATAAACATTGTCATTTAGCCAAGTATATCATACAGTGACTTGGTATAGTTGGACTTTGTAGAGTTTCTGACAAAGTGGCCATTGCTCAAAATATAATTAGTCTATCCATTGGTGCATGGCCTTTTATAACCCTTTCCCACTTGCAGACACGTATAAAAAATTAATCTCATATTTTTTACTAGATGTTTACAAAGTCGTCTGCTGCAGATTTGTGGTATGTGGGGAAGGGTTAAATGATGCCAAGCCGGACAGCCAATAAGACTCCTATTAACCCTTTCCCTCATACGACAATTCTGCAGCAGACGACTTTGAACGTATGTTGTCAAAACATAGAAAATCTCCATAATTAAATGGATAACCTATGACAAAAAGTGGAAAACATTGTGGCAAAAGGAGAAATTGCACGTTTTGTGCAATTTCTTCTTTTGTCACTATGATTTCAAAAAGCCATCTGCTGCAGTGGCGTCAGAAAGTGTCTATATGAGGGAAAGGGTTAATGCCAGACACGGCTCATGGTAACAGGTTCTTTCAGGATTATTATGATAAGTAACAAGTGAATTTGGACACAACAATGTGACCGACGCAATCAACTCACTCAGGTAACCTTTTCCCTGATATTTATAATATAAACTGGTCACATTTGCATCAGACAGTTTATAAAACATTGTGGGAAAAGGTGTCGTACCAGAAATTCTCAGTGAATTGTTATGTGTTTTATGCCGTTTTCAGCAATTTATAAGTTGTATCACAGCGTTTCATGGGTAATTTAAGTTACCACAGTACTAACTGTCCATCTATCATGACACTTAGCCAGTCAGTCTCCAGAATCAGTCTCAGTAATTGTAGAGGTGAGAATTTCAACACTAGTCTAATATGATGCATTCTGACCCATCTTCAACAGAATAATTATTATGACTTTAGAAAACATTGTTGAAGAACTTAATTCCATACTGATGTTTAACCCTTTCCCACATACAACAAGTCTGCAGCAGACAACTTTGAAAACAAACATGCAAAAACATGAAAAATCTCTATAAATGAAAGTATAATTACAGAAAAAAGTTGTAAACGTTGTGGCAAAAGGTGAAATTGCTCGTTTGAGCAATTTCTCCTTTTGTTACAAATTATTTTCAAATGTCTTCTGCTGCAGATGCCTCAGAGAATGCGTCTCCACCCTTTCCCTCATAATGATATAGACGCTTTCTGACGCCTCTGCTGCAGATGGCTGTTTGAAAACATAGTGACAAAAGAAGAAATTTCTCCTTTTGACACAATGATTTCCACTTTATGTCATAGGTTATCCATTCAATTAAAGAGATTTTCTATTTCTTTTATAGAATATATGTTCAAAGTCGTCTCCTGCAGAATTGTCGTATGAAGGAAAGGGTTAATAAAAACAATATTTTATAATAAGTATTAAATAAACTTTATAGGCAATGCATGTCACTGTAATCTACCATTTTTGCTTCTTTGACTAAACACTGTGAATGTATTTCTTGGTGTATTTAGGCTTGCTCATGATACTCATACTAAGGCAAAATTAATTTACTCGATCACAGTTGGTAAATATATATACCACAGAATTCATCAGCCCGTTTTTTGTTGTATGTGTCTACACATTACTTGGCTACTTGCCTGACATGGAGGCATAAATCTCACATTTGTTCAGCATGATAATTTACTGCTTCCACTTCCAACAACTGCCATCATGCTTCTTATAATACATATTTTTTTTTCTTTTATATATATATTAGGCAAATTAAGGTCTATAGATATTGAAGAGGAAATTTGTCTTCTCCCCACATATATCTCTCTCATTATCAAATTGAACCCAGTGCATTGTGGAACTCCAAAAAATCTCCTCAGTGAGACTATTCTTTTGAGTACTCGATCACAACATTATGGCTAATTGCAGAGTAAATATAGATTAAAGAACATGAAATGTGTGTTTTATCTAAAGCTATGAGTAATATTACATATCTCTCTCTGTAAAAAATAAACAAACAATCATTTTGACAGAGGGAAACAGCATTGCAATTCAGATTGTTTTAGATAGATATATTTCAACAAGAAACCGCTGAAGACGGTAAGGCCATAATTGTGGGCAATTTGACCTTGAAAATCGACAAACCAAGGTCAAAGTAACCATAGAAATCAATAGAACTTGTTACTGGTTACCTTCAGGCAAAGTTTCAAGTTTGTAACCCTTTCCAGTGCTGAGATTTTGCCTCAACCTGAAACTAACCAAAATGTTGACGGACAGACAGGACGGACATCGCCAATCTATAGACCAGAATTGCTAGAGCAATCCGGCCAATAAAATAATTGTCTTAGTAGCTATTACATTCATATTATTCATATTATATCCAGGCTGTATAATGATTTGATTTTCACCATCAACTTTGAGGGATCAACTACTCAGGTTTGTCCAACTCCAGTTTGGATGTACCGGAGTTAATTTAACAATAAAATTAATAGTTACGAGTAGTGGTTACAAAGTTGTACATGTCCTTTCTTTAATGCTTTCCTATTTCCAGACGCATCTTCAGCAAACGAAATTTGAAAACATTGTTGCAAAAGGATAAATTTTTCATCATGATCAATTTCTCATTTTGCCACAACTTTTTTAACTCTTTTCAATAATGTTATATATATGTACTGTCTTTTCAGAGATTCTCCATATTTTTGCATGGATATTTTCAAAGTCATCTACCACAGATTTATTGCATGTGAAAACAGTTAACCGTTTCCCTTATAAATAAAGAAGCTTTCTGATGCCTCTGCAGCAGACTGCGTTTTGAAAACATAGAAGAAATTGATCAAAATGAGCAATTTCTCCATTTGCCACAATGTTTGCCACAATAGGTTATCCATTCAATTATAGAGATTTTCTATTCTTTGACAAAATATGTTCAAAGTCGGCTGCTGCAGATTTGTCGTATGAGGGAAAGGATTAATAAGATTGTGCTACAAGTGTCATTATAAGAGTCCATTCTTACAAATATGCCCAGTACTTACGTGTCTCCAATAATTTTCAGTCATATTAATGTGTTCATAATTGAATTAATCCCAGGAAAAAGCATGAAACAAATAAAACAATACTAAAAGTGAAATAAAGTACAATTTGACGCTTATTTCACTGAAAACCTACAAATAATATCCACACCCATGAATTTTAATAAGTTCTCACAAATATTAAGATCTTTTCCCACAATTTCTCTCTTGTTATTAAAGTAAACCTTATGTTGTGGGTACTCACTGTTCAAGTGGGGTTGAATTGTGATCTAAAGATGCCTGATGAAAATTCATTAAAATGTCAAAAATCATCTGCAGGTGGGAATGGGTTTAATTTTAAACCAATTAAGTTAAGCATGATGTGGGTTGCTATAAATAATGACTCAGAACTTAAGGCAGTACAGGAAACCTATAACCTAATCAGCCAGTCTCAGGACATAACATAAGAAGGAGTGATTAGTGGTCTTTTACCACAAATATTTATCTTATGACTCAACCAAACCCTATGTTGTGGGTACTCAAAAGAATTGTCTCACTGAGATGATTCTTTTGAGTACCCATAACACAGGGTTTAAGTATCAAATAAGGATTTTAGAATCTGAAATACTCACCTTATCACTTAGAGCTCTGATCAGCCACAATCTTTATTTATGATCCTCACTAATTCTTTTTATCAATCTACCATCTTTATGAGCAAATAACTTTTCCTTAGTAACCACTACATATAGAACGTGTTTTGTTTAAATTGATGTTTTAAGCTGTTTTCAGCATTATTTCAGTTATATCATGGCGACAGTTCTCTAAATTGCACTGCAACTGGGGATCTAACCTAGGACGCCCGGTTCCAAATCACCGGCGCTATACCACGTTGCCACAGGAGATTAATTCCCAATCATAAAATTTGAAAGTGAGTAGAGACACATCAATTTGTAACCTCTGCAAATGAATCGATTTAAATTCAACAGATAAAATATTAATTGACTATCACTAATCAACAGTGGGCTGAATCGAATCAGACTCAGTACCAAGTAGAAATACAAGCAAATTATTACAGTCAGAGAATGCCGTAAAAAGCAATTTCTCCCATTGCAACAATGTTTTTCAGCTCTCTTAAATAATTTACCTCTCGTTTTTAATATATTTTGAAAGTCATCTGCTGCAGATTTGTTGTATGCACGAAAGGGTTAAACCATTAATCAACACAATAAATTTCTTTATTTGTAGAACTTTCTCGTTTTTCCACAATGGTTTGTTCCCTTTCCCACCTTTAGACGCATTTTGACACATCTGCAGCAGACGAATCTTGAAAACATTGTGACAAAAGGAGAAATTGCTTAAAATTAACAATTTCTCAATTAGCCACAATGTTTGCAACTTTTTCCATATCTTTTGAGTAGACATTTTTCAAAGCCGTCTGCTACATATTTGCTGCATGTTGGAAAGGGTTAGAAGATCATCTGCTGGAGCGTAAGAAGTCATCTCTAGACACCCAGCAAAAGGTTTATCAGCCCAATGAAACGGAACCACCTAGACATACCTGTAACTGTAACAATCCTTATCTACCACAATCTGTTCTATTGTATCTATCTACATCTCTATGAGTGAATCTCATTAAACCCTTTACCACATATAGCAAACCTGCAGCAGACGACTTTGAAAGCATCTACTAAACATACGGAAAATCTTCAAAAATGAAGGTATTATAAATATAATTACAGAAAAGAAGTTGAAAACATTGTGGCAAAAGGAGTAATTGCTCGTTTTGAGCAATTTCTTCTTTTGTCACTATGTTTTCAAAATGCCGACTGCTGCATATATCGATCGAGGCCTCAGAAAGCGTCAATATAAGGGAAAGGTTTAAACCATAATACCATTGAACCCTTAGGATATATATATATGGCTCTAATTGTTCATTGTATTTTCATATCAATTACAAGATTGTTCAAAGGGCTGATTGATTGCTTGCTTGGAGTTTTACGCCACTTTCAATAATTGTTCAGTTATTAACACGGCATTTCCTGGGTAAGTTACCTGAAGTACTACTGGTCCTTTTATCCAGTAACACCGGAGTCAGGTGTAATGCTAACCCTTAATCAACCCTTTTCCTCTTATAGATGCTTTCTGATGCCTCTGCGCAGCAGACTGCTTTTTGAAAACATAGTGACAAAAGAAGAAATTGCTCAAAACGAGCAATTTCTCCTTTTGCCACAATGTTTTCCACTTTTAGTCATAGGTTATCCATTCAACTATAGAGATTTTCCATTTTATGACAAAATATGTTCAAAGTCGTCTGCTGCAGAATTGTCGTATGGGGGAAAGGGTTAAAGCAGACGGCGTTTTGAAAACATAGTGACAAAAGAATAGAAATTGCACAGAACGTGCAATTTCTCCTTTTGCCACAATGTTTTCCACTCATAGTCATAGGTTATCCATCTGACAAAATATGTTCAAAGTCGTCTGCTGCAGAATTGTTGTATGAGGGAAAGGGTTAAACCCTGAGAGCCATGGAGGGCAGCCATTACTTCAATTTTTAAAGTGACTTTGTCTTTGATATATATGACCAGACCGGGGATCGAACCCACGTCCTCCCACACCCGAGGCAGACGCTCTACCACTTCACCTGAGGCGGTCTTGTTCAAAGGAACACGTCCATTATGAATTATGTCGTCTGCCAATAATTAAGTCGGTAAATGAAAGCTTGACAGACAGACGACCAAAATCAAAACAAAAACGAAAGTGATTTGTGTTAACACTTTTCCCCATGTATACAGAGGCTTTCTGCATGATGCCTTTCCTGCATAAGACCTTTAAAACATTTTGGCAAAAGGAGAAATTGCCCATGATAAGCAATTTCTCCATTTCCAACAATATTTTGAACTTAATATACCCTAACTTTCAAATGTAGTGGTTTTCTTTATTTTTCCTCCATTGTTTTAAAAGTTACAAGTCTGCTGCCAATTTGTTGTATGTGGGAAAGTGTTAAAGCAAACACGAAATGTACATTATATTTCAGGCTAAATTCAGAAAAAGACTGAACTTTTAAGTAAGTAAAAACAAACATAGTTTTAGAAGTTTATCCGCCCCAACATCTGGTTTATCAAACTATTTCATTTACCTGTTAACCCTTTCCCCCATAAAGACGCTTTCTGATACCTCTGCAGAAGACAGCTTTTTGAAAACATAGTGACAAAAGAAGAAATTGCTCAAAACGAGCAATTTCTCCTTTTGCCACAATGTTTTCCACTTTTAGTCATAGGTTATCCATTCAATTATAAATAGAGATTTCTATTTTTTGACAAAAATATGTTCAAAGTCGTCTGCTGCAGAATTGTCGTATGGGGGAAAGGAATGAACATATTCTTAGACACTTTCAAAAAATGAGCGAAAGTTGAAGAAAATGAAAATGAAAATGAAAATGGGAAGACGTACTTAAATTTCAACTTTAGCTGAAGACTAAATTATTTCATCTTCTGACATTTGTTTATCCCTTTCCCACATACAACAAATCTGCAGCAGGCGCCTTTGCAAACATATTGACAAAAATCTGAAAAATCTCCATAAAAGATAGCTTAATTGTTAAATAAAGTTGAAAACATTGTGGCCAAAGGAGAAATTGCTCATCTTGAGCAATTTCACCTTTGGCCACAATGTTTTCAAAAGTCGTCTGGTCTGCTCCTATTGCGTCAAAATGTGTCTGCAGGTGGGAAAGGGTTAAAAGGTTTATCTCGTGTAGAGATTTGTCTAAAAGCATTTTATCTCCAAGAAAGGCTTTCAACAAACAACAATATTGCGGCAGACAACTTTCAAAACATATCAAGGCAAAATTATGGAAAATCTCAAGTCAATTATTTAATAAAGTTGAAAGCAATGTGGCAACTGAGAAATTGTTCATTTCGTCATAATGTGTCTATATGTGGGAAGGGGTTAACACACACCATCAAATTGAAGAGAATATCGAGGGCTTGGCATGAAACCGTTGTAACTAAAAACCTATTTTAAAAACCCTGGTTTAGGGGAAATTTTGACCCCTTTGTAAACAATGCAAATTTAGGTGCCATTGCTCAGAACAAGCAATGGCACCTAAATTTTCATTGTTTACCAAGAAAAGTGATTTAACGCTTATAAAGACTTTATGGTGTGGTGATTAACCTTTGTAAAAATATACCATATTAGTTACAATCGTTTCACGCCAACCCCTCGATATGTAACTGCTGATCAAAATGATTGCAAATCATCATCAGAACTCATTTTTTTTCTAGTTTAGAACACCAAATATTTTAGTAAATATTTTCCTTTCCTAACAATGTTTTAAAAACTTTTCCTTTTCATGAGACTTCTTCTTTCATTAATTATTTAACCCTTTCCCACCTGTAGACACATTTCTACGCATTAGCAGCAGACAGCTTTTGAAAACATTGTGGGAAAAGGAGAAATTGTTCTTAGAGCAATTTTTCCTTTAGCCACACTGTTTTCAACTTCTTTAAATAATTACATTTTCATTTATAGAGAAATTTGATTCTGCTGCAGATTTGTTGTATGTGGGAAACGGTTAAAGAGAATAAAAAATTCATTCCTTAGATGAGCATGGGAAGGGTAAATTCCCCCCTCATTCAGAAGAAAAGACTACTAGAATACTTGGCAAGCTTTCATCAACATGTTTGTAAATGAGCTCATAACTTTTACCTCCAAAGATTCTCATTTCATGTGCATCCAAAACAATCTACATCAAGCCTTTTAATTCCTTTCTCACATCCCACGATCGATCTCTCTCTATTTACAGTCAGCTGAATCTATCATAATGGATTGTTTGTTTATATGAAAGCAGATTGATTGATTTTTTGATGTTTAACGCCGTTTTCAAAAAAAATTCAGTTATATTATGGCGCTTCCTTGGTAAGTTATCAGAACTACTTCATTTACTTCGGACACCAGCCAGTCAGTCGTAATGATATCCCCCCAACTCTGAGTGCCAAGGAGGGCTGCCATTACTACCATTTTTAAAGTATTTGGTATGACCCGGCCAGGAATCAAACCTGCGACCTCCCGCACCGAGGCGGACGCTTTACCACTACACCACCGAGGCAGTAAACCCTTTCCCTCATACAACAATTCTGCAGCAGACGACTTTGAACATAATAAATGTCAAATAATAGAAAATCTTTATAATTAAATAGATAACCTATGACTAAAAGTGGAAAACATTGTGGCAAAAGGAGAAATTGCTCGTTTTGAGCAATTTCTTTTTTTGTCAATATGTTTTTAAAATGCCATCTGCAGCAGAGGTCAGAAAGCGTCTATATGAGGGCAAGGGTTAAAGAATGTAGAGCTTTACCATCCATCTGATTTATCCTTTTGAGAAGCAATGACATTCTGCTTTGATTGATTGGTTGATTAACCTTTCCCCACATACGACAATTCTGAAGCAGACGACTTTGAACATATTTTGATAACAAGAAACCGCTGAAGACGGTAAGGCCGGATTGTCGGCAATTTGACCTTGAAAATCGACAAACCAAGGTCAAGGTCAAAGTAACCATAGAAATCAATAGAACTTGTTACTGGTTACCTTCAGGCAAAGTTTCAAGTTTGTAACCCTTTCCAGTGCTGAGATTTTGCCTCAACCTGAAACTTTAACCAAAATGTTGACAGACAGACCGACAGACGGACATCGCCAATCTATAGACCGGAATTGCTAGAGCAATCCGGCCAAAAATGAGAAAATCTCTATAATTGAATGGATTTATAACCTATGACTAAAAGTGGAAAACATTATGGCAAAAGGATAAATTGCTCGTTTTCAAAAAGCTGCAGAGGCGTCAGAAAGTGTCTATATGAGGGAAAGGGTTAACAACATTTTCAATAGTTTTTCAGTCATATCAAGGCATCAAGTTCACCTACTCAGTGTTTCCTGGCTTTCTCACACCAAAACTCCACACAACAGGCTGCTTTTCCACATGGACTGTTAGTCAATTGGTGAAAGACAAATGACGCTTGTCAGAGTGACTTTTGTCCGTCAGAAAAAATGCTGGCCGAGCTGGGGTTCAAACTCACAACCCCTGGATTGTCAACCTGCATCGCTTCCGACTGAGCTATCAAGGTTCAGCCCTCTGCTTTGAAAAGATCTGGAAAAATCAATGCGAATTTTAGACACAGAGTTGAAAAGATTCTGGGATTTTTTAAAGCCTTACAGTGAAAATATTTTTTTATCCCAAAATATTTTTGACAATAAAGTCATTATGATACAGAGGCATCAAAAGTCATTTTGTATCAGGGAATTGCTTTCAAAGGAGTAAACCTTGTAAACAGTTGAATGGGAAATTAATGTGATTGATCCAGCTCTCTCTGTCCATTTTTTGTTGTTGACAATTTCCAGATTCCCTGCCAGTAAAATCTAGTTTAGTAGTTATCCCCCTGTACAATCTGTATGAAACATTTTTGATCAAAACTTTCTTTTTCAATCTGTGTTAAACGTAATTAATTTTTTATACTCTCGATGTCTGCTTCCTGGAAACACAACCAGTACTTGCAAGGATTGTGTGGAAAATTCCAAAGGAATCAGCTCTCACCAGATTCAAAACCAAGACTTTTTTAATTAAAAAGGCCATTGCAACTTTCTATCTACCTATAGATCTGACTCTTACACAAATGGAGCTTTCTGAAGTAGCTCACAAGTGTCTAGATAAAGGGGAGTAAACTAGGTTTTTTTACCACAATAGCTCTCTTATTTCTTAATCAAACCATATATTGTGGGTATTCAAAAGAATCATCTCACTGAGACGATTCTTTTGAGTACACACAACATAAAGTTTGAATGTTAATTAAGGATTTTAGAACATGAAAAGTGTCCCTCTTCTAGAGCTCTTAAAGGTGCAAATTTAAACCTTTCCCATATACAGAAAATATGTTAACAGTTGACTTGGTATTATACATCTATGATATAGGCAAAAACGGAAACAAGAGGTCCATGGTGGACCTTTAAAGCTCACCTGAACTTAGACTAGACAGCATCAACACAAACCTTAAAGTAATTAAAGTTTTATAATGCTACAATGAGTAACAAAAGTGGCACCTATAGAGCAGCAACGAGATTATTCTTAAATTTGGCCTAGTGACCTATTTTTGTTTACCCAACATTAGCCCGTATTTAAAAAATAACCTGCATATCACCATGACAAACATTATGACAATTAAAGTTTCAACATGCTTAAGGCAAAAATGCTGATTATAGTATCCACAAGATTTTACTTAAATTTGACCTAGTGACCTAGTTCTTGGCCAGACATGACCCATTAAGCCTAGGTTTTATCCGTATTAACATTCTGTCTAAATTTAACATGCTCAAGTCGATAATGCGGCCTCAAGAGTGTTGCCAGGATTTTTCTTAAATTTGGCTTTGAGTTTGTTATGCCATCCCCGATATGACCCATATTCAAGCTTAACCCTTTCCATCATACAACATATTTGCAGCAGACGACTTTGAACGTATTTTGTCAAAACATAGAAAATCTCCATAATTGAATGGATAACCCATGACAAAAAGTGGAAAACATTGTGGCAAAAGGAGAAATTGCACGTTTTGTGCAATTTCTTCTTTTGTCACAATGTTTTCAAAAAGCCGTCTGCTGCAGAGGCGTCAGAAAGCGTCTATATGAGGGAAAGGGTTAACCTAGATATCATAAAGACAATCACAGGGTTGTCAAAATGGTTTGTTGTAACAGATCAAATGAGAAAAGTAACCGATCAGGCTGGGGGTCAGGTCAAGGGCAATTAAACGGATCAAAGACTGATTTTTACTGATAATTTTGATTGACACATTCCGTTAATTTTGACAACCTTACAAACATTCTGACAAAGCCAGAAAATTCTTGAGTCCAAAATAAAGATACTTCTTAAAATTGACATAGTGACGTCTTAATTATTGATCCGACATGCCTTTATTCGAACCTAGCCTAAGATATTACCATAAATAAACGTTCTGACAAAGTCATTCGAGTCAAAAAAGAAGTATCTAGAGTGTAAATTTGACCCATATTCTAATATAGCCTATAAATATCATCAAAACAAACATTCGTGGGGTCAACAAAGTTTATATAAACATGCTTAAATTTATCCTGTAGAGTATTAACATTTACAAGGCAAAAAGGTTCACAACTAACATAGGGCGATCACAATAACTCAACTTGAGTCCTCTGTGCTTAGGTGAGCTAAAACTGAGATCAAAGATCTTTTTTAATAGATGTGCAAATTTTGAGAAAATTAGGAGCAATTTCTCCTTTACATGTCACAATGTTTTCAAAAGTTGTATTCTGTACAGGAATCAGAAAGCATTCTGTATGTGGGACAGGGTTTATTATCTAAAGTTCTAATTTGACCCTCTATCCCTTTGTTGTGGTACTCAAAAGACCTGTCTTGGTGAGATATGTCTTTTGAGTGTAACCACAACATTGGGTTTGCACAATCAATAAAGCTCTAGATGTTTTGGAAAAATTCCAGTTCTCAGTCGGTAGCGACGCGGGCTGTCAATCCAGGGGTTGTGAGTTTGAATCCCAGCTCGGCCAACATTCTTTCTGACATTTGATAAAAGTCAATGTGACAATCATCATTCGTCTTCCAACAATGGGCAAAAAGTGTTGGAAAAAGCAGCCAGTTACTTGGGAATGTAGTTGTTTGGATTACTGGTGTGGGAAAACACATGAGTAGGTGAAAAATTGTTAAAACAGCGTAAAACCCCAATCAATCAATCAAACCAGTTCTTGCCTCCTTTTTCAGGCCTCTGCATGTTAGTATAATAATACATCCAGCCAACAGACCTTTTTCAACAGTATAATTATATGCAATTAGACATTACTACAGGAATGCAGGAATTGGCACAGCGGTTTACAAGTAGCTTGTTTCTCTCATATACACAAAGTAATGGCTTCTGCAGAAACTTATTTAACACTTTCCCGCATATGGACGCTTTCTAACGCCTTTACAGCAGACGACATTTGAAAACATTGTGGCAAATGGCATTGCTCATAATGAGCAATTTCTACACTTGCCCCAATGTTTTCAACTATATTCAATCATTATACTTTCATTTATAGAGATTTTCCGTAATTTCCCTATGTTTTCAAAGTCATCTGATGCAGATGTGTTGGAAGTGGGAAAAGGTTAACACTTACCCAGACAGTTCTCTAAACAGTACTTTTTTGTACTATAAACTTAAAAGCAGTTTTACACTGTTTGCAACAGTATTTCAGTTATATCATGGCGTTCCCGATACCTGTTAGTTATTCATGACACTGGCATATCATTTGTAATGCGATTCCCTGTTGCAATCCTGAAGACCAGGGATTGAAGCCACCTAAGACTTAAGTATCATGTTTTAAGTCTTTGCCAAAGTTTGGTATGATCAACCCAACAAGGAATTGAACCTGGAATTTATTCTGGAGGCTGAAGCTTCAATCACTACACTGCCGAGTCAGTATGGTCACACAACTATACAAATGGGCTTGCCATGATTTTATGCAATGGCTTTCTGGGTTTGCTATATTATCTTTCCGAAATTAATATTTCTTTCACACCGAAGGGCTAAGTATTCCATATTTTTTTTTACATATCTGCGGCAGATTACTTTTGAAGACATAATGGCAAAAGGATAAATTACTGATCCTCATAAAAAGTTCTAGGTTTAACCCTGCAATTATTGAATATTCTGATAACAACTGCACCTATTTTGTTTTAAACCAGATCCTTCCTTCTGTGACCTTGCATCTACATTTAGAAGTGCCATAGACTTACGAGAGCACCTCAACCCTTTCCCACATAGAGACATATTTTGCATCTGCAACGGACAACTTTTGAAAATATTGTGGCAAAAAGGGGAAATTGCTCATCTGTCATCATGAGCAATCTCTCCTGTTGCCACCATGTTTTCAGCTTTACAGGGCTCTCACAAGGGGGCGATTTGGGCGAAGTGGTCGCCTAAACATTTCTGACTTCATTTCGCCCAAAGCGAAGTTGACTTCGCCGACAATTTTGTCCTATCATCGGACACTGTTAAAATGATCACGGTCACGCACCATGTCGAATCGATGTATACAGTTCTCGATATACACAGTTGCGTAATCAGTTATTTGACAACTGAGAGTGTATATATCCATTAAAAGCTGAAGAATCGAATCATTTAACACACACAATGACGTAGAACCAATCAAAATCGTGCCCTTTACTTAGTCCAATTTTCATAATCAAAGAACCGAGTGTCATATCAAATATTATGACGCCCCCCTGATAAAACATTAAATACGTATCCGATCTAAATGAGATGGAAATCGAATTATGTTTTAACCCTTTCAATAGTATAAATAATATTGTGAATCTATTCATGGTTTAATGAGATAATCGTCTTCAATAATTGAGAAAATGAGATTTTTTAGATATTTTTTTAGGGGTTTCATAATAAATGCTGTAGCATAATATTTGGAATTAACCAATCAAAAAAGACAATACCTTAATTCTACTTGTAAAGAGTGTGTATGTTTGGACGATACAAATAATTTACGTTGTTTATGACACTTACGACAGACTTCTTTACAAAATGCCTGAAACCTTTACACGTCGAGTAAAATGTAGCTTCATTAATTATATTTCGGCGACTTTTAATAGAACACAATGCTCTGATCGCAAACCCGATACAATTAATTTACATTGTTTATGACACTAAATTACGACCAACTTCTTTACAAAATGCCTGACACCTTCACGGAATGGACGGCGAGTAAAAGGTAGCTTCATTAATAATTTCTGCGACTTTAGAACATAATGTTCGGATCGCAACTACTCATAGGGAAATACAATTTTAGAACTTCATGTGATAATCATAATTAAAATAAAATAATAAAACATTCATCTTTGTTTAAGTAAATGTGTTCTATCCCAAACGATGCGATTACGATGCGATTACGACGCGTAACGACACACAAGAAATACCACTTCTCCATAAAGTCTCCCCACTTCGCCCTAAATTGCCCGGAGGGAGAAGTCACTTCTCCCTAAAATTTAAGCCTAGTGAGAGCCCTGCTTTATTCAGTAATTGTTCTTTTTATAACGAGTTTCCAAATTTCTGTCTTATTGTTTTCAGAGGTGCTGCAGATTTGTTGTATATGGGAAAGGGATTAGCAAATTTTTTTTATATACTCATCTGATAATATACTATTTAAAAAAAATATGTCCAGTATGTGTGGTTAAGTTGTGGCCTTTTATTATGACCCTTTCCTGCATAAGTCAGACTCTACAGCAGATGACTACGAAACCATTCAAGGCAGTAATAAGGAAATCTCTTCATAAAAGTATACTGAAACTTTATTAAATAGAGTTGAAAACATTGTGACAAAAAGGGAAATTAATATTTTTTTATGAGCAATTTCTCCTTTTGCCAAATGCTATGTTTTCAAAGTCGTCAAACATAATTTCAGCAGACAACTTTTAATCTCAGTAAAAATACGGAAAACATTGTGGCAAAAGGAAAATTGATCATTATCGATTGTTTCCTTTTGCCATATTTTCAAGTGGTCTTGAGCTGGAAAAGGGTTCATAGAAATCTGTAGCCTCTTTTGAGTTCATAAGTATTTTTTAACTCTTTCACAAGAATTATAATTTGACCATTAGAAATTAATGGAATTGGCTTGGTTTCAATGAAAATTTGACAAGAGTTTGATGAGAACTGTAGACTATTGCATCAACAAGAAAAAGTTAATGACAGACAACAAAAACAATGCCATATCAGTGTTTTTTCTTAACCCAGATTAGGGCCGAAATTGGGCCCCATTCACAATCAAAAGACTACGGTACTCTTATTAGGCCTAAATTTCACAAAATCTGTCTTTCATCACATTTACGTGTCACTTTTTTCACAAAACAGCGAGAAAAACACTGCATATGATATCCCATTCACAAACTCTTCTTGCCTTCAGCCAGTAGAGCTAATAATGCTGTTGTTTGGTGCTTTACGCTGCTTAAATTTCCATCTATCCTGATACTAGCCAGTCAGTCGTAATGCTAACCAAGGAGGGCAGCCATTAGTCACTATACTACCATTTTTAAAGTCATTGGAATGACCCGACAGAGGATTGAACCCAGGATATCCCGCGCATGAGGCAGACACTCTATCACTACACCACCCGGTCAGTCCTAATAACAATATGAGCAGAAAAAATAACTTCAGAGAATTCTACCTTCTATCATGATCAATCATACTATGGGCACAAACACTTTGAATCAGGTCTGCCTTTGGGATTTTTCACCACAAACAGACATAGGGTGAGATAAATTATATAAGCTGAAAGCTTGTATCACAATCAATGTAAAATAAATGTGTTTAAACTAATTTACTTTTGCTGCGTTTACACTGAGGCACGATGTCTACGATCTCCATGATTTAAGAGAATCATGATCATGAGCGTGGGGAGTCGTGGGTTGAATCGTAGTGATCATGAGGGAACGTGGTAGAATTGTAATGATTGTAAGGATCGTGACAAACATTTTGCCACGATAATGCCGATTTGAAGCCAAAATCTTGAGAGAGCGTGATAGAACGTGGGAATCATAGTAGAGCGTAGTAGACCTTAACCGAGCGTAACAGAACTTGATGCGCCATCGTAGGGGGTCTTGATGAACTTGGAAACACGATTCCTTCAAGGTTCACTACGATGCCACCACGTTTCTATCACGCTCTACTACGATTCGTCAAGATACATTGAATAGCAAGAGTAATTACATCACGCTGTGACACATTCTGCTACGAACATCCCGATAGGCATACACGCTCTGATAAGTTCCTGCGCGGGTCCCACTATGTGTATCCATGCTCTACAAGCTTCATTACGTTTGTAACACTGAACAAGGAAACATCTATAGTTTTTGGTAGATTAAAAATATGCCAGCCAAAAGAGGAAGGAAGACCTCTGTCAAGAAAGGCTGGGAAGCTCCACCTCCTTTATCAGCATCTGAAGAAGTCCCAGCAGAAGTCTTTTTCTTTTGACCAACTATATATGCATAAATTAGAATTGCCAATTCAGCATCTTCTTCATCTCTTGGATTCATGGTTTGCATTTGGTATTATCTTTGGAGAGAATGAGAGGGGGTAACCCCTACTTACCTACCCAATCGTGCTGCAAGCGTGGAGATTTTGCTCAAATTGTGGCCATAAATCGCAGGAGATCTTAACAGAACTTCATGATCGTGAGAGATCTTAACATAACCTAACGGAACGTAACATAACCTAATGGAACCTGACATAACGTGATGGCATATCGTTACGATCGTAACAGAACTTGAAAGAACGTGATGAAAATCGTGGCAGATCTTGACCAGAGTCCTGTTGGCTTCGTAACAAAACGTTACAGATTGTAACAAAATGTACTGGGAGCGCATGAAAGCGTAGAAAAAGAAAAACTGATACAATAAATCGTCAAGCTCCACATTTTTTTTTAATCATCGACATCATAGACATCGTGGCCTAGTGTAAACGCAGCATTAATTAACACTTACTAGGTTTGATGAGCTATTCCAAAACTGCAAGAGTCTTTGTATCCATATTTTAGAAATTAGAATGGAGAGATTTATGTCGGGGTACTGTGTACCATTTCAATATCGTAACACATACACACAACATAGGGTCAGGGAGGCTTTTACAAGTGAATGTGGTCACTCCATAATAATCAATGTAATTATAAATAAATATATTTAAAAATTATATATAACTTTATAAGGGAAACAAATAAATAAATGCAATAATGTTTTGGGTCTCATTTAGGTGATGCATTAACTATTATAAAATGTATAGAAAAAGAAACACTAACAAATAAAAGTATGATAATAATAAATAAATAAATATCTGTGCCAACTTGAATTCATTTTATTGTTAATCTATTTAATCATTAATGTGTATCGATAATTTTGTTTATCACAAACATAAATTTCTATCCATATAAATATTATATGATCAAAATTGTCTGATTTCAGTATCAAAAATAAAATCTATAATAATTGCCAATCATTACAATTTGTATACAGATTGCCTTTGATCTATAGCATGTGGTACTACCTCTCCAGCCGAATGGTACGAAGTCTCCTGGTACGATATCGCAGTGGTACGAAGTCTATGTAATACGAATGATCTCTCTTGAGTCTCTCTATCTATTTACTCTGTACACGATTTTTTAAAAATATTAATTTGATCATTTCTTATTTCTCTTTTACGATTGGTCTAACAAATAAGTTAAGTTCCAACCCTATCGTTTTAAAGCCGTTTAAACTTTAAAATAAATTCTGACACTTGCACGTCACACCCCACCCACTCGGTACTCTACATGTATTTTTTCGACAGCAATATTTTGGTTTGCCACACCTTCCTGTATTTTTTAGACGAAATTCGGATAAAGTAAAATATCATGATGAAATAACGGATACTATCTAACTTACGTGTGTGATACTCTATCCCCTGATTAGCACTGTATTTAAATTAATCGTTACAAAATATGTTGATGATTATCCACTCAACTTCACTTTCGAAGAGCTCCGACAGCATCCAAATGGTACACTCCTATGACGTCATATCGTATTGTACAGGGCAAGTGTAAAGTACTGCGCATTGTGTACAGTTTGCACCCAGTGGTATAATTTGCTGACGCGTTTGACGAACAGCACAGTTAAAGAGATACTACGTTAGACAATAGTAAACATAGAAAAGGAGAATAAATAAAAAATAAACAACAAAGACAAGTGTGCATATAAATGACCGACTGTCACGAAGCTTCAAATTAAAAAGTATATTTTGTTTACATTTCTTTTTTATTTAAGGGATCCTTAACTGAGATGATCAAGCCAAATGACTCGTAAAACCCTGATTTTGACCATTAATGTTTGTGATTCTCTAGATGATTGCATAGACGAAATATATATGCATATATATACCGTAACACGAAAGCAGGAACGTAGATCATGAAGAAAGTGAGTTTACAGGTTACGTGC
>JASEVX010000032.1:714208-769832 GCA_031761405.1 Serripes groenlandicus | reverse complement strand
TTCTTTTGTCACTATGTTTTCAAAAAGCTGTCTGCTGCAGAGGCATCAGAAAGCGTCTATATGAGGGAAAGGGTTAACATATTGTGATGATGCAGAGGACCCAGCAGACGACAATGACACCAAGGGTATCACAATGGGCCGATTTGTTTTCTTCGGAAAAACAGACTAAGCTAAAATTTATTGAAAGCAGTTTGAAACACTGTACAAACAAACTTGTTTGGTTAATTCAGGGACGTAGATAAGAGGGATAGGCAACTCCACCTGTACACCTGTTATCTGGTTAAAATATCACACATAAACAAAACATACATATTCTGAAAGCTTAACATTTCAACTAAGGTTAGAGATACAATGAATAACTGGAATTTCTTTTTATTTTGAACAATGACTGGTTTAAAAGACACAGATATTGGGATTTCTGAATACTGCAATAGAAGAATGTTTAAACTTCCAGAAAATATCTTTTTTATTTTCATATCTTGAATAGTTTTTGAGTTTTACTTACTACAAATGTTGGGACGGTGATATTTTAGTACATAATTTAGTTACTTATCCCTCTTATCTACGTCCCTGGTTAACTTATTCTGTATAACATGTACATGTACATCCAAATCACAAAATGGTCAGTATGTTCACCTACCTTTACTTGTTCCTGAGGCAAAATGTCCACAATTGTTTCATGTAACTTGGCCAATTGCTTACAAATTGCACGAAAACATGAAGAGGGCATGAATCCTTTCACCTCCCACTGAAATACATGACAGTAAATTCATATTGCTTTCATTTAATTTAATGTTTTGATCACAGATTCTCAAAATAAAAACCCCTCCATTTGAAACCTAAACAAAAGTGTTCCAAGTAACACATAAACGTCTAGCAATAGATCATCAAATGAAAGCATGTTTTATTGGAGTTTTATGCTGTTTTCAACATTATTTCAGATGTATCACAGTAACAAAACACTTATTCATGATCCATAGGTAAACTATCCAGCGCTAGGCTAAGAACTTTGCCTTGCCCAAGGATACTCCATCATGACAGCCATGAGCAGGGATTGAACATGGCCTGGTTTTAACAACCTGACAGAAAATCAGAACAAGAGGGCCATGATGGCCCTGGAATCGCTAACCTGATTTTTTTATTTTTTACTTTAGCTATATAGCTGATAGAGGGTAACCCTTGGAACATTTCTACAAAATTATTTGAAAATCGGCCTGACACTTTTGGAGGAGAAGATTTTTTAAGTTTTCACTATAGCCATATAATGCAAAATAGCCCTGCCCACTAGCGGCCATGTTTTTTGACCAATAAACATGGCTTGAAGGAATCTGAAAGTGGGTCACTTAAGGAACATTTCTACAAAATTATTTGAAAATCGGCCTGACACTTTCGGAGAAGAAGATTTTTTAAGTTTTCACTATAGCCATATAAGGCAAAATAGCCCCGCCCCCCTGGCGGCCATGTTTTTCGACCAATCAACATGGCTTGAAGGAATCTGATAGAGGGTCATCCAAGGAGCATTTCTACAAAATTATTTGAAAATCTGCCAACCAGTTTGGGAGAAGATTTTTTAAGTTTTCACTATAGCCATATAAGGCAAAATAGCCCCGCCCCCCTGGTGGCCATGTTTTTCGACCAATCAACATGGCTTGAAGGAATCTGACAGAGGGTCATCCAAGGAACATTTCTACAAAATTATTTGAAAATCTGCCAACCAGTTTGGAAGAAGAAGAATTTTGAAGTTTTTTTCATTTTGTTGCCATGGAAACCAGAATTCTGCATGGATCCCAAAAATTTGAAGGAAATCTGGTGAGATCATTGAGAGGATGCTTTCTGTGAAGTTTTATCCCAATTGACACACTGGTTACTGAGGAGAAGAAGTTGACGCACGACGGCACCGGACAAAAGGCGATCACAATAACTCGCCTTGAGCAAAGCTCAGGTGAGCTAAAAATAGAATTATTTCAATTACTGATTAAATTAGTAAAATTTTAGTTTTAATTCATCCATTTTTACAAATACAACAAATCTGCAGCATTAAACTTTTGAAAACATTTAGTCAAAAATATAAAAACTCTTTGAGCAATTTCTGTTTTTGCCTAAAAGTTTTCAAGTCATCTGCTGCAAAGGATTCATTTTCAAAATTTACATAAACCAATCTTTTACAACTTGTTCTATTGTGTTGTATTCCTGCAGAAGTAAGCTTCCAAATCCAAATTTGTCATTGGTTTTTTTCTTCTTCAACACCCCCCCCCCCCCCCCCCCCCCCCCCACACATCACACACACACATATGCGAGTTCCCTTTCTAGGAGTATAAAAGCATAATCAAGAGGGTCATGATGGCCCTGGATCACTCACCTGATTTAATATATACTTGATAAATGGTCACCCAAGGAACACATGTGCTAAAGTTATTGTGCCAAATTCAGGCCTATACTTTTGTCAAGAAGTTTTTTAAAGTTTTCACTATATAATTCTACAAACGAAATCAAGCCCCACCCCCTGGCAGCCATGAATCTTGGTAGAGGGATCACCCAAGGAACATCTGTGCCAAATTATGTTTTTTATCGGTCCAGGACTTTTGGACAAGAAGATTTTTTAAATTGTTACAATACACATATGAGGAAAACCAGCTCCGGCCCCTGGTGGCCATGTTTTTCAAGAGATCAGAATACTTTGAACAATCTTGGTAGAGGATCATCAAAGAAACATCTGTGTCAAATTATTTTCAAATCAGGCCAGTACTTTTGGACAAGAAGATTTTTAAAGTTTTCTTCATTTATACATATGGGGAAAACAAGCCCCGCCCCCAGAGGCCATGTTTTTCAACGGATCAGAATTCTTTGAACAATCTTGGTAGAGGGTCACTCAAGAAACATTTGCGTCAAATTATTTTTCAAATCAGGCCTGTACTTTTGGACAAACAAGAATATCTTTTAAGTTTTACCTTTCCATTGCCATGGCAACCCAAGTTCTGCATGGAATTCAAAAATTTAAACAACTTCAAAAGGGGACAACCCACAGAACATCCCTATGAAGTTTAATCAAAATTGGCCAAGCGGATTAGGAAGAGATGTTGTTTAAAGCAAAATGTTGAAGGACAAAGACAGGTCACAATAATTCACTCTGCGCCTCTGGCGAGCTAAATACCATTACCAGTATCATACATACCCTTGAAAGCTGTGAGTCCAGCATACTCTCCATTATAGTGACTAATTTATTTGAAATCTCATCTATGTGATCCTGATAATCCTGTCAAAGAAAATTTAATTTGAAATCTACTTTCGGCAATATTCTATAGTTCATGTAGCAGCATTAATTTCCTTCTTTCAAGATGTATCACTTTTCCCTTATCCCTTTCCCTCATATAGACGCTTTCTGACGCCTGCAGCAGACGGCTTTTTGAAAACAGTGACAAAAGAAGAAATTGCACAGAACGTGCAATTTCTCCTTTTGCCACAATGTTTTCCACTTTTTGTCATAGGTTATCACTTTCAATTATGGAGATTTTCTATGTTTTGACAAAATACGTTGAAAGTCGTCTGCTGCAAAATTGTCGTATGAGGGAAAGGGTTAAAACCCATGCATGCTATGTCTTTACCTTGACCCTCATCCAATATATCACAGGGTCTGTGCTGGATTTTATTTTGGTCAACAGAATTTTAATCAAATTTTAAAGGTTTCCACCCCTTTTTGGACATGAGTGCTAAATATTTCACCACTAGTAGGCCAAATGTTTCTAACTACCATATAGATATAAGTCAAGAGACAGAATCAGTTGGATTAAAATAGATGGGTAAAAATTAATTTTGTTATTTAATGGGTATAATTTCAAAAGCGCAAAATAACATTTCGGTATAAAAGTGAAACTAGAAGTCGAATTATAATTTCTACTAATACATCCAGTAATGTCCGGTTCGAGATTCAAGAAGAATAACAAATATGAAACTGAGATTAAATTGTAGAGGCTGTCAAACTTACTCTTTTTATTCGCTAATTTAGATGCACATGTTTGATAATGAACAATTTCTCCTTTTGTCACAATGTTTTCAATTAGTATTCTTTCATTTATAGCGAGTTTACATATTGGTTACTAAATGTTTTCAAAGTCGTCTGCTGCAGATTTGTTGTATGTGGGAAATGGCTAAACAGTGAGACAACATTAATTTTCTTGAAAGGTTCCATCTCAAATTGAAATAAGGATAGAAATATACATGAAACTTTAACTCTGATATGATATATAGAGATTAATTAACTGTATTCCGATGATATTAAAAATATGTCACGAGAATGGGTGTTATCGGGTGAAAAAACGAGTTCCTGAAAGGAACGATTTTTTTCACCCGATAACACCCATTCGAGTGACATATTTTCAATATCATCGGAATACAGTTAATTAATCTGTTTATTATATACCTTCAATCTTTTTTGAAGTGATCAGAATTCTACTTTAGCAGTATAATTGGGAGGAGCTATTACGTCAGAAGCCAAGCTCGAGTGACGTAACTGTCGCGCTTGAATACACAATAACCCGTCAAATTTAAATTTTCCTCCATGTTGTATTTAATTTATGCAGCGAAGCGGGGAAGAATGTTTGCTGTGATATTTTGGATTAAACATACTTTAAACAAGGGGGTTGTGATTTCATCGTGATTATAATTTGGTTTGTGTAGTATAGTTTGTTTTTAGCGACTTAGAATAACATGTCGTGTTAACTAAACACCAACAAAATCTATGTTTTCATATGCTTTCATACTGTGTCATGGGAGCAACATGCGTGTATTACACAAGGGCAAGGTCAGGCCTGGTAAAACATATCTCATCAAGAAGTGATACAATTTTAATATTTTAATAAATGTTAAAAACTGTATAACTTCGAGTTGAGATATATTCCATATCAAATCAAAACAAACAAATTTTCTTTTAATTTTATGCTTATTGATGAAGAAAGAATGGAACTATTCAGTGTCTTCGTACCTGTTCACATGCAGACGAATCTGTGTGAATGTCCTATTCAAACACCGTTTGTCCGCCATATTGAAAAGTTGTAACAAGAAAAAATATGGAAGACATCTATTGCATTTATTTGTTTACTACACAATGTCAGACAATGACAATAAGTCTGATTTGTAAAATTTATGGAATACGGAATTATACATTTGTCAAGATTTGTAAAAAAGTAGTTCCGGCATACCTATATCACTCACAGTGTTGGTGATATGGATTTTATTCCTACATTTAGAGAAATTGTCCATATTGTTTTCAAAGTCGTCTGCTGCATATTTGCTGTATCCACATACAGAGTTAACTGTGCATTAAATTATACTTTCAATTTCGTTTAACCCTTTTCCTCATACGACAATTCTGCAGCAGACGACTTTGAACATATTTTGTCAAAAAATTGGAAAATCTCTATAATTGAATGGATAACCTATGACTTAAAGCGGAAAACATTGTGGCAAAAGGAGAAATTGCTCGTTTTGAGCAATTTCTTCTTTTGTCACTATGTTTTCAAAAAGCCGTCTGCTGCAGAGGCATCAGAAAGCGTCTATATGAGGGTTAAATAGTGTTTTCAAAGAAGACAACTCTATATACATATTTATTTTATAATTACCGTGAAAGGTTGAAAACATTTTGGCACACGAAGAAATTGCTTGTTTTGAGCAATACCTCCTTTTGTCACAATGTTTTCAAAAAGCCATCTGCTGAAGAGGCATCAGAAAGCGTCTGTATGTGGGAAAGGGTTCAAAACATTTAGTAGGAAAAGGAGAAATAGGCTTGTTTCGGTCAATGTCTGCTTTACAGGTGTATAATGTGGTCTGGATTACGGAAAAAGGTTAAATATATGATTTTAAAGGGACTGAATCCCATATGAGAAAAAAGCGAAAAAAAAAGAAAATTGTTAAAAATTGCTATTACCTTGATGTTTTTGTATGTAAGGCATTGAGGTTTACTGACTGATGTACTACAATATATGCACACTATTAATATTGCGGAGATTTTTTCGTTATTTTGCATTGTAAAATCTACTGGGTTAGTAACCCAGTAAATCTAAAAATATCGCTGTATATTTATCACGTGATCACTAAAACCGAATTGACAATCTCCTTCGCAGAGTTGTCGTTCCTTACAATCACGCATACATGAATGTAATGAGTCGATAGTGTTAGAGAATGCCGAATTGAATCCACAAATTCAAATGAGCAAGAGGAAATTCCACGGTATTTTTAAACGTGAAAACACGGAGCGGAAGTTTTTTTAACTGCTTATTTCCTATGAAATAATGAAAAACAAGACTTGTACGAACTTCTGCAACATTCCGTTACATATAATATCGACGTATTGTGGATTAATTAGAATAAGTATAAAATATAACAATTTTGGACCATTATGGTGTTCAGTCCCTTTAAAAACAGTGTGACTTACTTTAAGGCTTTGGTCAAAATGTTTTAACATATTGACTGATTTATTGACTAGTTTATCCTCAAAATGCTGTTTTACCATTGGCATAAAGAACACAACTAACTGTAAACACCTGGAAGCTAGAGCTGCAAAAAATACAATAAATTCCACTGGTTAACCCTTTCCCTCATTTAGACGTTTTTTGACGACCTCTGCAGCAGACGGCTTTTTGAAAACATAGTGACAAAAGAAGAAATTGCTCAAAACGAGCAATTTCTCTTTTTGCCACAATGTTTTCCACTTTTAATCAAAGGTTATCCATTCAATTATAGAGGATTTTCTTTTTTTTTTGACAAAATATGTTCAAAGTCGTCTGCTGCAGAATGGTTGTATGAGGGAAAGGGTTAACATGAATCCAAGGTTGTTTTCTGTTACCTTTTCTCACATAAAGGCCCATTTTGACGCATCTGCAGACAACGACTTTTGAAAACATTGTGCCAGAAGGAGACACTTTACGTAACGAGCAATTTCTCCTTATGTAATGTGTTCAACTCTATTCAATGACTAATCTTTTATGTATAGAGATATTCCCTATTTTTGCCTAGTAGATGTTTTCAAAGCTGTCTGCTGAAGATTTTTTTGCATGTGAAAATAACTAGAACATTTTATTTATTAATCAAATAATTGAAGCTAATTTATCTAGTGTTTCCTAACTTTGTAGCACCAGTTCTCCACACAATATTGCTCCCTAGCAACTGATTGATTGATTGGGGTTTAACGCCGTTTTCAACAATTTTTCAGTCATATCACGGCGGTCAGTTCACCTACTCATGTGTTTCCTGGCTTTCTCACACCGGTAATCCACACAACATACTTTCAAGCAACTGGCTGCTTTTCCACAGAGACTGTAAGCCCATTGGTAAAGGACGAATGACGCTTGTCACAATGACTTTTGTCCATTATCGGAAAGAATGTTGGCCAAGCTGGGATTCGAACTAACGACCCCTGGATTGACAGCCCCATCGCTACCGACTGAGCTACCGGGTCTCAGCCTCTAGCAACTGAAAACCCTCAATAAGACATCTAGCCCAGAGGTGAATTTGTTTGTTTGCTTGTATGGTGTTTTATCACAGCTGTATCACAGCTATATCAGTTATATCACAGCTATATCACAGTTATATCACAGCTATATCAAAGCTATATCAAGGCGTTTCTTGGGCAAGTTACGAGAACTACTAGTCAATTTATCGTAATGCTAACCTCACAATCGTGAGCACCTAGTAGGAAAAGCTGTTACTACCATATTTTTAAAAATTAGATACAAACAGACAATATTCATTATGTCACACTTAACATAATGACATTTATTTTTACAAGAATTTGCTCAGTTTGTTTACAGGTAACCAATCATTTGGTTCACCTTTAATCTAGCAAGGGCTGGTACCCCTCTCAGTTGTAATTCTTGGAAAACAATAGAAATGGGAACCAAATGACAAATACTACTTCCTTTTCCTGTAATCTCTCTCAAGACACACCTGACGCTTTATCTCGTTTTCAGTTGAACCGTTTTCGTCGGTTAGCACCAGACGCAGATCTAGAACCAAGGCAAGTACCAAACCTTCTTTGGACAGTCTTCAGTACAGAGCTGGAAGACTTCTTCAAGCTGGACTAGCAGCAAATACACAGTTGGCATATACAACTGGTTTGAATGCTTTTGAAAACTTCCGCTCAAACTATTCACTCGAAAAAACCTGGCCAGCTACACAACAACAAGTAGTGTTATTCATAGCATATGGTTTTGAAGTTGGTCTTGCCCCTAAAACCATAACTACTTATCTCGCAGGAGTTAATTATTATCATAAATTACATGGCTGGTATGGCATTGATGAGTGTTTTTTGGCAAAGAAAATGTTAGAGGGTTGTCACAGGTCAAGGAAAACTAAAGATATAAGAGCTCCTATATCTGGCAAGGTCTTGTTGGCCATTTGCAACACCATCCCAGAAACTTGTTATGACGATTACGAGTCGAGGCTTTTCAGGTCCTTGTTCACAATTACTTATTTTGGTCTATTCAGAGTAAGCGAATTAGTAGCAGCTTCTAAAACATTGACAAGCACAGCTTTAAAGGTGGACGATGTTTCCATTAAAGAGAACTCAATTAATATAAAACAAATCAAAGAGGTAATGCAATCACTATCAAACTGCCTTCTGATAAAGCCCAGTTAATATGCCCTGTACATGCAATGCTAGAATTCATTAAGAAGCGTCCTAACCATAGCACACCTTTCTTTTGCCATGCCAATGGTACTCCCGTAACCAGACAACAATTTTCTAGTGTTTTAGCCAAATGTTTGGCAAAAACTTCATATGCCATCATGGGCCATTACAATTCACATAGTTTTCGGATTGGAAGAGCCTCAGACCTCGCAGCCCAAGGATTGTCTATGTCTCAAATTATGAAACTAGGAAGATGGCAATCTACCTCATATAAATTATATATTAGAAATTAGTAACTTTAGCTCTTTCAATTTTCATATTTGCCTTTAGACACCTGGATCATTGGCGATTCAATCCCCTACTGGGCGGGAAAAGAGGCAAAAGAGACGGGGAGAGCTAACCTAAAAAGTAACCTGTCTATATTTTGGAAATGTGTTCGGGGACTTGGCTGGAGAGGTCTGCGGAAAAATATTGAAGCAGATGTCCTGCTAGAACAACCACCAAAAATGTTGGTATTCCATTTAGGTGGAAATGATCTTACAGCATTGTCTGTATGGCAACTCCACAATGTCATAAACAGGGAGGTAAGATATTTAAGGGAAGCTTTTCCAAACAGCAAGTTTATCTGGGTTGACATTTTACCACGTCGCGTGTGGCAAGGCGGAGAGTCATGGCAAGCCATCGATAGGAAGAGACATCGGATCAATAGACTTGGGAGGCAATTAGTAAAAAACACTGGGCCTCATGAGTCATTGTCTATTGATATTAAGGCAAATGAAGGTTTCTTTAGGACTGATGGGGTTCATTTGAATCAAGTGGGAATAGAATTTTATCTGGATTCACTGCGCGATATCCTTTTAAATGCTGCTATAGTTAATTAAAGATATAGATCTGGTAGAAATTTTTGGGGGAACTTCTTCAAGGAGCATTAACCCTTTCTAAGTTCTGTGGCGAAAAAGTTCTTCCAGGTGAGGGTTGGTCAAGCATGAGGAAAGTAAGGATAAACCTTACATTGCATTCGTACTTTCGGGTTAATGGTTGTGGCCAAACGTCACATGTTGTTGTTGCTACGGCTTCAGACCCTCAGTGAACGGCAAACCACAATCATTGGGCTAAATTATTTATATAATATTGGTTGCGGTATCTAGCTGGTTTTGCTCTAGTGTTTTGGTAATTCCTAGCTTTGCATTTTGCAGTTACAACAGTGATAGCGTGACTTTGCATGTTGGTAGCCATGATTGCGTGGCATTACTTTGCATGTTTGCAGCCATGATCGCGTGGCATAACTTTGCATGTTTGCAGCCATGATCGCGTGGCGTTTCTTTGCGTGCAGAAATGGTTGCGTTTTTGCTTGGGTACTTTGCGCTGAATGCATAAGATTAAACATGCTTGACCTTCTCTTGCCTGGATGAATTTAAACAGACATGCTTGATGCCTTAAGCAATCCCTGCTGATCTGTTTTCTCGCGGCCATATTATATCCACTATTGATATAACGTTATTATGTTGAAAAATAGCAACCCTTATTTTAAGGGGAATAAATGGTTTTTAATACAATGTTGTGTCATTATAAATTTGATGTTATAAAATAAACATACAATATTTGATAAACCCTTTTCATAAATCAAAGAACAATGCGGGCAAAAGAAGAGAACATCTAGTAGAAAGATTAAACTCAGCTCAAAACAACCAGTGCCTTCTTTTTATGATAATGACATTTATATAAGAAACACAAATAGTTCGAGTCTACAGTTTTTCTGCTTGGTTATACAAGAATCCTTTTGGAGATTGTCAAAGAGATATTTACCTAGATTTTTGGTTGATATGGTTTTGAGGCCTACAAGTTCCAGAGCCCCTGCTCCTAACACTAACTGACATGTACGTGAATTAAATATCTGAATAGAAAAACAACATAATACTAACTGACATGTACATGAATTAAATATCTGAATAGAGAAACAACATAATACAAACTGACATGTACATGAATTAAATATCTGAAAAGAGAAACAACATAATACTAACTGACATGTACGTTAATCAAATATCTGAAAAGAGAATCAACATAATACTATATCAATTAACATTATATGTAATATCAACAGTGACCATCACGAAATCATGCAAACTTTGGAAATTTCCCACTAATCCAATAAATTTGCAGCCGACATCTTTGTAAACATCTGGGACAAAATGTGGACAAGAGGACCCTGGATCGCTCACCTGGGAATTGGCTATTTAAGACATAACTCATTCAGCTCCAATGGCAATATGAGGTTTTTGCCTGGTGCTAATGTTTGTTGACTGGAAGCATTTTCTGACAAAGCTTATTGATTTTTAACGGTTTGTTACGAAGAAGTGTTAATACTTCTAAAACTTGTAAATGAAATTATGTGCGTGTTCTATGCTAATTGATTTGGACTAGAGTTGAAGCCTAGTTTTTATGTTGGCATAGACATTATTTGCCAGGTTGACACGACACGACCTGCCTTTCTTTTCATATTATTTCATTTCTAGTTGTGAGATAAAAAAATGCGGTCTCTATGGTTTTTACAATATTTTTCTGCATTATGGCCTAGTGACCTAGTTTATAACCGGACATGACCTATATTCAAACTTAGCCTAGATATCATCAAGACAAACATTCTGACAAAGTTTCAACATGCTCAAGCCCAAAAGGCGGCTTCCAGAGTGTTAATAAGATATGTCCCATATTCGAACTTGGCCTATATATCATCAAGACAAACTTTCTGACAAAGTTTCAAGCTACTCAAGTAAAAAATGCGATCTCTATAGTGTTAACAAGATTTTTCTGCAATATGGCCTAGTAACCTAGTTTTTGACCTGACCAGACCCATAGATAGCCTAGATATTGTCAAGACAAATATCCTGACAAAGTTTCAACATACACGAGCCAAAAATGTGTCATTCAGAGTTTTAACAAGACTTTCCTTAAATTTGGCCTAGTGACCTAGTTTTTGACCAAACATGACCTTTATTCGAACTTGGCCTTGATATCATCGAGACAAAGTTTCAAGCTGCTCAAGTCAAAAAAGCGGTCTCTATAGTGTTAACAAGATTTTTCTCAAATTCGGCCTAGTGACCTAGTTTTTGACCGGACATGACCCATATTTGAACTTAGCCTAGAAAACATCAAGACAAACATCCTAGTAAAGTTTTAACAAAAACACGGCTTCCAGAGTGTTAACAAGATTTTCCTTCAATTTGGCCTTGTGACCTAGTTTTTGACCCGACATGACCTATATTAGAACTTGGTCTAGATATCACTAAGACAAACATTCTGACAAAGTTTCAAAATGCTCAAGTTTTAAAATGCGGCTTACAGAATGTTAACAAGATTTTCATTTAATTTGATCTAGTGACTTAGTTTGTGTCCCCACATGACCCAGTTTCGAACTTGGCCTAGATTTGATGGAGATGTATGCTCTAATAAACTTTCATGACGATTAGATGCAAAATGTTGCCTCTAGATTGTTAACAAGAAAATGCTGACGACGAATGGCGTACAAAAGGCGATCACAAAAACTCACCTTGAGCACTCCATGCTCTGGTGCGCTAAAAATCTCACCTACTCATACGTTTCCTGACTTTCTCACACCAGTACTCCACACAACATTCTTTCCAAGGAACTGGCTGCTTTTCCACATAGACTGTTAGCCCATTGGTTGAAGCATCGTGACCCTTTTCACAGTAACTTTTGTCAAAAGTCGGAAAGAATGTTTGCTGAGCTGGGGTTCAAACTCATAGATTGACAGCTTGCGCTGCTACCAAATGAGCTACCAGGGCTCGGCTCCTTATCTAAACTTCTAGGTACAAGAAAAAACTTACTTTTAAAAGATCTATAAGCCTGGTTAACAGATCAGCTGCTACAGAAGGTATGTCGTCTACACACTGGCAGTATTCAACAACCATCTTAAGTAATAATAAAACTGTCCTGAAAACAAGTAAATCATTGCTTTACAAATCATTGAGCAAAATCTGACATTACTCTTTTAACACTTTCCCACATACAACAAATAGGCCGCAGATATCTTTGAAAACATTTAGTCAAAAATATGGAAACTCTTCTGAAATGTTATGTATTTATTATTATTGGATAAAGTTGAAAACAAGGTGTTTAAAGTCTTCTGCTGCAGAGAGGTCAAAAAGCGCATGTATGTGGTGAAGGGCTAAATGTTATTAATTATTTAATCTTTCTCAAAATAGACCATATCCCCCAAAACATCCACCTCATAATGAGCAATTTGTTAATTTAATCAATGTTTATAACTTTATTCATTAATTGTTCTTTCATATAAAGAGGGTTCCCATATTTTTTACTAAATATTTTCAAAGTTGTCTGCTGCAGATTTGATGTAAGTGGGAAAAGCATAAAAGGTCTTGTCTATATTCAATTCTTCAGCTGTAACCAATGTTTAACCCTTTTCCTCATATAGACACTTTCTGACGCCTCTGCAGCAGACGGCTTTTTGAAAACAGTGACAAAAGAAGAAATTGCTCAAAACGTGCAATTTCTCCTTTTGTCACAATGTTTACCACTTTTAGTCATAGGTTATCCATTCAATTATAGAGACTTTCCATTATTTAACAAAATATGTTCAAAGTCGTCTGCTGCCGAAATTGTCGTATTAGGGAAAGGGTTAAGGTTTAGTTGTCAAGATGAAGGCAACTTAATCCTTTCCCATACTCAGACAAATGTTGATCCCTCTGCAGCAGACAACCTTTGAAAACTCTGTGACAAAAGGAGAAATTGCACATGATTTTTCATTTTTTTCCACACTGTTTTCAACTCTATACAATGATTATAATACACCTATATATAGAGTCTAAGAGATATTCTATATTTTTGCCAAAATTTTTCCTAAGTCGTCTGCTGTAGATTTTAAAAGAGTTTACATGATATTTAAACAAATCAACGGTCAATTCACACTGAGGTTCAGAAGAAATGTCTTATAAAAACTTCTTTAAATTATCTTAACCTTTTTCTAGATACAACAAATCTGCAGCAGATATTATCAAATGTCATATGCTGCAGAGGCGTTAACATGCGTCTACAAGAGGGCACAGGTTAAGAATTGAAGAAGTAGTTAACTCCATAACGCCCACGTCAGAAATCTGTCGTGGCCCAGTGGTTAGCTTGGGGTATTTGAAACTAGAATGGAGTGCTCCCCGGAGCACGTGTGTCACCTGCCGGGGCAAAAACTGCAATAACTCTGATATAAAAATATTTGGATTATCCCCCTTTTGTGAAACAATCACACACATTGATATAAACATTTGTCAGAGGTTTCATTGTAACCCTTTGAGTAGAAAAAAAAGTTATTTAAAAACGTGACAAAAAAGTGTGACGGACAGACGAACGGACGGACAGACGCCAGACAAACAAAAAAGTAATCCCTAAGTGCCTACCATGCTACGCAGGTGACACAAAAAAGTTTGATCCCTGCTCATGGCGGTCATGGTCAGGGAACACAAAATGGTAGATCAAAGAAATTCACATCGTTGGGCAAGGCATGTCTCCTAGCCTAGTACTGGTTTGTTTACACAGGGATCAGGAATAAGTGTTCTGTCGCAGTGATATGACTGAAATAATGTTGAAAACTGTGTAAACTCCAATAAAACAAAAGAAGTTCACAACAATTTGATGGTCCCCCACCATCCATCAATCCATCCGGCCAACAGACCAGACAACCGAGTGATTCCATTATACCCTAGACAGACTTTCTTTGCAGTAGTAATTAAGTTGATATTTTACTTCTTTCCCACATACAACACATCTGCAGCAGACGACTTCGATAACATCTAGTCAAACATATGGTAAACCTTTATCAATGCTAAATTAATCATTGAATAGAGTTGGTTGAAAACATTATCGCAAAGAAGATATTGCTCATTATGAGCAATGTTTTCAAAAGTCGTCAGCTGCAGAAGTGTCAGAAAGCGTCTGTATGTGGGAAAGTGCTAAGTATGATTGCTTACCCTACAACAGCGAAGTTTTCTCCATCTACTACAAGAAAATCACCTGGTGTTCTTTCTGAAAGGAATAACAGATTTGTAAGTTATATAAATGCTGGCATAAAAATAAAATCATTTAATGTAAAGTTTAAACATTCCTCAAAATGACCTTTCATTAAATTCTAAAACATTTATAAACATGTGCATAAAATCACAAAACGTATACATACATTTCAGTCCAGTATATATTTTACTTTTCATTTATAGATATTTTCCATATATTTGGCTAAGACGTTTTCAAAGTCATCTGCTACATATTTTTGTATGTGGGAAAGTGTTAACATTAGCATTTTGATATCCATGCAGCCGATGACTTTTGGAAGTAATATTCAGAGTTCCCACTGGTTGTCGCCTTTTGACGCCAATGGAAAACAAAATAAACAAGAGCACCGCGTACGGCACAGACGCTCGACTGATAGGGAGAAAAAAAAAGAAAAAAAAGAGCTAAACAAACAAGAGGGCCAAGATGGCCCTAAATCGATCACCTAATTGATAGTAAATTAGTAGCAAATATTTAACTGCAAATATCTGGGAAAATTTGATCAAGGATTGCAAATGAAACTGCAAGGAGTGGACACTTCTCAAGAAACAGCTTATCAGTAAAGGCCATTTATATCTTGAAATCTAACAAGAACTTTAATAAGAATGGAATTATAAAGTTTTTGTCATTTTGCACCTTTCCTGATGCCGCCTTGCTGCCCTGTTTTTCAACGAAATCAATATGGCTTCAACAGTTTATTTAGAGTGTCACTTATATAAAGGAACATTTCTACCAAATTATCTTGCAATCGCACAAGCAGATTATGGAGGAAAAGGATTTTAAAATGTGGGTATTTTTCTCACTTTCTGATGCCACAGCAACCAAAGTTCTCAATAGAATTTAAATCTTTGAACAATTTTGAAAGAGGACCACCAAAGGAACATTCCTGTGATGTTTTGTGGAAATTGGTCTATTGGAATGGTAGTAGTTGGTTGTCATTTGTAGCTAAAAGTTCAATTTACCCCTTTCGTGATGACGCCTGGTTGATATGATTTTGTAACCAATCAAAACGGCTTTAACAAATTAAATAGAGGATCATTACAGTAAGATTCGTATTATATTTTCTTAAAATCAGACAAACACTTTCATAAAAATGTAATTTTCAAATTTTCAAATTTTGCCCCTTTTCTGATGCCGCCTGACTGCCATGTTTTTTGACCAATCAGTATGGCTTGAACAATTTTTATAGAGGGTCACCCAAGAAACATTTCTACCAAATTATATTTGAATCTGACAGGCAGATTCGGAGGAGAAGATTTTTAAAGTTTGGACATTTTGTCCCCTTTCTGATGCCGCAGCAACCAAAGTTCTCAATGGAATTTAAATCTTTGAACAAATTTGAAAGAGGACCACCAAAGGAACATTCCTGTGATGTTTTGTGGAAATTGGTCTATTGGAATGGTAGAAGTTGGTTGTCATTTGTAGCTAAAAGTTCAATTTACCCCTTTTGTGATGACGCCTGGTTGCTATGACTGTGTAACCAATCAAAACGGCTTTAACAAATTAAATAGAGGATCATTAAAGTAAGATTCCTATTATATTTTCTTAAAATCAGACAAACACTTTCATAAAAATGGAATTTTCAAATTTTGTCATTTTGCCCCTTTTCTGATGCCGCCTGACTGCCATGTTTTTCGACCAATCAGTATGGCTTGAACAATTTTTATGGAGGATCACCCAAGGAACATTTCTACCAAATTATATTTGAATCTGACAGGCAGATTCGGAGGAGAAGATTTTTAAAGTTTGGACATTTTGTCCCCTTTCTGATGCCGCAGCAACCAAAGTTCTCAATGGAATTTAAATCTTTGAACAATTTTGAAAGAGGACCACCAAAGGAACATTCCTGTGATGTTTGGTGGAAATTGTTCTTGCGGTTCAGGAGGAGATGATGTTTAAAGCTAAAAGTTAACGCCGGACGGACGACGGACGACGGACAAAAAGTGATCAGAATAGCTCACCTTGAGCCTTCGGCTCTAGGTGATCTAAAAACCTTAACCGGACGACCACGCCACCGCCGACGACCACGCCAGGGTCATGACAATAGCTCTCATTTTTTTCAAAAGTCGAGCTAAAAATTGGCGCAAGAAATTTCGAAATGGTGGAAATGGTTGGCGGCGATATAATTTGCGAATAGCGCAGCATAATAAAACTGGTATTTTGCATTTCCCCGCTTTATTTTCGCTGAATATTAACCGCAGTACGAATATCGATAAACAGCAAGTAAATCACTTGTGTGTGTGTCTATATATTGGAAAGGGTTTGTCAATCTAAATAATGATACATGGGCGCTTTACGATCAAGAACGTTTGAAAACAAGTCTCCTCATCTAGACACAATCAAAAAGATGTCCGTATTATTTTGAGAAAGTGCTGATGGTACTTTTATTCATTTTAAGTAGTAAATAATGGCCAGATATGTTGCTCAATAATTGGCTCCAGAATTGCAAATTTGGCGCAAACTTTTACTCATTTGGCGAAAGTGATGGCGCAAGTAAAACAAGAGCACCGGGTACGGCACATACGCTCGACTGATAGAAAACAGAAAAAAAGCTGAGCTGATAACAAAAAACCTTAACCGGACGACCACGCCGCCGCCTACGACCACGCCAGGGTCATGACAATAGTTCTCGTTTTTTCAAAAGTCAAGCTAAAAATGACCAGTGTGAACCCTGAATATTGTTACATTATCATTTTTAAACAATTGAAAGACAGTCCCATGAAGTTCTCATTGCCTTCATCCAGACCAACTTAAGACACATTTTGACCCATATGCAGCAGATGACTTTTAAAAAAACATTGTGAGAGAATGAGAAATTACTCAGAATGAACAAATTTCCCTTTTAGAAAATGTTTTCAACCCTATTAAAATTTATACTTTTGACGTATGTGGCAAAGGTGTAAAAACCTACCTTGTTCAGGTTTGCTTTCAGGGATACATAATTTTCCTGAAATATAAAAGATATATAATTCCATCACATGAAATCCATCCTTCAGAGGTTTTGAAATAAATGGCAGTTCCAATTAAATTGTCTGGTTTTCCAATAAAAAAAAGAGTACCGGTATAACATTTATGCTTAATTGAACATTATTGATTCACAGACAAATAAAATACCTTTTATACAGAAATGCTTCTCTAACACAAATAATAATTCAACCCCTTCCGACATACAGCAATTCAACAGCCAATGACTTTGAAAACGACTAGGCAAAAATACGGAAATTCTTTCTAAATGAAAGTTTAAATTGTTAACCCTTTCCCACTTACAGACACTTTCTGATGCCTCCGCAACAGATGACTTAACTTTTAACAAGTTAATTTTCAAAGTAGTCTGCTGCAGTTTGTGGAATGTGTGAAAGGATTAATGGAGTTTAAAAAGTATTGCAAAAGGGGAAGATGTTCACTGTTTTCAAAAGTGATCTGTTGAAGAAGCATCAAAATGTGTCTACATGTGAGAATGGGTAATGACTGTTGTCAATGACCAACTTTGATGTAAGGTGATACAACTGTACAGTGTAGGAATAACAAGACTTACCAGTTGAGGATATATGATGCACCAGATCTTGAAACTCTGTAGGAACATCAGCTTGTTTCCAACGCTCATTGTCTAATATCAAACTGTAATATAACAAGAGATGGTTGTCAAATATTATGCCCCCTGAACAGAAGTTTTCCTCCAATTAATAACCCTTTCCTATATATAGACACTTTCTGACATCTCTACAACAGATGAGTTTAAAAAATTGTTGCAAAAGAGAAATTGCTCATGATGAAATTGCTCTTTCACATTTAGAGATTTTCCATTTTAAGCTTGATTTGTCAGACATCTTCTGCAGATTCCTTGTATGTGGGAAAGGGTTAAGAGATCATTTCCACAGATGTATTCAAAATAAGGTGACTCATTTTGGGGAAGAAATACAAATTTCCAAAATGTGTTGATGCATTAAATAGCAATTCACCATGGAGTAGTCTAGGGTAACCTGCCCTTAAAATTACACTACATTGTATTGGGTCAGGCATACGCCAATAATGGCAGCACCTTTGGACATGGTTAGCAATCTATAGAGATTTTATTTTTTGTGGACCAAAAAATGATTTATTATTTATGTATTGATTCTAAACATCAAGTTAAAATGGTCCACTGTAGAGTTTGCGAAAATAAGTTGTACATTTATTGATTTACCATATATGCGATAGCAATATGAAAGGGGATGTGACCAATCTAGTCGCCATTCTTGCTTAATGCCAGACATATACTACAGAACGCCGGGTACCAATCTAACTATGGAGTAGATTTAAATTAAAGTTCAGTTAAGTGTAACCTATAAATAGAGGTCATGAATTATACATACCTTAATTTTGTTCTTCTCTCATTGTGGAATCTGCTTATAAACCTGTTAGCCTGAAATCATAATATTAAAAGCAAAACCTGTTCATATGGTATAATCTAAACCTTCATCCTTTCCTTTGCACTGACAATCAGATTTTATTGCTAATCAAGATCAGTCAAAAAGAAAAGCTTATCCCCTTATTTACAAGCTTGACTCACACTTATAAATGAACCTAAGCTTCAAATATAATTTGAGATAAAAAATATAATTCTTTTTAAAGGATTTCTTTTTGCAAATAAATTTTCTATGTACCGGTAATAATATAAAAAAAAAAAATTCTTTCCCCTCTTACGATACTGATACATGTGCAGCAATGACTCAAAACAAACAATTTCTGCTTTTGCAACAATAACCTTTTGTCAGTTACTATATTACTATACCTTCATTTATAGAGATTTTCAAAGTCGACAGCTGCAGATTTGTTGTATGTGGGAGAGGGCAAACATACTCAAAAAGTGTGTATCTATGGAGGAAAAGGTAAGTAGGAATAGAAAAAGATGATACCTGACTCTGCAGACTCCCCCGTAATGAAATGCTTCTTTTCCCACACACAGCTTCACAATCACAGACAAACCGTTCGACTTCTCTGGAAAGAGCAACAAACTCTCTTGATGATAATCTCTCTAAAAATCCATCCTGTAAATACATTAAAGGCATACATATCTTGTCAAGGTAAAAAAGTACAAAGTAATCAACAACAAATTTTAAAGGTGGTCAAGTATGTTTAGCAGTCACGGCTCAGTTGATAATAATGAAGACTGTCAATCCAGAGGTTGTGTATTTGAATCAAGGGTTGGCCAGGCATTCTTTCTAATGATAGCTAAAATTTTATTCATCTACCACCAATGTGCTAGATAGTGTATGTTGGAAGCTAGCTAATTTGCCTGGAAAAAATGTTTAGAGTATTTGTGAGAGAAAGCCAAGAACAACAAGAACAGGTTTGTTTTTTTTGTTTTTTTTTTAACTTTTTTGCCGTTTTCAACATTATTTCAGTTATATCACGGCGACAGGTCACTTAATCATGATCCCTGGGTAAACAAACCAGTACCAGGCGAGGAAATGTGCCTTGCCCAAGAGCACTTCACCATGACCACAGCGCCGCGACAGGGGATCAAACTCGGGATGCCCGGTTCCAAATCCCCAACGCTAACCACTCGGCCATGGCAGATTCCTAACAAGGATAGGTGAACAAGAAGTACTGATAAAACTGAAATACATTTGATGCTGGCAAGATTATCCTGACACCTGTCCATCAGTCTTGATATTATCCTCTCAAAACTGAGCACAAAGGAGGGAAGAATCAAAACTGTTTTAACCCTTTTCCAAATACAACAAATCTGCAGCACACAACTTTGGCAAAAATATGGAAAAATCTCTATAAATGAAAGTTTAAATATTGAAAAGAGTTCAAAATATTGTTGTAAGAGGAGAAATTGGTTGTTTTGTCACAATGTTTTCAAAAAGTCGTCTGCTGCAGAGGTGTCGTCAGGCGTCTATATGAGGGAAAGGGTTAATTGTAGAACCAGGATCATATCACATATTTTATCTTCCAAAATCTATAACCTAAAGGAATTATTTTCCTATTTTCCATATTAAAACTATTCAATCCAAATCAATTTTGTTAATCAAGTACTTATGTATCGGGCCCATATACAAGCATATATAACTGATTATCTATACACATATAAGCATTAATTGGTGATAATACAATCATGTCAATGCTTAGTAGAAAGGAAGGAAGAATCAAATCTTTTTTCATTGTAAAACCAGGATCATATCACTTATTTAATCATCCACAATCGATAAACTAAAGGCTTTTTTTTTCTTATTTTCCCTAAAACAATTCAATTCAATTCAATTTGTTAATCAAATAAGATTTATTCATCCGGCCCATATACAAGGATTATAATTATAACATTATTATCTGTACACATCCCTTCTCTAAAAAAAATACACTTTTTACCAAAATGCGCAAAAAAAAAAAAAACATTGAAAAAATAAATAAAAAAGATCAGCTTGGTGGTGTAGTGGTAGAGGTTTCACCTTCGGTGCAGGAGGTTGTGGGTTCGATTCCCAGCTGTGAAATACCAAAGACTTTAAAATGGTAGTTATGGTTGCCCGCCTTGGCATTCAGGGTTGCTGAGTTAGCATTACGATTGACTGGCTGGTGTCAGGATGAATGTACCAGTAGTACTGCTAACTTACCCAGGAAACGTTGTGATATAATTGAAAAATTGTTGAAAGCGGCATAAAGCACCAAACAATCTATCAAACTACACATGTATGCACAAATATTGAAAATGTCCAGAAGTGAAAGGATTATTATTGCATAGAATGGAAAACATTGTGACAAATGTAGAAATTGTCCATTGTAAGCAAAAGCTCTTTTTTTGTCGCAAATGTGGGAAAGGGTTAACTTGTTTCTGCTCAATAGTGGATGTTAATTTATTCTTCCTCTTCAAAAGTCACATGATCTATTCTTTTGACTCAACTGAACCATTTATACATTTTGTTCAGGGGCGTAGCTTGGCAATAATCAATGTGTAGGCCGTCTCATGAGCAAATCAACATTGTGGACTCTGCGTAAAGTATCGACCCGGATCAGCCTAAGCATGCCACACAGGCCTTCCCGGATAGACACTTTTTGCCTCCTGTGGATTTTCTGTTTCATGAATCACTACTTTATTTATCCCCCCTTAGACGGAATGTGTCGGCCGGATCAGTCTGTGCGGACAGCGTCGGCTGATCTGGTCGATACATTACGCAGATGTGTATCGCTGCAGCTGCATTTTAGGGCATTTCTAGAAAAAATGTGTAGGCATGTGCCTACAGTGCATTTATTTTCCTCTCGAAAGCTATTGGAATTTGTTCTTAAACATCTTTTTTTTCTTTTTGTGATAGGAAAACCTAGTTGCAATATTGTTTGTGTTATTGAGGTTGCAAAAGTTACAGTTTGTAGACCAGTACAGAGAAGAAGCCTTCAAAGCTGTAGTGAAACAGGTATGTAAATGGGATAACATGATTTATAAATTCTTCAATGTGACAAAGATATAAACTTTTATATGAAAAATTACAATAAATAATTATTGGAAAATGGGTGAATCCTTATTTGAGCAACCAATCATTATCAGAACTATTTTTGCTATTTTTTTAATCAACAACAAAATGTTATTTGGTATTAAGGGTTTCTGTCTTTTAACCCTTTCCCTCATACAACAATTTTGCAGCAGACTACTTTGAACATATTTTGTCAAAAATTAGAAAATCTCTATAATTGAATGAATAACCTATATATTGTGGCAAAAGGAGAAATTGCACGTTGTGTGCAATTTCTTCTTTTGTCACTATTTGTTTTCAAAAAGCCGTCTGCTGCAGAGGCATCAGAAAGCGTCTATATGAGGGAAAGGGTTAAACTTATTTTGAAACCTGATGAAGAATGTAGTTGTTCATATTGGAAACTTAGGTTTGTTCTATAGTTAACCCTTTCCCTCATGTAGACGCTTTCTGATGCCTCTGCAGCAGACAGCTTTTTAAAAGCATAGTGACAAAAGAAGAAATTGCTCAAAACGAGCAATTTCTCCTTTTGACACAATGTTTTCCACTTTTAGTTATAGGTTATCCATTCAATTTTAGAGATTTTCTATTTTTTGACAAAATATGGTCAATGTCGTCTGCAGCAGAAATGTCGTATGAGGGAAAGGGTTAATAAGTTTTATTTCACCTCCCACTAGAAACTAGCGATTTCATTGGACAAGAGCAGTCACATGGTGACCCCCTAAATTTCTATAGTGGATCAGTAAAATTCTATAGTGGGTCAGTAGTCGACAAAATGGCCGCCATTCATCGATTCTTCCTTTAAAATCACCTTTTTCTATCCCAAAATCACGGAAATCACTAACAATATTACAACTGTAAATTGTGTTTATGAAAATGAACACAATATAACTGATTTATTTCATCAACCACCTTTCATGACCAAGTTTCATTTCATTATTAAAGTGGGTTTAATACTAGGAATTTTAAAAATATTGGGACCGAATACTAGGAAAATGACGTCACGTCAGCGGTTTTTGACGTCATAACGCTAGTCATTTGGCGCCAAAACCCGTAAATTTCATCTAGACATATTGTAAACGTTAATGTAAATGAAACAATATCAATTTTCTTTGCTCATGAAAGGTGGTCGATGAAATAAATCAATTATTATGATTTCTATTTTTTGACAAAATATGGTCAATGTCGTCTGCAGCAGAAATGTCGTATGAGGGAAAGGGTTAATAAGTTTTATTTAGGGTATCGCCTCGCCCCCTATTAATCCTACAGACCCCCTATATTTCCGTAGTGGGTCAGTAACAAACCCAATAACTAATAATATATTACAATACATACACAATAAATTATTGATGAAAATTCATGTAATTTCTTGTGACTGACATTTTTTGGTGGTAATTCATTATCCCTTTCCCCCATACGACAATTCCGCAGCAGACGACTTTGAACATATTTTGTAAAAAATAGAAAATCTCTATAATTGAATGGATAACCTATGACAAAAAGTGGAAAACATTGTGGCAAAAGGAGGAATTACTCGTTTTGAGCAATTTCTTCTTTTGTCCCTATGTTTTCAAAAAGCCGTCTGCTGCAGAGGCATCAGAAAGCGTCTATATGAGGGAAAGGGTTATATACGATGTCATTTCATATCATCCAGGCTACTAATAACATCCCAAGGGAATAATTCTCACTAGAAAAAAATAATGTTATGGAAAAAGTTTCTCCTTTTCTCACATGATTTCTCTATGCATAAAAAATTAACCAATTTTCATAGGAAGGTAGTTTAGATGGGAAAAAAGTAAAGAATGTGTTTTGGGCTAACTTCAGAAAAGGATGGGCACTGGGTCTTCAGTACTTTATTAACCCTTTCCCTCATATAGACGCTTTCTGACGCCTCTGCAGCAGACGGCTTTTTGAAAACATAGTGACAAACGAAGAAATTGCACAACACTTGCAATTTCTCCTTTTGCCACAATGTTTTCCACTTTTAGTCATAGGTTATCCATTCAATTATGGATATTTTCTCCGTTTTTACAAAATATGTTCAAAGTCGTCTGCTGCAGAATTGTCGTATGAGGGAAAGGGTTAAGACTTTGACTGATATTAGTGAAACTTCATAAGTAGGCAGCCCAGATACATAGTCATACTTGGTATGTTTTGGGATCAGCTCGTTTTTGTTCCCGTCACAGTTGTAAAACACATTCTTTTGTGATGATGCATTGACCAATAAGATAATTATGAATTTTATCTCAAGCAAGTTCTCAATTCTATGCAAAAAGAAGAGTACCTTATGTTTGAGTCTTTGTTTTGACATTTTACAATAATGTTTGTTTTCGTGTACAATAATTCTTGCTTTATAAGTTTTCAATTTACCAAGCTCATATTCCTTTTTCAGACTGTGATAGAGGCTGTATCTGCTGCTGATAATATAAAGTTTGATGTCAATAATACTAGGTATGTGTTTATATATTTATAAGTAAAAGTGTTTCTGCCACTTGCATATTTCAATCATGAGAGTTATTATTAGCTCACCAGAGCACGAAATGCTCAAGGTAAGTTTTTGTGATCGCCTTTTGTCCGTCGTCCGTCGTCAATATTTGCTTGTTAACACTCTAGAGGCAACATTTTGCATCCAATCTTCATGAAAGTTTATCAGAACATATATCTCCATCAAATCTAGGCCAAGTTCGAATATGAGTCATGTCCAGTCAAAAACTAGGTCACTAGGCCAAATTTAAGAAACATTTGGTTAACACTGGAAGCCACATTTTTGGCTTGAGCATGTTGAAAGTATGTCGGAAAATTTGTCTTAGTGATATCTAGGTCAAGTTCGCATATGGGTCATGTCGAGTCAAAAACTATGTCACAAGGCCAAATTTAAGGAAAATCTTGTTAACACTCTGGAAGCCACATTTTTGGCTTGAGCATGTTGAAACTTTGTTAGAATATTTTTCTAAGTAATATCTAGGCCAGGTTCGAATATGGGTCATGTCAGGTCAAAAACTAGGTCACTAGGCCAAATTGAATGAAAATCTTGTCAACACTCTGGAAGCCGCATTTTAAACTTGAGATCTTGAAACTTTATCATAAATTTTGTCCTGATGATATCTAGGTCAAGTTCGAATATGGGTCATGTCCTGTCAAAAATTAGGTCTTTAGGCCAAATGTAAGGAAAATCTTGTTAACACTCTGGAAGCCACATTTTTGGCTTGAGCATGAAGAAACTATGTCAGAATGTTTGTCTTAGTGATATCTAGTCTAAGATTGAATATAGGTCATGACCGGTCAAAAACTAGGTCACTAGGCCAAATTGTAGAACAATCTAGTTAAATATCTAGGCAAAGGTTTGAAATATCTCTATATAAGAAATCCTGCAGAGGCATCTTTATGTGAGAAAGGGTTAACTCTAAATAAACAGCATTTATCCATTTTAAGCTCACCTGCCACGTAGTGACAAGGTTGGCTTTTGTGATCGTCCGTTGTCTGTCCACAATTCCTTGTGAACACAATAAAGTCTTCATTTATTATCCGATGTTTACCAAACGTATTCAGTAGCTAGATATCCTGAGAGCTCGGTTCCTTTTAAAAACCAGCCAGATCCGTTCATGCATGACAGGATTATGGCCCTTTAAAATTGACAAAATTGCTATAATGGACCTTGTGAACAAGTTAAAGTCATCATTTATTATCCGATGTTTACCAAAATTATTCAGTAGCTAGATATCCATGAGAGCTTGGTTCCTTTCGAAAACCAAAATTGCTATAATTGACCTTGTGAACAAGATAAAGTCATCATTTATTATCCGATGTTTACCAAACTTAAACAGTAGCTAGATATACATGAGAGCTCGGTTCCTTTTTAAAACCATGCATGACTGAATTATGGCCCTTTAAAATTGGCAATATTGTCCTTGGATGACCTTGACTAAGACTGTTTGACCTACTTTCTTATTTTTGAACTACAGCAATGAAATTAGGACCATGTGTACAGTTTTGAAAACAAATATCAATGTTGTCCTTGGATGACATTGAATGTGTCATTTTGACCTACTTTCTTATTTATAAAGCTACAGCAACAAAATTTGCACCATGTGTACAATTTTACAATCAAATATCATCATTGTCTTTGGATGACCTTCACCATGACTTTTTAGGACCCTAAAACACTTTCTCAGGTGATCGATATAGGGCCATTATGGCCCTCTTGTTTAACATGCAGAAGCATTATGACCATCTAAAAAGTAGGCTTTGGAAAAAAATCTCCCACAAGCAAAAAGGCTCATAATAATAAATTTCCTCTTTTTTCCCAAAATGTTCAACCCTATTAACCCTTTCTCTCATACAGACGCTTTCTGACGCCTCTGCAGCAGACGGCTAATTGAAAACACAGTGACAAAAGAAGAAATTGCACAAAACGTGCAATTTCTCCTTTTGCCACAATGTTTTCCACTTTTAGTCATAGGTTATCCATTTAATTATGGAGATTTTCTATGTTTTGACAAATTACGTTCAAAGTCGTCTGCTGCAGAATTGTCGTATGAGGGAAAGGGTTAACCTTCATTTATAGAGATTTTATCATATTGTTCCTTTCATAGATCTTGATTTTTTGTATGTGAGAAAGGATCAAACAAAACATGTCTATTTTCTATGATTCTAGCTTAGCTGACCAAATGAGATTGTTGAACTATAACCAGTGGATGGGCCTAATAAAGTTGATATTTGAGAATTTGCTGGTGATATTACCAAGAGCAAATGCATTCCATGGAATTGTGAAGGATGTAGTCGGGATAGCAGCAGGACGAACAAAAATTCCTACGCCAGTCTCTTCTCCTACAGAAAATAAAAATCTTAATCTTGAGGAACCACAACATCTTCAAGTGGCAGTTTAGTGAGCATAAATGTCTCTCAACCCTTTTCCAGACTTCCTCGGTTGTGTAGTGGTCGAGCGTCAGTCTAGGGTCTGGGAGGTCGTGGGTGAAATCCCCCACTGGGTCATTACAAATGCTTTAAAAATGGTAGTAATGGCTTTCCTGCCGTATCGCTCAGGATTGTGAGGTTAGCATCAGAGGTCAAGATAAGGAGGGGTATTCAACTCTTTTCCCCACAATTTCTCTCTTATTATTAAATCAAACCCTATGTTGTGGTACTCAAAAGAATCGTATGACCAAGACGATTCTTTTGAGTACCCACAACATAGGATGTGGGGGTCTGATAGACTCATTGGTGTAACTTACACTGGAAACGCCCCATTATAAATGAAAAAAATGTTGTCGTTGGCATAAAACACCATTCAAACAAACAAACATAATCATTTTCAAAATACTGCAAATCTGCAGCAAATAGACACATGTAAACATTTTTCCTGTTTAAGTAATCCTTTCCCACATAATAGACGCTTTCTGACACCTCTGCAGCAGACACTTTTTGAAAACATCGTGACAAAAATAGGAATTGCTCAAAACAAGCAATTTCTTCTTTTGCCACAATGTTTTCAACTCTTTTCAGTTTTTTCAAAGTCATCTGCTGCAAATTTGTTGTATGTGGAAAAGTGTTAAGATGACTTTTCGTAGCTTTGTATTGTTCTTTCTGGTCAAATTCACAATGTTTGTCAGAGGTTTCTGAGAAATTAGCCTTGGCCAAGGCACATTTCCTAGCCTAGCACTGGTTTTATTTACCCAGGCACCATGAATAAGTATATACTGTTGCCATGATATAACTGAAATAATGTTGAAAATGGCATAAAACCCCAATAATTCAAACAAATCAGAAGTTTCTTAATAACTTCTTAGATTATTTGCACGCAATTTAGTATCAGATCAAAATGCAAAGATGCATAGGTTGACATGGATCCACTCTAGTGGTAATTTCCCCATAGTTGTTTTTTATAGAGCACAGTTTAGATATAGAAGTTAGGTTAAATGAGTGATTTATGGATACAATTTGGAAATCATCACAACAATTTCTCCATGATCTAGATAAGGTGTGTATTACACATTCCAAAACCCTTATTTGGAGTATGACAATTCTTTTGAGTACCCACAACATATGGTTGGGTTGAATGTTAAGAGAGATATTGGTGTGAAAAGACAAGTTTACTCGCCCTTATCGAGAGAACTCTGCTATTGTAGAAACGGCGATGTGGAGGTCAGGATCAACAGTGATGATTACACAAAAGCCATGAATGGTTTGAGGGAACTTCTCTATTCTGTTTGTGATCATGCTCATGAAAGGTGTGTCAAAGTGGTTGCTGCAAGAGCTAAGGTAAACCTTTTCCCACTTACAGACACCTTTTGACGCATATTGCAGCAGACAACTTTTGGAAACGTTGTTGCAAAAGAAGAAGTTGCTCATAATGAGCAATTAATTATTTTGCAGGAGTGTTTTTTGTTATATTAACAAATTAAAAAATGTCTTTTTGCCTATAATGTTTTGACCCATTCCCACATACAACAATTCTGCAGCAGACGACTTTAAAACATAGTGACAAAAACCTGCAAAATCTCCATAAAAGATGGCTTAATTGTTAAATAATGTTGAAAACATTATGGCCAAAGGGGAAATCTCCATAAAAGATGGCTTAATTGTTAAATAATGTTGAAAACATTATGGCCAAAGGGGAAATTGCTCAAGATGAGCAATTTCACCTTTTGCCACAATGTTTTCAAGTCTTTCCAATTATCATACTTTCCCTTATGGAGATGTTCCATAATTTTGCCTAGATGCTTTCAAAGTCTTCTGCTGCTGATTTGTTCTATGGGGGAAAGTGTTAAAGCTTTCCAACATACAGGCGCATTGGCAGCAGAACACTTTTGAAAAGGTGAATTGATTGATTGATTGGGTTTAAGGCCGTTTTTAACAATTTCTCAGTTATATCACAGCGGCCAGTTCACCTACTCATGCATTTCCTGGTTTTCTCACACCAGTACTCAACACAACAATCTTCCCAAGCAACTGGCTGCTTTTCCGCGTAGACTTAGCCCATTGGTGGAAGTCGAATGACGCATGTCGCATGACTTTTGTCAATCGTCGGAAAGAAAGTTTGCCGAGCCGGGATTCGAACTCACCACCCCTGGATTGACAGCCCGCGTCGTTACCGACTGAGCTACCGGGGCTCGGCTTTGAAAAGGTGAAAAGAGAAGTTGCTTGTAATGAGCAATTTATCAGTTTGCCTAAGTGTTTTCAATTGTATTGACCAGCTAATATTTTATGTTTGCCTAAAATGTGTTAAAGTCGTCTACTGAAGATTTGTTGTGTGTGGGAAAGGGTTAACGCTTAACCTTTATTTTAGACAATCGACAATATACTTCTTATACCAATTAGAAACCATTGTGTGGATGGGAGAAATTGCTCATTATTAGGAATTTGTTCATTTTCTCACTATGTTTTTTAAATAATTGTGTGCTCTAGGCAAAAGTCTGTTTAAGCTCAGAAATCAATTTTTAGAAAAGTTCTAAAAAATATCCCTTTAACCCTTTCCCTCATACGACATTTCTGCAGTGGACGACTTTGAACATATTTTGTCAAAAAATAGAAAATCTCTATAATTGAATGGATAACATTGTGGCAAAAGGAGAAATTGTTTCTTTTGTCACTTAGTTTTCAAAAGGCCGTCTGCTGCAGAGACGTCAGAAAGCGTCTTTATGAGGGAAAGGGTTAAACGGTAAGAATAAGGAAAACATTAACAATGTTGTCCAAATGTGCTTTTTTTCCCAAGTTATTTCATGTATATAATCATCAATTTATGCTTATATCCCTTCTCAAATAAGTGTGTAAAATGCGCATTTAATGCGCATTAAATGCATATTTAATCTGCATTAAACGCTGCGGTATTGGCACCGTATTTTAAGCGTATTTGTTCTTACCGAATGCATTAAAAGTGAATTAAATTAACAAAAAATGCGCATTTTAAGTGTATTTTTCCTGCAAAAAAGCGTATTAATTCACTTGAGTGTATTTTAACTGTATTAAAAGCGCATTTAATTTGGGAAAAAATACACTTAAAATGCACTCCAAGTGAATTAATTCACTTAAGCGTATTTTAAGTGTACTTTAACTGTGTTAAAAGCGAATTTTTTGAAGAAGAAAAATACACTTAAAACACACTTCAAGCGAATTAATTCACTTGAGCGTATTTTAAGTGTACTTTAACTGAGTTGAAAGTGAATTTTTTTAAGAAGAAAAATACGCTTTAAACGCACTTCAAGCGAATTAATTCACTTAAGCGTATTTTAAGTGCATCCTAAGTGCATTTTTTTTTTTCATTTTAAGCCAGAAAAGTACACTTAAAATACGCTTAAAACGCAGGAAAATGCGCTTAAATCGAACAAAAGGTCTGAAGTCACTAACTTATCTGAAACAACTGTTCAGCTACAATAATTTCAAGCGATTTACATACAATTTTATTCAAGGCCAGAATGCAGCAATATACAAACAGTTCGTTTACAGAAATAGACTATTCGTGAAAACTACCCAAAACAGTTGAGGTTAAGATGACTGGACTGTGTCTTGGAAAGATCTGTTGGCGCGGTTTAGTTTTGTTTAAACTTATTTATTTTACATTAATTGCAAAACAAGCTTTCAGCTTACATTAATCACGCTCAATGTCTGCTTCCTGGAGACTTAACCAGTACTCGCACCGCTTGTGTGGAAAAATCAAAATGGCAGAAACCGCTCATCACGGGATTCGACCCCGGGATCTCTGGTACGACAGGCTGACGCTCTAACTCTGCGCGGTTTAAACGTCTAGAGTGTCCTTTTGTATTGCCAGCGTTTTCTATGTTAATTATAGTGTATAGTTGTATTGATGTCTACTTGACTGATTGTTTATCAACTTAGCTACATTCTTAGATGGACATTTTAGCCAGTTGGTGAAAAAGATGACACTAGCCTAGCCATAAGGACAATCATCGGGAGTGTTGGCCAAGCCAGTATCCGAAAGAACGACCCTTAATTGATGTTCATTATTCCATATAGCATGACCCTAGTTGATGGGGGCTACCTCGTTGGTGTAGTCGTAGAGCGTCCTCCTCGGCAGCTTCATACAAAATACTTTCTAAACGGTAGTGAGGGCTTTCCCTCCATGGTACTCAAGATTGTAGGGTTAGCATTACGACTCGCCGGTATCAGGAAAAATAGACAAGTAGTACTTGTTACTAACGTTACCACTAACACACCGTGATATACCTGAAAAAATGTGGAACATGGCGTTAAACTCAATACCAAAAACACCCACAAAACAAACAACTTGCGGTACATTTTTCCATTTCATTGAGAATATAACTTTTCGCTGTGCACGAAATAGTCCTAGTTAATGTACGTATGCTGTATGCATGCCGCAGTATAATCCAGAGTGAGATGATAGTTTTAAGCCTCATTTGTTAAGATGTCTTAATCCTTTGGTACATACAAACATATATGCAGCAGACGACTTTGAAAACATCTACGCCATACTTTTGAAATTTTCAGCAAATTGAAGTTTTATTATTGAATGAAAATGAAAATATCGTGGCAAAGAGAGAAATTGCTCATTATTGGAAGTTCCTCTTGTTCTCACAACGTTGCAAAAGTCATCTGCTACAGATGCATCAACGTGCAACGTTCAAGTAGGAATCCGTGGAAGTGACTAGAAGACAATTTATATAGTGTGTTTACATCTGATAGTTATACGTACAAATCGATAATTTAAAACAAAATAGGAACAAATTAAGTTAAAGTGTCTACACGCTCAGTTATGTTTTGATCATATCATTATTAACATATTGATGGTCTTATTTCTCGGAGGTTTGCGTTCTTGTTCAGCGCTTTATCTAGTTTTAAATAATAAGATTGTCAGACACCTTTTGCTTGATCGCATAAAAAACACTAAGAAAGTTAACACTGTACGTTTAGTTTATGCAAAGTGACACACTATTACCTCCCTTTAAGTATGATACAGCTAGATCGTCTTCCGGATGCGTATATAGGCTACTCTGGATCTTCGTATATTCCGAAAGTCGGTTTTCCTGTCGCTTGACTCTCTGTTTGTTACCGTGCCAGATACACGGTTCTTTTCCTTTAACCTTGTTTCACGAACAGACGCTTTTTGACATCTCTGCAACACACGACTTTTGAAAACATTGTTGCAAATCGAAAAGGTGCTCGTACTGAACAATTTCACCATTTGCTATATCGTTTTTAACTCTATCTAGTAATTGCACTCATTAAAACAGATTATTGACATTTTGTAGCCAATATTTTGAAAGTCGTCTGCTGCAGCTTTGTTGTATGTGGGAAAGGGTTAACCACAAGAATCAGAATTTCCCGCCACAGTTAGTATGGAAGATGCTGGGAGCCATTGGAGTTAACCCCTATCTTGCTTTACGGTTCAAACTATCTGATGAAAGTTTGAGACCTGACTGTGCACTCCGCAGAATTTTTCTTATTCCTTCATCAGTCATACCTGAAAGACTTTAAGCATTGGGAGTAATGGCTCGTTCCTTCTGATCGCTAAGGATTGTTGTGTTAGAATTATGACTGACTCGCTGGTGTCAGGATGAATGGACCAATACTTCTGGAAAATTACACTGGAAAACCGTGATACAACTGAACAAGTGCTGAAACCAGCGTGAAACACCATACCAACAATCAAAGTTTAACCTGATTTACAAGTGTCTTCCGGTACTGTAAGCAAGATCGAGAAACTTGAAAGCCAGATAACATTAGCATCCCGCTGTATAGTCTTGATACAAAGTGCCGACATCAGACAAGCTGATAGACCAACAACACATACATGCTTTTTCGAGATTGGGGGCATTGAGAATGCATGTTTAATGGCCGTTTACATATGAGTTCGGTTTGGTAGTGTGTCACTGCGGAAAGGTCTTCACACTCCAATAGGGAATTGAGATTCAAAAGAGCGGTTCTCTGCAAAAACCAACCTTATTATACGTGCGAAAAACTACCATGCATGCGCATCAGTACATACATAGGTCAGACTGCGAGGATGCGCTGGCTGGTGTGGATCTTTACCGGTCGAAAATTCATTGGTTTTTTTTTTTACAGAGCTACGTTCAAATAACAAAATAATCCGCCTCACCAATATTTAAACTGTTAACGTATGTATCAATGTCTAGATGGGTTTTGTTCTCGGAGGATATTTGTGTGTAGACGTGTAGATAAAACCCAATTTTATGAAACGATGGTGGGGGTGGAGACATAGCTGTTTTACGTTCGGTGAAGCAGCTTTAAATACGTGCATGTAGCTCACATTTTCGTGCGCATCGCACTAGCGGTGAAATAGCTGTTAATTGAATGGTGAATTGGCTAACGGTATTTTACGTTCACTTTCATTGAACACATTACTTGTCGGGTGTCTAACCACAGTGCTATACACAGATCACGGCTTGGTATCTTTCACACCAAAGGTTCAATAGCTGCTAATTAATTGTTGTAGTGGCTAACGTTAGCTAACGTTCACATTCATTGACCGCATGTTTCCCTTTGTGTCTAACGACAGTGCAAGAGGGCTCTTAGTGTTTTTATTCACGTTTGGTAATGCAGTTTAGTCACACAGCTTGAAAACCAACCCTGTCATAATTATGTGCGTACAGTGTATATTTAGACCAGCCAATCGTGTACCAAATCACCCTTATCAGAATCCGATGTATTCACAAACCTTTGGTACGCTTGGTTGACAAATATTTTGGGTGAGTTTAAATGAATTACGATATATATTTTAAATCATTTTTCATCTAAATTGACTCAAAATATGATTACTTGTATATCATAATACAGTTTTTAGGCGTATCATAATTGGTTAAATTGGAATAATTGAAAGGCAACAATATTATATAACTATCATTCCTACCATTGTACTTTATGTATTGTATCTATTATTGTATATAGTCCGGTGGCTTGTAATACGAAAATAAAAAAATGAAAGAATTGACAAATAGTATTACGTCTGGAAAAGTGTTAATTTTGTTAGAGAGATAAAATCGCATTGTGGAAACAAGTAGATATTGCTCAGTATGAACATCTTTTTATATTTGGATCGTGCTTTCAAAAGTAGTTGGCTACAAATAATGCGTAAATGTTGAAAACATAGCTGGTGGCCGGCCTAACCATGTAACTCAAACCGTTATATAGCTAAAATACAGTTGAAATGGAATTAAACGCTGATTAATCAATCAATCACTCAATCAATGAAACACTTGTTTTAGAGGGAATTATAAATTTCGTGCAAGGAGATAATATCATTATAAATGTGTGCACCATGTGAGACCGTATTTCTGGAAATATATCCCTTTTGAGTGGGTCAGTGGTTCAGTGTTCGGACAACTCAGTGGTCCGGGTACTGGAAATGTCTCAGGTGCTTTAAAATGTCTGATACTCATCTAGAGATCAAGTAATGGTCCTTTCCAGGAAATAAGTCCTGGCGTGTATCGATGATACACACGGAGCAAGTCAAAGAACCAAATGTTCGGAAAGAGCTAGGGTTTGCACTCGGATTCCCTCGTATCTAGATCAGAGACTACTAAATAAATACATTCTTTATTTCAATGTAAAAATCAACAAGTTTTAGCCCTCAATTTTAACACTTTTATCCAGTTAGTCAGTTGACACTTGTACAATGTATATTACAGGAAAGGGTTACATATCAACTTTAAGACAACGTTTAACAAAAAAGGGGGCAATTTATCTACTATAAGGGATACCCATGTTAGCAACCCATCAGAACAAGAACCAGTTTGGTACATGTAAATTCTATCTCTTCTTTCACCTTGCAATAAACAATTGAAACATTACAAACTCACAATGTACACACCTTTCAAGAAAAAACAAAAAATTGTGGTTTTTTTTACTATTTCGGTAGACCAGACCCGATTGATTGATTGGGGTTTAACGCCGTTTTTAACAATTTCTCAGTTATATCACGGCGGCCAGTTCACCTACTCATGCATTTCCTGGTTTTCTCACACCAGTACTCCACACAACAATCTTCCCAAGCAACTGGCTGCTTTTCCACATAGACTTAGCCAATTGGTGGAAGACGAATGACGCATGTCGCATTGACTTTTGTCAATCCTCGGAAAGAAAGTTGGCCGAGCCGAGAGTCGAACTCACAACCCCTGGATTGATAGCCCGCGTCGCTACCGACTGAGCTACCGGGGCTCGGCTAGACCAGATCCGAATCTTTCTTTGAAATTATATCTTATCTGAATATGTCAGGTATCTGTACAAAGTGAACATTGAAACAATCTTAAAAGTAAAACGTTAAAAGTGTTTGTCCAATTAGAACTTTGTGTCGCATTTGTCCATACCTAGGTATCAATACATTGATGTATTTAAATGTTATTGAGCAAAAAGTGAGTTTTTATAGATGTAACATGGGCTATAATTACCTGATATTCCGATAATGAGATTTTCAAATTTCATTGACAGTCTGTCGAGATATGAACCCTTTCCCACACGATTTTTTTAAAAGTCATGCTGTCGTTTATAGAGAGTTTTCATACGTGTGTTTAGATGTTTTCAAAGTCGTCTGCTGTCTATAGATTTGTTGTATTTCCGAAAAGTTTTCACCCTTTCCCATAGATGATCAATATGCAGCATACGACTACAAACAACCCAGGCAAACTTTTCTAAAATCTCTTAATATGAAAGTATAACTTTTTAGTAGAGTTGAAGCATTGTGGAAAAAGGAGAATTTGTTCATTATGTGCAATTTCTCCTTTTGTTACGATGCTTTCAAGTGTAATCTGCTACAAAATCATCACATATCGTCTGTAAGAGAATAATACATAGTGTTAAAGTGATAAAGGGTTCAGTTCATAAAACTTATCATTAAAACCGACACGCTGGACTGATGGTTAAATAGTTCGACTCGATAGCGGGGTATCCCCTAAATATTTAAAAATAGGTACACTCCATGCAGAAGGGGTAAACATTTTTAGCGCTTAGGCCTGTGATGATGAACTGTGTTAAATAATAAAAGGTTAACTCTATAAAAGTTATCATTACAACGGATACGTTGGTATGGTGGTTAGATAGTTCGACTTGAGACCTTTGATAATAGGTAGACTCATGTTGGGGTTACCCTCTGTGGCTCTTAAAGAGCGGGGTATCACCAATACATTTAAACTAGGTAGACTCAAGTAAGGGTTACCCTCTGTGGCGCTAAGAGAGCGGATAATACCAAGACATTTAAACTAGGTATACTCAAGTAAGGGTTACACTCTGTGGCGCTTAGAGAGCGGATTATCATCAAGACATTTAAACTAGGTAGACTCAAGTTTATGTTACGCTCTGTGGCGCGTAGAGAGCGGGCTATCACCGAAACATTTAAAATAGGTAGACTCAAGTTGGGGTTACCCCCTGTGGCGCTCACAGAGCGGGGTATCACCAATACATTTAAAATAGGTAGACACAAGTTGAGGTAACCCCCTGTGGCGCTCACAGAGCGGGGCATCACCAATACATTTAAAATAGGTAGACTCAAGTTGGGGTTACCCTCTGTGGCGCTCACAGAGCGGGGCATCACCAATACATTTAAAATGGGTAGACTCAAGTTGGGGTTACACTCTGTGGCGCTCACAGAGCGGGGCATCACCAATACATTTAAAACAGGTAGACTCAAGTTGGGGTTACCCTCTGTGTATAACTATTGAATAGTTGGACCCTCTTTGGAGCTTAGGCCTGTGGTTATCCTCTCACTATTTCAAAATAGGTTGACTCCAGTAGGGGGACCCTTTTTTGCGTTTAAGCCTCTGTGGATGCATCGATGTCAAGCAAAACGTACATGTTGAAGCGTCAGTTACCCTTGATACGTCAGGATACAATGAAATACCATTGAGAGCGGCTTTTAAAAAGCATTTACACAAAGACTCGAAGACTACTTACAACCCATTTTAAAGTATGTTAAATCCAGAAAAAATATTTCACTATAACCCTACCATTCTATCTAAGGAAACAAGTAGCAAGGTTCAGAGGGTCTAGCCACAAATTTTGTTTTAAACTTGATACGCATATTGGAATGGACAGATAAGGTAGAAGTTGTATTTATTGTCTGCATCTTTTTAACATTTATTGTAATGAAGAAAAATATCTGGTATTTGTTATATGATTTCAATATTTAGATGTATGGGCACGTGTTTCTTTTGTATTCATTGTATCTTTGAAGGCTTTCTTTCATTAATAAGCAGTACCGATGAATTTGACCATAAGGAAATTTCACTTCAGCACTCGTGAAAATGAAAGAGTCTCAAAGTAGCCACCAACAGTACTTTACCCATTTATATGTGACCAAGACTCGACTAAATATTTTAAACATTTAACATTTGATATATATTCTTAAAACTGTGAATTATATGACAGCTCCGTATACGTATTTAGGCATTAGATGATGATCCAGTGAACTTCATGTATAAATAAAGGGTATTGTATACACAATATCATGCAAACAACCTACCATTACTTTAGTCTGCCTTTGATGTAATCGATAATAAATGAAAATAAAAACATGGTTAAAATTTGGAAAAAAAAAACAACCTCTCATTTGCTCAGTATACTTTCGTCTTTGTCCAAACAATTAACTCATCATTGCACGTTCTCTTATTGCCACAATGTTTTCACTTTTTATCTGGAGCGGATGTATTAAGTAAATGTCTCTGCATATGGGAAAGGGTACGTTGATGGTAGGTGTACGACAAATATTTAACCACAAACTTAGCAAAAAACAAACATGCAAAGCAACTTTGCAACAATTGTAAACAAGTTAGTCGGATGCCATTTGCAGTTTCCTTCATGTTCTGAAACAGTTTGAAAGTTCTATGGGAGACACAGAACAACAAATCTGAGTAATTTACAAACCGTTTTAGCGATTAGCGAAGAGCCAGATGATCTGTGCAGCTACTTACGGTATGAACCATCCTTGTTAATCCTTGTTAATCATTCAATACTTTCAGTATTACTAGGTATGGTCCACCTGATAAATAGTGTTAACCTTTGCCCACGTACATACGCATTCAAATGCATCAGACAAATCATGAAAACATTGGGGGAAAAAAAACTTTCTTTAGAGGGGATATGTCATGTTTGTATGCAGACATCTTCCTAATCGTCACGAGGCGGACAATCTAACCACTACCCCATCGATATTGTTCTTATTTCACAAACTGATTTGAACCGGGAAACGTTTTATCAAGAGGTTTGGATTCTATCTAATTATGATAATACCAATTGAGTCATGTGAAAACGTACTAATAGGCTTTTCCAACTTAATCGTAATCCGAATCCGAATTCGATATTGTAATATGAATATACATTTTGGGGGTCGTCTCAAGTATTGAAACATGTAGAAAAGCGTAGCAATGCATATGCATAGTTTATTGAGGGTATTGATTAGATAAATGACGTTTAAAAGTGTAATTACATTTCCTTTTTGCAATTCAGCAATGCTGCACAAATATAAACTATTTTAGAAAGTAGTTGTCGAGGATGCCGCCAGATTGAAGATGTCGCACTATATGGCTTTAGTTCCGCTATGGAATGTTCAACACACTCTCGATAATCACTAATGTGTCTGTTCAATTGTCGACACTTTGGACGCATTTGGTGCGTCTTTTCTCCTTATTTGTGTTGTTGTATAAGGTGTGATAAGTGGGTCCCTGTTAGGATAAATCGTATCCGCTAACAGTACACAATCCGGTGGAAAAGGAAAGTCGGTACCAGTTTGTTTCATAAGACCGGGTGTATGTGCATCATTTAAATGTTCAGGAAATCCACTTTCAACATGTCTCATTGTTCCAGACGTGTCTACAATCAATTGGGTATGGAGTGCATAGTAACAACGATGATCCGAATAAAACAACTGCTGTGGCTCGGTTTGTGATCGGTAAATTTCGTGGGAAGTACCGTCAATCGCTCCAACGGCGTCTAGAATCTTAGTAAGCTTTCCACGGAATGTATGCCACTCACGTATTGATGGCTACGTAATAAACGTATGTAATTTGTTGTACAAATCAAGTTTTATTTTTATTATTATTTCATTACTGATCGTCGAGTAACTGACATTATTAACAAATATTAACAACGATGACCCGAATAAAACAACTGCTGTGGCTCGGTTTGTGATCGGTACATTTCGTGGGAAGTACCGTCAATCGCTCCAACGGCGTCTAGAAGCTTAGTAAGCTTTCCACGGAATGTATGCCACTCACGTATTGATGGCTACGTAATAAACGTATGTAATTTGTTGTACAAATCAAGTTTTATTTTTATTATTTCATTACTGATCGTCGAGTAACTGACATTAAATAAAGCTGCTAGAAACAAGTAAGTTGGATAGCATCTAAACCAAATTAAAAATAAAAGCAGCCGATTGCAAACAGACATTTTATTTTCCTTCACAACAGGAATGGACACTACATTGGCAAAGTTTAAAAAAGATTCTGGAGTTTCGCCCGTAATTTGATGGAACTGAAATCTATTATGAGCAAAAAGCAGAAATACATCTCGGCCACTGTATGAATTATTGTCTCCGGCAAAAAGTCGAAACCTGATATCTGTGTCCGGTGAACAAGGAATTGCAGCTGCAGGCGCAAATCAACGCAATCAAACCTTCAATATTCTCTATACATAAATTGGAAGGCGGAATTAAAGATGGGATCAGCAACAGACAAAGAAGTTGAGCCTTATGATCCATGTTATATAAACACTTCATATTATGTGCTTTAGATCATACATATATGTGCAGCATAAGTGTGTCGGAAGAAGGAAAAGGAGATACACTTTTAATCGTTAAGTTTTATTTTCATATAACACCACTACACTGTAGTTCCACTGAGGGGTCGTCTCAAAAGTCATGAACCCAGTTGAGTAACATATAGGTGCATATCAGTTTCAAAAATATAATACGATGCACGAGATTATTATTCAAGCGTATATAATGCAGGGACGTATAACTACTAAACGTTTCTGATCTATCCTCGTTTTGATCTGGTGATAACATTATGTTAAAATAGTCATAAACTGTACACTAATAAACGTTCTGATCTACCCTGATCGGTGTTTATATAATGTTGATATAGTCATCAACTAAAAACTACTAAATGTTCCTTATCTTCTCTCGCACTAGACTAGTCTTATGTGTGTTTTTAAAAAAATATATAACGTTATTAGCAACGTGCATACATGTAGATATGTGAAGGTCGTGACCATCCTCCCTCATACCTTACAATACATATGTTTTTAGTAAAATACAATTTATAAGGTTTTTCCTATAGTAAATTATTTAAATCCTGTTCACATCGTTATCAACATAATGTTCAGTTATATCACTTATTTATGCTCCCGGGGTAAACAAACCAGTACTAGGCTTTGAACGTGTTTTGCCGAAAACCAATCAACCATGACAGCTGCACCTGGGGTCGAACTTATAAAGGTTGTATAGGTTTTACAACTGTTAAAAAAGTTATATATTTATATGATGGGCAGAGGAGTCTAAAAAATAACAGACACACAAACAAACAAAACGCGAAGAAAACAAAACGAAATAAAAACATACATTTATCTGTTTGTAATACGTATATAAATCTATATCAGAATTTAAGAGTGGTTTTGTAACCCGTATCTTACAATTGTCCGGCTTTCTTGATTTGATTCGGCTTGTCTTGTGGAATTGTAGATGTTCGAGGCTAAACGTAGTCGATTTCTTAGACCATTATTGGAAGGGATAATTAATTTTGTTTTACAGGAATATATATATATAACCTTTTATTCCTAAAAATAAAATGTCCAGTTTCATGTTGTTTTTACGAAATCCTAAGAGTATGTCTGAGCTAGTTATTTGTATAGTTTGATCTACTTCCCTAATGTTATGTAATTTCATATTTTCAAGCGTGTATTAATATTGTCAGCCACACCAGAATGTCTAATATCTGAAGTATAATAACAATGTTAATAATGCTATTGACTGGAACTGTTTAACAATGTCTATAACAGATAGATGGATAGATTGATTGATGATTTGAGTTTAATGCCGTTTTAATGGTCTCTCATTGTTATAACTGTAGTGAATTCTCCTACCAATGGGTTTCCTACCTCTCTCTAACTATGTCTGTCTAAATCCCTCTGTCTCTATCTCTCTGACTTTCTGTGTCTCTGCGTCTCTATGTCTCTCTATATATTTTTAGACTTCGCATATCTATGTTAACCAAAACTTTTCTGCTAAAGACGCGTTAAATGGTCCTTCATGTGGGAAAAGGTACCTTTGAGATCACGTTTAAATGTAGCATATTGGACTGATAAATAATAAGTCACAGTTACTTAATTTATAAACAAAGGTTACGCTAAAATGGTATTGGTATTTGTTTATAAACAATGGAAATACTTTGAGCACCATACGATTGTAGCACATCTATAGTTACATGCTTTTATAAAGACTATGGTAATATGATCGCACTGATTTAGGACTGCACTAATATAGGACTAGTGACATAAAGTCGTAGGGTAGTCATGGGACTTTATATAGATTATGGGAATATGATCGCGCACTGCACATATATAGAACTAGTCACATAATAGTGTAGGTGTGGGCATTTGACCATCTTTTAGTAACTATATTACTTATTAATGGTCTTACACAGACTACATCGACCTTACGAATCATTCATTTCCTGATACAGACGACTTTTATCTGTTCTGTAGCAGACACTATTTGAAAACTGAGCTATTTATCCTTTTCTCGTGATGTTTTTTATTATAACGAATGGATAGGCCCAAATTTTCAAGATCTTTCATGCTCTTCCTAAGATGAGTCTGAACCAGACGAATTGTAAAAATGTCGTAATCAGGTAAACAACCAATAACAATGTATGATCAAAGTTGAAAACTAAAGTCTTTCTCTATCGTTGTAAACATGTGTATATTTAATATGTTCTTCATAAGTTATACAAATAAACCATACAATATTCCTAATCGACAATTTCTCTCCGAGGGGCCAAAAAGTCGTGTAAATCGGGGGTCGAAAAGTCGGAGGGTCGAAAAGTCTGGCTACCGGGTGGGGTACGCATTCTCGATAGCGATAGGCTTAAATCTACCAATTGATAACTCCCACTGTCACTAACACTCTCTTACACTATCGGTCACTATGCGATAGGAGATTGTGCCACTAATTGACAGTTTATCAAACACAATACACAATGACTGCAGAATAATTACACGCGATTTCGACAGGACATATACGCCATATGTTTTGATTGTCGTATGGAACGACTTTCAAGGGAAATATTAGGAACCTGCAGCAGACAATTTTTTTAACATCTGAAAGGGAATCACTCCTTTTCGCACAATGCTTCAATTAGTAAAGGAATGCCTTGAAAAGCACAAACAGATTTATAGACCAGACCTACCAGTGTGACCACATATCGGGATATTAAGTATATTAATTTAAGGTAAATGACTTTTAAAAAAACATCTCCTTTACACTCTATATACATTTGTGATTTAACAAATTAAAAAAAAAAAAAAGACCAAGGCCGGTATATTAATTCAATATTTTTATTATAGCCAAATTCATTCTGTATATAGTTTTAACATTGAATAGTGTACCATTCTACTGAATATGGTTACATGCCTCAGACGCTTTATAATTATATTAGTCTTTATATGGTCCATATGCTATACAATAACGATCGTAATTTTATCGTATGAGAAAAGAAGAGGAATCCCAAACAAGACCGGGTTACTATCACCAGACTCCCTTTTGTATTATATATAAAAATAGTCATTATTATTATTATATTATATGAACCGTATAGAGGGGCTATTTAAAGTGACACGGGAGGGATTCCCCAAATTACCATTGCGATCATTTTTAGCACAGCGTATTGACAATATAGAGGAACTGTTTGAGAATTTTAACGAGGTATTGTGTGTTTTACCCCCATTTTCTTCTGTAATGGAAATGCGTACGCCTTTGTTCAATTTAAATCAATTTGCCCATTTCAAGCCAATTAAGAAAGTATTATAACTAATATGACTGCTCAGTAGCACATGACTATTGAGAGCAATGTGTACATTACCAGCCAATTAAAACTTCTCTGCAACAAACGATATATTGACAATATTTTGACAAAATAATGAGGAATATATCCCAGGATTCCAAATGTTGCATCTGCAAGTAGTAAATGTATAAAACGACTTTCAAGGGAAATATTAGAAACCTGCAGCAGACGATTTTGAAACTTCTGAGAGAGAATCACACCTTTTCGGACAATGCTTCAATTAGTAAAAATAAATTAATAGATGTATAATACTTTCAATTATGTAAATACTTATAAATGAATATGCTAGAGAAAATGTAAGAAATATAACTGAAAAATGTAATTAAAGATAAATGAGAACATTATGAGGAACGGAGAAACTACTAATTGTGCATAATTTCTCCTTATCCCACACTTTTTTATGAAATTTACAGCAGACGGTTTTTGATTTATTTAGAATCCATAACTGAGAGTTCATTTTAGGACAGATTTTGATATTAAAATAAAATAATTAATTATTCAATGGTTGTTTGTGTTTTCCGATAATTTCGTTCAAATTATTATTTTAGTTAGAAAATAACTTGAAAATTACCCTTTTATCTGTCCCCACTTTCACTCCGCTAAAATGTTACTTACAGTAACGGCAACTTAATTAACCCTTTCCCAAAATACAACAAGTCTGCAGCAGATTATTTTGAAAACATGTGGACACAAGACAAAATAACGAATCAGTATATATATATGCATATATTTCCAACATTGTCGAATTGCGTATAGGGAGTGGCACGAACATGATTACGAAAATAAAATATGAAATTAATTCAATTTATTAATTATGTATTTATAGATCTTAACTCTCAATATATATACTTAAGAAAGGGAATAACAACGTATTAGTAATTGGACAACACAGAGCGTGGGTCCTTTACTTTTCGTTACTGGTAAGGCCCGTGTTACTTTGTTGTGCTAAAAGATAGGGACATATATGTCTCTGTAAAAGAGCATAAATTATATTGGCATTTTAAATCACGTTTATGCGTAATTTCTATACTCTATTTTACGGTTTGACTGTTCGCGTTCATTTATGCGTACCGCCTACCTAATTAATATTCATAGAAATAAAGTATAGTGCAAACGAGTCGGCACGCGGTACTATTCAGCGATAACACGAAAACGAAAGAAGAAGTTAATCACATCGAAAGCCTTGTGAAAAATGTTTGAATAAAAGAAATTCATGCAATACTTCGATGATTTAAACGGCTTATAAGGTAAGCATAAACACCAGTCATTATACTAATGAAACATATTTTTGAAATTGTTCTCTCGGATCCTTTAATGGTATAATTAACTCACGTTCAGTGAGGGGTGGGGTATTTGTGTACTCGAATGCGATTTTATGTTTTGTTCGCATTTAATTTTGTTTCCGTTGAAGTGTGACCTCAGGGTTCGTTTTTCATCGGTGAAAAGAGACCGCTTACAATATTTCAACATTGTATTTTGATAAAAACAGCCGTTGAAAATTGACCAGTGTTAAATTATGATCCGTCATAGGGTCTTTTTAATGGTTAGTAAAATTTAAGATTAACCTCAAAGATAAAGTGTCCGTTTTAGGGAGATCACGGAAAGAGCCGATGAGACTTCCGCGTGCTTTAAAAAACCCATTGGCAATATCAATCCCGGGCTCGAACATAAAACTTATTTTGTAGGTTACACCATCTGAGGATACAATTTTGATATTTACCTTTTTGTCTCGCCCACGATAGTGGAATAAGACATAGCAATCACTTTTCCGGCGACGGTGACGGCGGCAACTTTTACAAATAAATATATCTCAACAACCCCTGCTGGATTTTTTCTGAAACTTTGTCAGATGTATTGTATGGTATGTAACGTCAACATTTTCAAGGTCAAGGTAATAATTTGGCAGAATTAGAACTTGGTTAGGTAAATTAACCTCAAAACTTAAAGTTGGTTATATCTCAGCAACCCCTTCTGAAATTGTTCTAAAACTTTGTCAGATGTATTGTACATTCAACGTGAAAATTTTCAAAATCATGATAATTATCTGGCAGAACTTGAACTTGGTTAGGTAACTTAAGCTCAAAACCTAACCATGGTTATATCTCAGCAACCCCTGCTGGAATTTTCTGAAACTATGTCAGATGTATTGTTGGATCATGGAACGTCAAAATTATCAATGTCAAGGTCATAGTTGGCCAGAAATTGACTTTGGTCAGGTAACTTTACTTCAAAACTTAACATTGGTTATATCACCGCAACCCCTGCTGGAATTTTTCTGAAATTTTGTAAGATGTATTGTTAGGTCATGGAACATCATTCAAGGTCAAGGTCATAATTTGGTAGAACTTGACATTTGTTAGTTAACTTAACCCTGGTTATATCTCAGCAACCCCTTCTGGAATTGTTTTGAAATGTTGTCAGATGTACTGTTGGGTCATGGGACATCATTCAACGTAAATATTTTAAAGGTCAAGGTCATAATTAGGCAGAACTTGACCTTGGTTAGGTAAATAAACATAAAAAAACCTTTATTAACTTTGACTGTAGAGCCTATATTTTTCAATCAATCTTCATGAAAGTTTATCAAAACCTTTGTTTATATCATTCAACATCCAGATTATCAATGTCAAGGTCATAGTTTGCCAAAACTAAACCTTTGGGAACTTTGACTATAGAAGCCACATTTTTTCATTCATTATTTATGAAAGTTTATAGAAACATTTATCTCCATTAAATCTTGGTCTAGTTCAAAACTAGGTCACGAGGTCAATTGTAAGAATAGCATTGTGAACGCTCTAGAATTCATTTTAGATATTCAATCTTCATGAAATTTAATTACAACAATTGCCTCCATCAAATCTCGGTCAAGTTAAACTGGGTCTTTGGGTTTCAATAACTAAGTCACCAGGTTAAATGTTGGAATAATCATCTGAAAACTCTAGAAGTCTATTTCTCCATTAAATCTTCACGAAATTTAACCACTATATTTGTCTTCATCAAATATAGGTCAACTTCACAAATAGGTCATGAGGGGTCGAAAACGAGATCACTAGGTCAAATGTTAGAAACACTCTAGAAATCACATTTGTCTCGTTCAAGTTCAAAACTGGGTAATGGGGTAGGTCAAACACAAGGTCACTAGGTCAAATTTCCTAGAAAGGCGAGACACCCTCAGCCCGATGTCTTGTTTGTTGTAGCTAGGCCTATGATTCAATAAAGACCAAGAGCGAGGTCCATAGTCGTCACAAATAATGTTGCGTACTTATATTTCTGTTTGTACGTCAGAGTGCAAGATTTGATCTCAGGTGGTTAGAGGTGTTGACTAAGACCAAGAAACAAACTTTTCATGACACACGCGATATAAGGATTGAGGTTGACGTCCGTCGTCAACATTGATATCGACATTTTGAACTCTTTACAGGTCACAAGTCTCACCATTTCTTCACTTAGCTACCATCATATATAGGTCAAAACTTGGAACTTGGTCAGATTGTGACAAAAACTAGGACACTAGGTAAAAATAAAAAAAAATATTGTGAAAATTCTAGGGACTACATTTATCACTTAATCCTCACGAAAATTCATCTGAACATTCGTTGTCATTAAATATCGTTCAAGTTAGAAACTTGTGGTCAAACACTAGGTCAAACACTAGGTAAAGGGTCCATTTTAGGAAAACTCTTTGAACGCTGTAGAGAACAAATGTCTCATCTATCTTCATGTGATATCGGTAGAATTGAAAACTTGTTCGCGAGGGGTGAAAACCTAGATCACAAGCTCAAAGTTAAAAATAACAACATTTGAACACTCTATGAGTTCTCATACGATCTGCATGTCAGTACAAAAGAATATGCATTTACATCAACTCTGGGTTAAGTTTGAAACTGGGTAACTTGGGTTCAGAAACTAAGTCAATAAGACAAATTATAGAAAAGCTTGTGAACACTCGATAGGTCACTTATTTCTTCCGATCTACATGGCATTTTATCACGGCTATTAAATATCATGGTTTATGGCGATTTAGAAACGAATTCAATAAAACCTTGTGAGAACTCTCGATACCTCATTTTTTTTTTAAACATCCATGTAGGTTCCTTAGAATATTAAACTTCACAAACTTCGGACAGATTAACAATTGGGTGCCAATTAGTTAAACACAAGGTCACTAGTTACAAATCTAGACAAACCTTGTGAACACTCTTACACAACACTTTTGTCCATTTGATCTTCATGAAAGTCAATCAGAATACTCGCTTCCATCAGATCTCGTTTGAAACGGGCTCACTTGGGGTCCAAAACGATGTCACTAGTTCAAAATTTAACCAAACTTTTTGAACACTCTATAGACTACATTATTCACCCATTCATCATGAAGGTTCATCATGCATTCGTCACCATCAAATCTTTGTCAGGTGAGCCCGTCCGTGGGAAAAGATTCAAGTTGGCATTTGTGAACATCTGCTCCGTCTAATCGTAATCTACACACATTGAACAATTACACAATTGTAAGAACTATTTGAACAGTGAATATCTTGATCAAATTGTGCACAGGCTTATCTGGTACTACACTATTTACCAAAGTCAACTTACACATTTTCCCATTAACGGGCTCATTTAATTTTTATATGTTGGACAAAACCACAGAATGAACAATCAATACGGTATGTGTTTGTATTAATATTTCGTTATTAACTTTCATTTCAGTGAGAAGTAGCATACTACGGAGGCGTAGATCATAATCATGGCTTCTGGATCCCAATCTCTGTATAAAGGATCTGACGAGATATACAATCAAGACTGTGACGTTTGTCTGTCGAATGGTAAAACATCGGAGGCCATATCCTACTGTAACATATGTTGTGAGTACCTCTGTCAGTCATGTGATATGGCACATAGAGGATCTAGGGCCTCGAAAGACCATACAATTCTGACAGGGAGTAACATACCATCAGTATCTACGAGGAAACAGCCAACGTTACCATTTATGTTCTGTGATACACACAAAACATCGTTACTCGATACCTACTGCTCCACTCATGATGAGGTCATGTGTCCTGCCTGTAAAATGACGAACCATGCAACATGTAATACAAACACTGTCTCAAAACACAGTGCTAAAATTGATGTTGAAAAGGAGCTTAAGAAAGTCGCTAATCTTCTGAGAGACTTGACAATTAGATATGATGACCTTACAAAGAACAGACACACTGATAAATCAACCGTGATGTCTCAGATACAGAATTGCTTCAGCGACATGCAACAATTCCGCAAGGATATTAATGACCAGCTGGATAAACTTGAAAAGAAAATGTCTTCAGAAATCCAACAAATTGAAGAAACGTTTAAAAAAGAGATCGACGGTCACGTGACGTTAGCCGATGACATCTTACACCAAATCGGGGATCTAGACAAATCTTTGTCGGATTGTGAGAAAAGGCGGGGAAATGACGTCATGTTTGTCGGGTCTAAGAAAGCGTCTTCACGTGCAAGTGAATATGGTCTTATTGTTGGTAAAATCGAGAAAGAAATTTACCCAATAGACATTCGTTTTCAACCTAATGGCGTCTTATCTGACATGATCCAGCAGTTACACTTGTTAGGCACTGTCGGTACTATCCGACCAATTGATTCCGGTCAAAAACAGACATCTATACAAAGCATTTCTGTGAAGCAGAAACGGGCAATAGATGTGATGTCAACTACAGTACGGGGATGTACATTAATGTATGACGGGCATGTTGTACTCGCATGTGCCCACGACGGTCTTAAATTGTTTGATGAAAACTTCCTTTTAAAAACCCAGTTATCCCTTAAATCAATGGACGTGTCTACTATCAATGACACTGACGTCATAGTTACACAAGGTAGTCGCAAACAACTCCAGCTGGTAAGAATATTCCCGGGAATGGAGGTGAAGAATACATTGAAGATGGATAGAAAGTGTTATGGTGTAGATGTTTATGATGACGAGATCTACGTTACATGTCATGATAATCCCGGGAATGGTGAAGTACGAGTTCTCAACATGGACGGTAGAGTACAGAGAAGGTTGGGAGTAGATAACGGTATATATATATTTACAAGTCCTAATTATGTTACAGTCAACAGGGACGGCGGTAAAGTGTTTGTCTCTGATAACTATGCTTACATTGTAACATGTTTGAACAATCAAGGTCACGTGATATACCGGTACTCTGATAGAGATTTAAAATTACCTCTAGGAATATATGTGGATGGAGATGATAACCTGTTAGTGTGTGGATTAAACAATGTACATATTATCCGAGATGATGGTAGACAAGAGAGGTTATTGTTGTCAGAGAAGGACGGGATACTCAAGCCGATGTGTGTATCGTTCAGACCCAGGGATGGTTGTCTAGTGGTTGGTTTACATCGGGAAGGTATAACTGATCAAACGTTGATCATATTCGATACTAGATAAGCTCATGAGTTTCCCGGATAGAAATTTTATTATGTCTTGTAGCATGCCGATGACTTCGAAGAAAAGTCGTTTTATATTGGCCTACTTACAAAGTACAACGCTTAGAAAATAAATAACAAGTTGCTTTGACTACAATTAAAATAATTACGGAAAAGTAGAAATTGACCATAATTTGAATAGCCGTCTTTTCCAACATTGTCGACAATTCCTAGTTGCGTGTGATAGATTAGCATAGATGGATGATAGCAGGCCCCTTAATAATATATAAAATGTATATTTGAGACAGTCATTATTTTAGCCGCGTAACACGAAAGTGGACATTCAGAAGTTTTGAAAAATATTGTTAGTTAAGATCAAACTAGGTATACTTCTTGTATTTATATTATCGGCGTTTTCTGTTCACTTAGTCTAAATGGAATAGGAAATGTTGTCCATACAATCTTTTGTCCGGTTTTCCGTTTTTCAGACGTGACTTTTGTTGTGTATACAGGGGTAGATCCTGATCAGACTGTATATAAGTTAAGGCTGATCTGGATCTTCACTTATCACAACGTTCTTTTCTTTTTACAATCTAGAAACTATTCTGGTAGACTATTTGTATTATTTGTTTAGAAGTCACAAAATATCGAGGTAAAACGATAAGGATCAAGCTAACTCTGTACATTAATTCTGTAAATTATATCTAATTCTTTTTAAACGAAAGTGCTTGAAATATTTTTTGAAATTTTCATTTTACTAAACTTTTATTAACCAATATCTTTTTATTTTATGTTTAAATGGCTATATTTAATTGTTCAAAGTGTAATAGATTTGTGCCGCTTCAGCCAAAAGTTGGTTGTGTGTCTCATTAAAACAGTGAATATTTGGATGAGCCTTATCGTACCTGTAGTTTCATCATACATCAACCACGGTCTTCTCTGTTAGCGTACAATTAGACAAGGCACGGATACAATTTCGAAAAGAAAAATGTAGCCCCGCCTGTTACTTTCATGACACCCCTTTATGCAAAACATCTATGCATTATTCTGATCAAGATCTACACGCTTTGTCACCTAATCGATAGACCACTACAGTGCGGGTTGATCTAATTCAAAACGGGTCGTAAATGTCCAAAGGCCTAATATCCTGTGTCGGTAATCTCATTATTAGTTTGTGTATCAAGACATAACTTAAGTGGAAATGATTCCTTCATCAGGACATGCTTTCTCGATCATGTACGACCATACACAGTGATAAGACCATAGGTAATACCATGTTCGTCCACGCCCTCACTGTAGGCTTGAAAGAAAAGACGGATTAGTTAGTTCATCTTAAAGATGTTAACTCCATAATACACATAAATACTGTAAGAACGATTTAAGGACGTTAATACGTATTTAAGTATTAACAGGCCCATCTGAGTCCGCACTGTTCGCCTTTAGTCAAGATATCTTTGTTTGTTAATAGATTATATAGAATCATCTAACATTATAAGACACATGCATCTATACAAATAGTACGAAGAATTAAATGACTTTTACACGTATCCAAGTATTAACAGGCCCATCTGAGGCCTCACTGTTCGCTTTTAAGCCAAGACGTATTTGTGTGTGTGTTCGTTTGAATATATTTAAAACAATTTGGACTTTAATATACATACATAAATACATTTTTTCAACAGGCTCATCTGGATCCTCATTGTTCGCTCTTTAGTTTTTAGGTGTTTTAAGATTTTGATAGTACATTATACAGAAACCAACATCATAATACATATGTATGCATTTGTATACCTAGCGTGCGAACAATATAGACGTTAACATGTATTAAGAGGCTCATCTGAATTATTACTGTTCGCTTTTAAAACTCTAGTTGTTTGTTAGTTCATTACGCATAAACTAACCCCGTTAAACCTATATATAAGGTATACATATTGTCATTGTCGGGGTTTTGTTATATCTCTTATATAGTTTGTTTTATATAATTTTCTATGTTTTTGTGTTAGATTTTAGATACATGAACTACTGAATAATGCTTAATAAACAGTGTATGCTTACACTTTTGATATACTTTATTTTTCAAATGTACTCTCTTGAAGACATGACATGTCCCTGGTTGTATTTACACAATTTCCGTAAAAGCATGTCGTCGTATACTTTAAAGAAGGGGTAGTTGATTACAACAACGATGTGTTCATATTCCGTATTAAGGCAAAGTACCAAACCTTGTGTGGGTAATGGACAACTCGTTACCCGAGTTATAACCGCTAACACTTCTCTAATAATGATTCGCATCAGGGACAGTTTGAATAAGAGACTAGGGTTCATCAGTACAGATAAATTCGCTCTCGAGGTGGGCACTGTTACCAATACCCCAACGATATAGTACTTATTTTACACACTGATTCAAACCAGGAACCATTTGAACAAGATGTCCGAACTCTACCGTACACATTTATTATGTCGTTGTCATCGTTTTCGAAGTGGGCACTTTAACCACTACCCCACCGATATAAAAGTTGAAATAACAAACTAATTTGAACCAGGAACCATTTGAACAATATATCCGAACTCTACCGTACACATATATTATGTCATTGTCATCGGTCTCGAGGTAGGCACTCTAAACAGAACCCCAACGATATAAAAGTTGAAATAACAAACTAATTCGAACCCGGAACCATTTGAACAAGATGTCCGAACTGTACCCTACACATACATTATGTCGTTGTCATCGTTCTCCAGGTGGGCACGCTAACCACTACCCCATCGATACAGAAGTTGAAATAACAAACTGATTGGAACCAGGAACCATTTGAACCAGAGGTCCGAACTCTACCTTACACCTAATTATACCCCTAGATACATAGTATGTGGGGGCTATATAGGAGTCACGCTTGTCGGTCGGTCGGTATGTCGGTTTGTCGATCCGTTGGTCTGTGGACATTTCTTGTGAACACTATTTCTCAGCAACCCTTGATCAGAATTTAATATAACTTCACAAGAATGATTGATACTAAGACTAGTTGTGCATATTGTGGGCGTGTTGCACTGCATTTCTTTTAAATGAGTTATGGCCCCTTGAATTTCTCATACATATGTCTATTGTCAGGTACCAGCTGGGGGTATTTTAGTTAATGTAGTTGTCATGTCTCTCGAGGCGAGCACTCTAACCACTACCTGATCGAGATAGCTCTTATTTCAAGAACTGATTCAAACCAGGAGCCATTGATCAAGAGGTCCAAACTTTACCCTTCGCATACTTTATGTCGTTGGCTTCATTCTCGAAGCGGTCTCTGTTACGACTACCCCATCGAGATAGTACTTATTTCACAAACTAATTCGAACCAGGAACCATTTGATCAAGAGGTCCGAACTTTACCCTTCACATACTTTATGTCGTTGACATCATTCTCGAGGTGGTCACTCTTACGACTACCCCATCGAGATACTAATTTGAACCAGGAACCATTCGAACAAAAGGTCTGAAGTCACAAAGTTATCTGAAACAACTGTTCAGCTACAAGAATTTCAAGCGATTTACTTACGATTTTATTCACAGCCAGAATGCAGCAATATACAAACAGTTCGTTTACAGAAATAGACTATTCGTTAATATAATAAAAGGGGGCTACCTCGTTGGTGTAATCGTTGAGCGTCCTCCTCGGCAGCTTCATACAAAATACTTTCTAAACGGTAGTGAGGGCTTTCCCTCCATGGTACTCAAGATTGTAGGGTTAGCATTACGACTCGCCGGTATCAGGAAAAATAGACAAGTAGTACTTGTTACTAAAGTTACCACTGACACACCGTGATATACCTGAGAAAATGTGGAACATGGCGTTAAACACAATACCAATGTGCACAAAATAGCCCTAGTTAATGTATGCTGTATGCATGCCGCAGTATAATCTAGAGCGAGATGATAGTTGTAAGCCTCATTTGTTAAGATGTCTTAATCCTTTGGTACATACAAAAAATATGCAGCAGACGACTTTGAAAACATCTTCGCCATACTTTTGAAATTTTCAGCAAATTGATGTTTTATTATTGAATGAATATATATTTGTGGCAAAAAGAGAAATTGCTCATTATTGGAAGTTCCTCTTGTTCTCACAACGTTGCAAAAGTAATCTGCTACAGATGCATCAACGTGCGTCTTCAAGTAGGAATCCGTTGAAGTGACTAGAAGACAGTTTATACAGTGTGTTTACATCTGATAGTTATACGTACAAATCAATAATTTAAAACAAAATATGAACAAATTAAGTTTAAGTGTCTACACGCTCAGTTATGTTTTGATCATATCATTATTAATATATTGATGGTCTTTTTTCTCGGAGGTTTGCGTTCATGGTCAGCGCTTTATCCAGTTTTAAATAATAAGATTGTCAGACACCTTTTGCTTGATCGCATAAAAAACACTAAGAAAGTTAACACTGTACGTTTAGTTTATGCAAAGTGACACAATATTACCTCCCTTTAAGTATGATACAGCTAGATCGTCTTCCGGATGCGTATATAGGCTACTCTGGATCTTCGTATATCCCGAAAGTCTGTTTTCGTGTCGCTTGACTCCCTGTTTGTTACCGTGCCAGATACACGGTTCTTTTCCTTTAATCTTGTCTCACGTACAGACGCTTTTTGACATCTCTGCAACACACGACTTTTGAAAACATTGTTGCAAATCGAAAAGGTGCTCGTACTGAACAATTTCACCATTTGCTATATTGTTTTTAACTCTATCTAGTAATTGCACTCATTAAAACAGATTATTGACATTTTGTAGCCAATGTTTTGAAAGTCGTCTGCTGCAGCTCAGAATTTCCCGTCACACTTAGTATGGAAGATTCTGGGAGCCATGGGAGTTAACTCCTATCTTGCTTTACGGTTCAAACTATCTGATGAAAGTTTGAGACTGTGCACTCCGCAGTATTTTTCTTAGTCCTTCATCAGTCATACCTGAAATACTTTAAGCATTGGGAGTAATGGCTCGTTCCTTCTGATCGCTAAGGATTGTTGTGTTAGAATTATGACTGACTCGCTGGTGTCAGGATGAATGGACCAATACTTCTGGAAAATTACACTGGAAAACTGTCATACAACTGAACAAGTGCTGAAACCAGCGTGAAACACCATACCAACAATCAAAGTTTAACCTGGTTTACAAGTTTCTTCCGGTACTGTAAGCAAGATCGATAAACTTGAAAGCCAGATAACATTAGCATCCCGCTGTATAGTCTTGATACAAAGTGCCGACATCAGACAAGCTGATAGACCAACAACACATACATGCTTTTCCGAGAATAGAGGCTTTAATGGCCGTTTACATATGATTACGTTTTGATAGTGTGTCACTGCTGTAAGGACTTCACAATCCAATGGGGAATTGAGATTCAAAAGAGCGGTTCATTGCAAAAACCAACCTGTTATACGTGCAAAGTAACTACCATGCATGCGCATCAGTGCATACATATATCAGACTGCGAAGATGCGCTGGCTGGTGTGGATCTTTACCAGTCGAAAATTCATTGCGTTTTTTTACAGAGCTACGTTCAAATAACAGAATAATCCGCCTCACCAATATTTAATATCTAGCCCTGTAACGCAAGCTGTTTCCCTTAATTAAAAATAAATAGGTAGACTCCATGCAGAAGGGGTTACCCTTTTTGGCGCTTAGGCCTGTGATGATGCACTGTGTTAAATAATAAAAGGTTAACTCTATAAAAGTATATGATATGAACCCTACACTGTTCAGAAATACCAACTTGTATAGAATATAATAAGGCTGAGCAGATGTCTAGGCTGATATGAACCCTACACTATTCAGAAATACCAACTTTTATAGAATATAATAAGGCGAACAGATGGCCAGGCTGATATGAACCCTACAATGTTCAGAAATACCATCTTGTATATAATATAATAAGGCAAACAGATGGCCAGGCTTATATGAACCCTAAACTGTTCATAAATACCAACTTGTATATAATATAATAAGGCGAACAGATGGCCAGGCTGATATG